>VWPW01018717.1:197927-310210 GCA_013389825.1 Crypturellus undulatus
AAGGAAGGAAGGAAGGAAGGAAGGAAGGAAGGAAGGAAAGGAAATCAAATCTGTTAGGATCATTGTAAAGAGGTATGTGTTCAGAGGGCATAAGTTTGTACACCCTCATACAATGATAAGGCTAGATAAAAGCATAAGCAATGAGTAAATCAATTCTAATTATTCAAGAAGGGACTAAGCACTAGATACAAGTGAACTTTTAAAGAAGCTCCAACTGAAGTGGAATGTAAGTGAAAAGAAAGCCAAGGGGCATAAGCCTGTGCTAGCAAACATCTGTGGACTTGCCACTCCATTGGCTGAGTGAGCAGTTTTTGTTACTCGGTCTCCAGACAGCTTCATGGAGGAGGCCTGGTCTGAATGAGCTTAATCCTAGCAGTTACTCTGAGTTCGGACATGGTCATTTTTATAGGAGTAAAACGTGGTGCTGGTGCATAAGGTGATGATGGTGGTACAGTTTTCAATTACTGCCCAGTGGCCAGAGAACTCTTCCGAAAGGCACATTCAGGTTTAGTTGTTCCTCCAGCCTTTTCATTTACCTCCCTAGAAGAGCAGCTGACCCAGCTGGAGAAATAAGATGGTGCTCTTCCCAGGAGAGCACTGAATGCTCAGGACAATGACCAGAGACAGAATAATGTAAGGACTGTGTGCCAGCAGGATGAGGAGGGGGCCTGGAATGCGCTGCCTGCTTCTAAAACCACTAATGTACTCCATTCAGTGACTTTTTAATGTGAAATGTGTCGGCATTGTGTCTATTTAGAGGCAAGGAGCTCTATTTTGTAAAGACTTTTCCTGAATCCTCTTTGGCCCCTGTTTCAGCAAGACACTAAGGCACATACCTAACCTTAAGCATAAGTGGCAAAATCAATACTAGTAGAAACATTAATCTGTGTAAAATTAAAAATGCATTGTCCTACCTTATGTAATTAAAAGCCTGTATGTTTGTGCTGTCCTGCGTATGTGACATAAGACTTGATGTTTAAGATGCCATTAATAGGTCTCAATATTTCTTAAATGTTTCCTTATTGTTGTCTGTCTGATTTCACAGCAGGAGAGGTACTTGAATTCTATTTGAATTTTATTTGCATTCCATTTTATAGCCTTTTTTTTTCTTTCATCAAAGAAAACATGAACAAGAGAATCAGCTTAGAAATTATTTTCTTTCCAAGGTGTATAATTCCAGAAGTGTCTCAAGGGTTCTAAGTATACTAGGAAGAACTGAATCTGGGCCCTCCAGAGGGGTGGTTGTGGCCTTGCAATTCCTGGGTTACAAAGGGTGCAGGCGAGGGTAAAGGAGACCTGAAGACTAAAGGAGACTGGCACTGGAGCTGGTGCTAGTCGTGCTGCTTCTTCTGGAGCCCTCCTTGAACTGCCTCTTATACCTCAGCACTGGAACATGCTACTATTTAAAAAAAAAATATCCATTTCATTTTAGAAATGCAGAAGCATTCCTCTTTGCAGAAGAGAAGCAGAGGAAAGGGGAGTGATATAAGATCACATAGGAAGTCTTCAGCAAAGCAAGGCCTTAAATTCCTGTCTTCTAAGTCCTAAAGCAGAGATCTTACATCTCATCCTCTCTGCTTTTGTTGTTCTGCTCTTGTATGTCCTTGTTTTTTGCTAGTAAATGTGGTAAACTTATTTCTTTCTTCTTTTCCTGTTGATCTTCTACAACATATATATTTTTTGGTACATTCTTTATGCAAGTAAGCCAACTGATGTATATAGTATAACTAGGTTTAAAGATGACTTTGATGACTCGTCCAAAGTTTGCTGAAGCCAATGTTATTTTTGTTTAATTTCCGTGGAATATATCTCAGTGTGTGAACTAAAAGAGAAGCTTGTGCTGTGAGAATTGAAGGTGTAGGATATAATTTGGTAAGAGAGGTTTTTAGAAGGAACTGAGCACATTAAAACTTCACCAGAATTGCACACTTTCTGAAGTGTGCACTATTTTCTGAAACAGAGTTGTTGAAGAAAACTTTTAACATACAAATATCTTCTCTTATTTTTTTCCGCCAAACAAATTTCCTTTGACTAAGAATTGAGTGAGAGAAAAATGTGTTTCACCATTTAAAGTAAATCTAGGGACATTGTAAAGCATGTGAAAATAACTGCCCATGTTTTGCTTTATATGGCAATATTTTCATTGGATCAGTGGCCCTCATGAATTTGGAAAAGGATTGTTTTCAGGTTTAACAAAGCTAAAGCAAATTCAAAATCCTGTTGGGCCCATGCAGTCAAAAGTCCACAGGATAGCTGTGCAGCTGATTGTAGGAACTCTGTGCCCACTTGACCAAGGAGAGTGAGTTACTCTAAGCGGAAAATTTTGTGGGCCAACTACATTTTTGGACTGTTTTTAAAAAAAAGTACAGAGAAAATAATATACTTTAAAACAAAAACAAAAACAAAAAAAAAANCAGAAAATAATATACTTTAAAACAAAAAAAAAAAAAAAAAAAAAAATTGCCAATATGCTATGGCTAAAAGAATTGCTTATTTTCTTAACAAGCCCCCACAGAGAGGATTATTTTCTTAATCATTTTTTTTCATTCAAGAAAATGTGCTGTTTCTGACAAAAATTCATTAAATAAAACAAATGATAAAACTTTATCAGACTTGTTTAATTTCAAAATTTCCTTGTGCTTGTTTATATATATACATGTACTGAAAATTATGAGAAATCAGATTTGAGACAACATCTTTTAATTTGATTGGAAACAGTTTTTCTCGGGATGGGAGAAGAATGTGCGCCACTCTGGAGAGTGAATACATGATGGGCAACACTGAAGCATGCTCACCAAAACCACAGACCTTTCAGCTGCCGGCAACCGTTCTCTCCTGATAAATACAAGATGACTCCGCTGCACTGTGAGTGCAATAGTGCTCTGGGAGGCTGCAGAACCAGCTTTGAACTGCAGAACACTCAAGCACAAGTGAGACATTTGTTGATGATATGTGATCAGACACAACCATGTTATTTTGTTGCAAGCCTTGAGTACCATCTGAAATCGGTGCTATTTGTGCAGACTTACCTCTATTTAAACTGCACTCTACTTTCACTGTAATTTTGCATATGAAAACAGTGGAAGTCATTACAAAGAGGAAGAAAATGGCCTTCTGGTAAACTGTAGGCTTCTGTCAAATGCCCTGTGGTGTCTTCAGAACAAAAGTTCGAACTTTGGCGTCTTTCTCAACCTTAATCCTTTTCAATATTTTTCATCTTTCTCAGTTACTAATCCAACTCAGCAACTAGCCTATTGTTACTGAGGAAATACCCATTGAAAATCAGAGAATCCCAAAATCCCAGAATGGCTGAGATTGGAAGGGACCTCTAGAGATCATCCAGTCCAACCCCCTGCTCCAGCAGGGACACCCAGAGCACGTGGCACAGGGTGGCATTCAGGCGCGTTTTGAAGATCTCCAGACAAGGAGACTCCAAAACCTCTCTGGGCAGCCTGTTCCAGGGCTCTGTCACCCTCACAGTGAAGTTCTTCCCCACATGGAGGAAGTGGAACTTCCTGTATTTCAATTTGTATCCATTACCCCTTGTCCTGTCATTGGGCCACCACTGAGAAGAGTTTGGCCACATGCTCCCTACATTCTCCCCTAATACTTATATATGTGTATATTGATCCGATCTCCTCTCAATCTCTCATCTCTAGGCTAAACAGACCCACCTCACTTTTAGTCTTTCCTCATACAGTAGATGCTCCCATCCCTTAATCATCTTGGTGGCTCTCCGCTGGACCCTCTCTAGAAGCTCCACGTCCCTCTCGTCCTGGGGAGCCCAGAACTGCACCCAGTACTCCAGGTGCGGCCTCACCAGAGCTCAGTAGGGAGGCAGGGTCCTCTCCCTTGATCTGCAGGCAACGCTCGTGCTGATGCAGGGAAGAAGAGAAGAGTATTAGGAAGTCCATCTCAGTGATTATTTTATAAGGAATAATGACTACTTTGTTTCATTACTGGCTTTCTGGTTTTAATCAGGCATTTATTTTCACATTCACCAAACAAGGATGTACAGCATATGTTAAGGGGAATGTGTGTGTACCATATGGCTAGGAAGAACAAATGCTGTAGAAAATGGAGAGAGTGAAAGAGGAAGAGTAAGGTAATATAATAAATACTGAATTCCGCTGCGTTATATGATTTTTATCATTATGGGGATGTAAAGATTAAGGAGTGCACATGGATTTTAAAGCCAAGGAACTGAATTATAAGCTAGACTTCCTTTCCCTCATCCCGATCAGATGGCTTGGTAGGCATGAAAGGGCAAAGTCTGAAGGCTTAATTCTTCTTTTTATACTGTTTATACTGGCTAACTCCAGCTTCAGCAGAGGTATGGCCCATTAAGACCAGATACATGAAATTAGAAGCACCACCAAGAAAAGTCTGTGATGTGCTGGGACTTGGTAGGCTTTCTGTATTACAAAATAGTACCAAAACACATATTCTGGTTTATATTAAAAAACATAGGATCAAAACTGAAAGATTTCTTTTAGAACTTGGCTTGACTTCAGAAAGTGAATTTTCCCATGCTCTAATCATCTGCTATTAAGGTTTGAAGTCAGGAAGCATCTTGAGCTTAAATCACTAGAAGGAAGGACTGAAAAAAAGTCTTGATTTCCTAAGAAAACACCATCATATTTTAAAAGGTGTTCTGGAATAAAATTGCCTGTTAGATGATAGCATGAAATATAGATGGGACATTTCGAGCCATTATTCAACACAAATTGCTACGTGATACTAGGCCTATCTTCGTATTCTTTGGAGTTTGGCTGAGCCTGATTCTGTGGTCAAAGTCCATATACTTGAGTCTTATCCTATAGACTTAGTCTATAGGCTACAGCCAAATCCTGTATTACTCAAATCTTCATCTCTGGTACTGTGAAATAGACACTTGGCTGGGCAATTGTGTGAATTGCAATGAATACAGAGCTGTAGAAGTGATCAAAGTTACTGATCACTTGCTAATTTACTCAGCACTATCCATCTTAACCCTCACACAGCCTCATGCTGATACTGCCCTATTTCAGAGTGGGCGGTGTTAATTCTGAAACAAATATAAACTAAATGCTAACACATTTCTCTTTTGATTGCTTATCATACATTTGTGGTTGTATATCATATCCTGACTATAATCTTGAGTGCAAAGATTATAACTCCTGGTTTTACAGCCACTGCTTTTTTAAAACCAATACCCAGTGAATGTGCTCATTAGGATCCTAAGCTGTGTCTCTCTCTTGAGGAGCATATTATCATGACTGGTAGTGTCAATCTCTTTTTTGTAAAAGAAATATTTTGCAATTTCAAGGCAGCTATTGAATATTGTCAAAGTAAATCTTCATTTGAGAACCCTTCAGCTCTTAGCATGGAAATGAGGCCTTGCTTGTGGGAAAAAACAGAGTGAGAGGTGTATAAATCCGTATCGGCTTTCCTTTCCAACTGTTGTTTCACATGTACCTGGTAGATTTATTGCTTGCCTGTGCTTCAGTAGTCTGACTCCCTGTGGCGATTTCCAAAAGGCTGCAGGCAGGAATACCCCCCTCCTGCTGCAAAAGATTATGACATCATGGATGTTAAAGAGAGAATGAATGATGTGGTTAGCTGTGCATTCAATATATTACTAGAGAGGGGGTTATATGGAAACATGGCCTTCCTGTCAGATAGAATGAATGAGATATATAATTTGTTTTGTCCTTCTCTTAAGAGAACAAGGGAAAGGAGATAATCTGTCTTAATAAGGGCATGCTTAGAGTATCAACCAACTAGAAAGTAATATATTTTTAAACATCCATATGTGATCCCCTTATTAAATTAGGATGTTGAGCCAAATTTAAAGTATCAATATATAAATCAGTCAGTCAGTTAAATTAGCCAGTTTTATACTGATAAATGGGAGTTAATAAAGCAATTACTTCTTTCTGAACCATAAGGCTCTGGTTTTCAAATCAGTTGTGTGAGTTATGGATTACTGACATAATTTACAAGTTTTCATTTACATGACTTATATCCTTGATTTCTGAGGAATTAGTCCTTTATTGTATTAAAGACACAACAAAACAGCATTTGCGTGACATTAGGACTGGGGCCAAGCAGCAAAACTCACTGACTTCTCAATTTATGGTGACACTGTGTTCCTAACTCTAGCTGCTGTTGTTCATAAGGTACAGAGGGTTAAGGACAGAATTGTAGCCTTAATATTGAAGGTCGTGACTTTTCAATGTGTGTGTCATGACCTATGTTCTATGCTGCAGTTTTGCCTTTTTTTTTCCTTCTTACATTTGTAAGTACACAGCAGTAGCAGGCAGTTCTGCACCAATGCTGGCCATTTGCTATGAGAAGTGGTATTAAAACTTGTCAGTGTATTGCCACATAACCTTCACATTTTCTCTTTTTATGAGGTCAAACTTTGTATGGATTGATGTCATTGCGGGGTTGGAAACAGTCACAATGTGAACATGGTCAGGCTTATATAGGCTGGGCTGTACATAAATTCTCATTTTAATTTTTCACACGCTTTTCCCCTTTTAATGTTTACTACCTGGCATTTATCTTATTGTTCAATTCAGCAGGAAATAAGCTCTTGCTTGGGCCACACAAGTCATGGAGAACTGTGCAGACTAACCTGATTCAAGTCGAATTCTAGTAAAGCCCAGGTAGGAATTTACAAAGCACTCTTTGCAAAGCACAAAGTCCAATCAATAAAAAGTGGTTTACAGATAAAGGAGTGCTGTCATTTATTGTGTTACAAGTTTGTAGCAAAGTATCATCAATATTAAAGACCATTATGAAAGAGAGTAATAAGAACTTTTCAGGAAGAACTCGAGACATACTGATAGGATTTGTTAGGGCAGTTAGTATGTTTTTTTAAAAACAATAAAATAGCCCTAAATCAATAAAATATTATTCCTGTAGAAATGTTACATGTTACAATTTCTCACGGAAAACATATTTGCTTGGGGGGCAACTGGCAGCTAACTTAAAAAGCTAGTCTGACTATGTAATGCGGAAACATTCCCAAGTAAGGTGGGGAGTGAATAAAAAATAAGTAGACAAAAAATGCTGGACAGATATTAGGGAGCCAATATAAAGCAAAATTCTTAAGTGAAAAAAAGAAGAAAAAAAAGATTGTAAGTGTAAGGCTGTGTCCTACAGACCAGCAGAATGAGTAGAGGTTCTAGTGAAAGACTAACTAACTTCAGTCCTCTTATCTGCTCTGCTGTGTTTACCTTGCAGGAAAGCCAGAATCTGTATTTAACACTTAACATGGGATGAAACATTTGAGAGACTGGCTTCCATCATCCCAAACATAGCTGTCCATTCAGGGATGAACAGCTAGCAAACAGGCAAAGCTCCCAGATTCTGACTTTCTCTGTGGTTCTGTTGTGAAATGTGAGGGTAGTGAACTTTGCTACTCACTAGGAAGGAATTCTTTTCACTAATCAGAAGGCGCTTTCCTATAACAGAATTTGAAGGTTGCCTGAAATGCACTGAAATACTCTGAGGCCTCCACTGAAAGTATATACTAGTATATGTCTTAAATATTTTAAAGCTCATGAGTCAAGCCTGAAATACTAATGAGCCAAACAATAACTCATGACAGTGCTAGTGAGGTGGTGGTCTCCATGGTATGTGTTTGAGACCAAGCAGGGTTTTCAGCTGTCAAACTGTATAAAAATGATTCTGAGGAAATATCATAATGGGGTTTCTGTAATTTTACCAAAATTTACCTTGAAGCCCTATGTAATTGTAAAAAATCCGTTATGTCAAACAGTTTCACCCTTAGTAATTTGGTCTACACTACTACTATTATTATTATTATCATTAGGCATTCAGTGAGCCTGCCAGTTATGTTGGTGTTACGTATTATCTGAACCACATGCCTGCCTAATAGTAAAGTAAATGGATTTGAGTGAAATGTAAACTAACTGAACACTGTTAAAGATGATATAATCTCAATAAAAATATTAAAGCCTCTTAATAAATTCAATTTAAAAAGACTAATGTTTGATAGACTAACAAGGACTAGGAAAAATAACTAAACTATTCTGCTATTGACACAGGAGGAGCCAAACTGTTTCATTTTTTTTTCTGCCCCAACTAAAACGAAATTTGCTAATCAAATCAATACTTTTAATGAAATTTTGGAAGAACTTCATTTTTCCCTTCAGTCACCTATAATTTTATGGTATCTTAAATAATATAACTTCCCTTAATATACCTTACGGTATGCTGAAGAGAAGTTATCTGTTTAGGGGATAGCAGAGTGATGCCAGACCTGGCTGATTCTTGGACTTTTGATCTGCAAGCTCTGCTTTCTGGAATGTTGAGTTCTATGTTAGAAATGGAATCTGGTGTACAGAGCCTGTTCCTCCCATCACCACGCTTACAAAAGAGAACCAGAGAAAGAATAAAGACTGATAAAGGGTAATTAAAGGGACGTGATAACCTCTGTATGAAACTAGAGACAATCAAACTCTTCAACTTTGAAAAAAAACCTGCAATTAAAAGACTGTATGGAAGAGGCCCTATAATATCTAGAATTATGTGGAAAGGTGAATATGAAATGATTATTTACTATTTCTTCATGGAAGAACTCAACGCATAAAAATAGTGACAACAGAAGGTATTTTTTTCACTCTGCATGTAACAAACTGGTGGCCTAAACTGGTAACAAAACCAGTTCTTGGAGGACAGATCCATCAGTGTCTCTTAAACACAGTAGCCTGTATGGAGCCTGTACATAGCAGATTGCTCATGCCTGCAAACTGAGAGGCTGTATCGGATCATTCTATGATTCCTTGTTTCCTGCATGTCTCCCTGTGTGTCTGCCTTTGGGGCAAGATACTGAGCTCTACAGACCATCAGGTTCACTCAGAGTAGCTGTTATATTCTCAGGGTCATGACTATTTGCTTTCCTCATACATAACTGTGAGGAAATTAATGAAGGAGGCAATTCCCATTAATAGTAACTGATTTTTGTCCTGGTGTAGCTCTTCCTTGGCTGAGGCTTCCATCCTTTTCCCCAGTTCTTCTTTTTGCATACTCCTTTTGGAGCATTCTTATTAGGATGATAGGGCACAAGGAAAGACCTTGATTCCTGCATGTTGAATATTGATATTCTGCATGACCCTTTTAGTGTCTGTACTCTATAAACTGCATTTTTTTCTTTAGCATGACTGTTAGTATGTCTGGACTGAACCAGCTCAAGAGTGCTACTCTTTTCAATCTTTTGGCCCATATTAGCACAATTTGATTTGTCTTTTTCATTTTTTTTTACAAGACGAGAGAGTATCATACTGAATTAAAAAGCAGCAAATAAAAAATGCATATAATGCACTCTGTGCAACCATTTTTCACTGTATTACCTGATGCCATCAGCATAATGTTTCACACACTTATAAGACTAAGAGAAACACTAATAGAAAATAAAAGTGAAAATGCATAGTGTCTTATAGAATTTCCTTTCGTGACAGGGGTATGATATTCATAACAATTACAATAGATGATTGGATGAAATTACCACCTGGAAGAAACTGAAAGAAGAAACTGAAACCCTTCTTGTTTCAAGGAGCTGTAAATTGATATTTCTCAGGCTTGATCTCAAAGACAAGTTACATTAATATAAAACATCATGAAATGGGTGGTGCATTGAAATAGGGAAAAATTCAGAAGAGTAAAATTATACCCATGATATAATTATGACTTTGATTTCCAATGTAATGGCAGAGCTGATTCTGGCTTTCCAGGTCCAAAATACCAATCACAACTAGTTTTTGTTATAAGGAGAATTCCGTTTCTGCCCTCACCTCCTAGACTAAATAGAAACTGTTTTTCATCCAAAGTCTTTTGAGTTGGATGTGTTAGCCCTTGCCCAGTGATATTTGTTCTATTTAGCATAGGGAGCAATGACTGTAAATGATGACATGACTATGATGGTTAATGTAAAAGAAACCAAAATATTTTCGGCTTTGAAGACAAAGAAAATTGGATCAGGCTCAGACTGCATGTACTTAACATTCTCCAAAATGTTGCAGATGGGTTGAGTGGAAGGCTGAATTTGATAAATGGTTCCAATTCTAGAGACGCAATGCAATACTTGTAAATTCTTGTGAGATGATTAGCCTGGTAGTTTAGCATCTATCATTTGAGATAGACTAGCATGATAATGGATGCAAATAACTCATCATACAACCCTGGTGTTACTCTTCTTCTGGTATGACTGATATTGCTGATATTCAGTTGTTCATCCTGGTGAACTTGATGAAGTATTTTTCGGTTAAAAGAAAGAAGAATTGGTTTTCGAAGGAGCCTTGGGCTATAGCAGTAAGTAGTTAGGTCTCTAGCACTCCTTAAAAAGACCCAATAAGAGCTCCTCTTTCTTTTTCTTTTCTTTCAGTTTATACTTATACATGCCACTGAGGTTGCATTTTTAGATTTCATGAGCGAAACTGAAAAGAAGAATGCAGAAGAAAAACTTCCCGTAAAGAGGTAATGGATAATAACCCTATATATCCATTCTTTGTTTGGTGTAACATGAGACATTTTGTAATAGCAAACCGGTGTAAACCACTGTGAATTCTTTCCCTGGCTTCCCTCTCTGCAGAGGAGCCTGGGGCTGCCTGGTTTTGGCTCAGCTGCCCCTGTGCTGCCGGGCGAAGGGGCAATGCTGCCTAGTGGGGAGCTCATTGGCTCACGCAGGCAAGATGCCCTTCCCTCTGGGGGCAGCTCCTCTGAGCACAGAGCTGAGCACAAGCCACTCCATTGCAGCAAAGGCGCAAGAAACCAGGGGGATTTTCGTTTTGCACATTGATAGTAGAGTCTCAGGTCCTATTCTCGTCATCTTTGCTGAATCCCCACACTCCGGGGAAGATTTATATTCTCTTGACATGGAAGAGTTAAACAAGGGGGAAAAGGACTTTTACACAACCCTGTAAAAGTCATGTTTTGCTGGCAAACAGCAGCAAACTTGCTAGGCTTTCTTCATTAGAGCCTTGCCATTTAAGCCATCAGCGTCATTTTGTGAGGACATCAAACATATGCGCACCAGATGCCTGTGCGCAGAGCAGCACTAAGGACCTGACTCAACTTAACAATAATCTGTGGACAGCGGGTGTGAACCTGAGCTGGGCCAACACCTCATCAGACTGCATGGCTAATTGATTTCAAAATTAGAGTTGGTATTTCTGAACAATAATCTTAAAAGGCAGCAATAAAATACATCAGAATCCTTTGAGCTAGCCAAGCTTTCATCCAAATGGCTTATTACAAAGAGCTGGCACACCTGAACTTTGGCATAGACAAATAAATCCCAAAACAGTAAATGGAAACCACATTTGGCACTGGAGGTTTGTCAAGAGAAGTTTGTAGTCATCAGGAAACAAGATTTGGGATTTTTTTTTCCTTAGTGGCAGGAAATCATTCACTGAATGTATTTTATTCCAACTGCTGTGATTTATGAAATGAAAATATAGGTAGCATTGAGGACAATGCTTCATTTAAAAAAAAATAATAATAATTTTACAATCTTCAGCATACCAGAAGCACTAAAAGCACAGCAAGGGTTACAGTTATCCCAACAGTGATAACTTAATTGCATGTGTCCTCCTCCCCCTTTGAACTTTGAACTGCAGGTTTGTGGCATCATGGTCCAAAAGGATTTAGATCTGACTTTTGTGTGGCTACAATAAATTATACCCAAGTATCTGAGCAATGCCTGGAATCTTATCTTAAAGACAGGATGAGGCATCTCACTTAAGGGATGGCATAAATTTGGAATACAAATCTTTTCAGGAACTAACATTTCAGACTTTTCAGGTAGAAAAGATTTCTTTTTCTCTCAGTATAGGTTATAAGAAACACAAGAATATGTAAATAAACCCATTCATTTATTTCCACAATATTGCCTGAAAAAATGGATCAGACGATCTGGTTAAAGATAAGACTAAACAAATCTGTGAAGTCAGTGACTGATGCACGAAGTACCTTAAATCCATTTGGATTGCTTAGCTGTTTCAATTGGTTGTAAATAGTTTTATACATACGAATCTGACAAATAAAGAAATATAGTCTAATAGTCTAGAAATAAAGAATAGTCCAGAGGCAAGTAAAGTCTTATCATTAATTGGCCTAAGTGAAATGCTATCCACTGCTTGGTTATTGCCTTTGTGTTTAATATCAGCGGTAAATTTCATTTACCATTTACCTTCAGACAATCTGACAGCTTGAGTTTGTGATATCTGAGACAATTCTGTGCAGAAACGTTTATGGATTTTGAATTATTCTAACCTATACTATTTATATTCTTATTAGTATGGCATTAAGCTTACCTCAAAAATGTCTTGCTGTTATGTATTATTCGTGACTCTAAAAACAGTACTAAGATGTATATGACTGGCAAATCCTAAATTGCATTAATTTGTCAATGGTTACAAGCAGTCTTTTAGATTCATGCTTGACAAATGTGTTTGTTAGGCTAAGTTTTATACAATTCAGAATATATTCTATTCCTTTGGTTTATGTCTACTTATAATTTTCATGCATGGTCTGATTCTCAACACACTTGCTAAGTGAACTTCAAGATGTATCCCTGGATTTTTACTGTCTATTGGTACAAATAGAAATGGTCTGTGATACAGCAACTTTCCGATTATACAGAGCCCAATTCAGTTATACCAGTTTACAAGCAGACTAATTGTATTAGTTGCCAATCTGTAATGCTGTGAGAGGATGATCAGGCCCTGAAGATTCATCTTGCCCTTTTGAAAAATGTTGCTACCTCCCAGTTACGATGTTTGATCTTGCCCATATACTATTGCATCGGCAGTGTGTTAGGTATGGTAGCACTTCTTATATTAATGTACTGAATTTTACCCATGATTTATTTTAAACTGTTTGTGTTCTTTAATCACGCACATTTGGGGTTTGCACCTGATAATTATAAGCAGGACCTACATTTGGGCAAATTTCAGGATAAACTATTATCTGCAAAGGTTGCTGGATAACCCATTGACTGCAAATGTTGCTCTGGTCAGAATTCCAGTGTATTAAAAGATACTGAAATAATGGAGTTTCCTTACAGAAATACCATACCTTATATCATGTGCAACTTTTGGTACAATTCTGATTTCTCACGTATATAGATGTACTCTCCTAACATCCAGTTGCACAGCTGTTGCTGCTCATCTTCTTGTTTGTCTTTATAATCAAGTATAATTTAACCTAAATGTGTAACATACAAATAAAGATAAAGGACAGATTCTGAACTCCCTTACATCTGTTCAACCCCTCTGACTTCAGCAGGGGTTGCTTAGGTGCAGATGAGGCCAGATTTGCCTCTGAATTTTTGCACTGCTCATAACAGCACTTCCATTTGCTTGTCTAGTACAAAACTGAGGACTTGTTTTTGTAAAATTGAGCAAGAAAATGACGGTTGTAACTTAATTCCAGCATGTGGCTGTTCGTGTTTTCCTCCTAATTCTACATGTATTCATATGCAAAGCAAAAGTATACATCAAAGTGACACAAACAGCATAACAAAATCTGTCTACAAAGTCCTGTAGCAGCTGGTCCTCTTACATGTTTTCGATTAGAGTCCAGAGAGCACTAAGATAGACCACCACAGGAGAAACAGCTAGGGGACACCGTGAATGTTCCCATACACAGTGTTACACAAACACCTGTGTCAAATTAATCCAGGCTTATCCACTGTGAAAATTCACAGGGTTTAATGGCTTTCCTTACCTGTGAAGGGGTGGTCTAGTTAGAGGACTTCTGTACAGAGTCTGATGCAGGAGGGCAGATTTCAGATATTTGTGTGTTAATGTTAAAGATCAAAATCTCTAATAATAGAAAAATAGGTGGGAGTTAGCATACAGCAAACAGAAAAATATAACAAAAGTAGGAATTCTTCAACTTTCACTCACTTTCAGGTATCAAAGGGCAAATACAGGCATACTTAATCATTTTTTCAAAAGAAAATTGTTCTTACGGCTACAAGGGGGAAAAAAGTGGACTCGCTGCATTCCTCGGGTTTATTTTAGGAAAAAAATAACAGTAAATGCATGATACGTCTACTGCATCTGTGTGGTCAGCTTAAAAGCCTTCTTCTGGGTATGTCTTAGACTGTTCTACACAAAGACACTTCTTTATTACACACTTCTTCATTTTCTTAAATTTGTTCACTCTGTATCTTCCTTCACTGTTAAATGATTAAATGGCACTGTGCTATACTTCTTCAACAAGGAAACAGAAAAGCAGCAAAGGAGTAATATGGGCCCACCCATTTCTAAAATAAAAGCATTGCTCTATCCAGTAGTTTTAAGAATGAGCTTCAAATACTCAAATAGTCCCATTAGCTCCCTTGCATAAGGAGACTAACCAGTACTTTTCCTAGCTCTGATGCTGTAGTTTAACTGGATATGGATTAGCTTTTGTTTGTTTGTTTTAACCATGCATTCATCTTTGATACCAATGCCATAAACAAAAATACACTTGTCTTCTATATGGAGATGGATGAACTGGCTTCTTCCTAAACATGGCCAGGAATCTGGAGAGATAACATGAGGGAAATCAGAAAGCAACTGGAATTTTTACAGGGCTTCTTCTGTACTGTTACTATCTCCCATGACTATTGGCCTGTTAGCCTGGTCAGCTCCCCAACTTGGTGCTTGTGTTGGTAAAAGACTAGTGGGAATATCAGTGTTTTCAGCTGGCTACCCACACAAGTGCCTTAGTGAGGCCCACCTCCACCAAGCAGCAGACACTGCTGAGGTATCTCACTGCTGCCTTGTCTGCAATGAGAAAGCAACAGTCTTATTGCTCTAATGAGATTGTTGCTTTATCATTACAGATACTGCAATAGTTTTGCCAGTGAATTTAACTGCATATTAACTATTAAATATTATATTTACATTTCCTTCTGCATGCATATTCCCTGTATTTCAGACATCAGATTTATTTTTGGTTCCTAGGTTTAAATGATCTGATTGTCAATCCATTAAAACAAATTAGAAATGAGGCAGAGGGATAGAGAAAATTGAGCAGTTGCAATAAAATTTGTTTGAGTAAACTATGAACAAAGTGGGTATGGAGAAAGGTCTAAATAAATAGATTGTACTCTAAAACAGCCAGGATTTAAGTGTTGTAAATCATTAAAATTTAACATAGCTCAAAAAAGCAACTTGATCATTGAAATTTGTAATTACAGATAGAAAACACATATTGTAGCACCCAGTGCTTCAGGCTAACTGTCCTAAAATTGACTCCTAAAGAGGGAGACTACAGAACAGACTGTCCCAGCACACTGTAGTCTACAAATTTGAGGACGAAGGAGAATTGTATTATTCTATGTAGGGAAAAAGAGAGCACTCGGAAAGTCCTACCAACCTTACAAGCACTGCAAACCAGTATGAACTACTGGGCCATGGTAGTCACCTGAGGGGATGTGATGGCCCTCCAGGGAGAGAATGGGAGATCTCTGGAAATACATAGAAGAAGAAGAAATTCAGCAAAGTTACCCATAAAAATAAATAAGTAAGTAAGTAAATAAATAAATAACTAGAGAGATCAAGTTGACATGGTTTTAGTTGTTGAGAAGATAATCTCTAATACCTGAAATAGTGTTAGGCGGGGATGATATATGGGTATACCATGTGAATAAAACATTAGGCTTAGCCAGAGATTTTTTTTTCCAGATGCTGCTTTGCTAAATCGTATGGGCAGCTTCAGAATACNGAAGGAGAATTGTATTATTCTATGTAGGGAAAAAGAGAGCACTCGGAAAGTCCTACCAACCTTACAAGCACTGCAAACCAGTATGAACTACTGGGCCATGGTAGTCACCTGAGGGGATGTGATGGCCCTCCAGGGAGAGAATGGGAGATCTCTGGAAATACATAGCCAATAAATTCAGCAAAGTTACCCATAAAAATAAATAAGTAAGTAAGTAAATAAATAAATAAATAAATAACTAGAGAAAAGAAGTTGACATGGTTTTAGTTGTTGAGAAGATAATCTCTAATACCTGAAATAGTGTTAGGCGGGGATGATATATGGGTATACCATGTGAATAAAACATTAGGCTTAGCCAGAGATTTTTTTTTCCAGATGCTGCTTTGCTAAATCGTATGGGCAGCTTCAGAATACTTAATATACAAAGCATAGGCAATGATGATATAATATTGATCCTTCTGGTACTGCTCCACTCTGTCTGGTTGGCTCTGCTAGCCTTAGTGCTGATGGGATTCTGACAGACGTCACTGAGATAAGTGGATATCTCTGTCATCACGGGCATGAAAGTGTCATAGTGTGGCTTGAAGTTGCAAAACACTGTGAGCAACCTGCTGACCTAAGGAAAAACCATGCATCTTACGCAAAGACTGTGTATTCATGACACTGTTACCAAGTTAATGAGTTTTGTTCAGATGAGAAGGGACAAGCTATTGAACTGGGAAGCAGAATTTAGACTCCTGAAAATTACTTGTGTACCATGAAATATCCCCAGCCATTGTAAAATGTCCAGTGCAGCTCCACTGACTTCAAGGAAGCTGTGCTAATTTATACCAGCTGAAGATGTTGATGGCAGTGATCAGTCAGAACAAGGAAAGATAGTGTAGTTTGAAAATGCAGTAATGAAAAAAAAAGACAATAATGACACCAAGATATCTGAGGTGCAGTATGAAGATAACAATATGTCAAAATTAAACAACATGCTAATTAATCTGCCTAATTCTAAGAGTATTATTTTCAGAATTTAATTTAAATGGCCTAGTTACCACTTCATCTTTCTTGCTGTGGAAATAAATCCATGCCATTTTTCTCTGTTTATAGTCTCATTTTTTTTCTTCTTTATCCAGCATTATCAAACCAAGCCACAAATTCAATTAATCCGTTGTGATGCCAAAACCTGTGGTCCTGGCAAAATGTATCATGCAGCATATCTAGGTAAGTGAATTAAAAAAGCATCTGAGCAGGTATCTGGTGTGTGTCACAGTTCATTCTTCTATAATAAACTGTGTTCTCTTTCTCATTCATTTGTCAATCATAGTAACTAAAGATTATTATTTGCTGTACGTACGTGACACCAGCAATTTGCAAAGTCTGTTGGCAAGCAAATCAGGTTAGAATGACAGAGTGAGAAATTAAGCAGAAGTCTGATGTAATTAGCTACAACAATCAGTGCTCTAATTTCTGATTTATTGTTTCCTGTTTTCCTGCTGCTTTCAGTCCATGCATACTGTATGCTCTTCATATAGGTCAAACAATTGCCTTATCAGTCCTGGCAAACCAAGAGGTCAGAGTTAACAATATTTATTTAAACATGCAGGATGCTTCCCACTGCAATTAGGAAATAACTATTACTAATAGGTCTTTGGTGCTATTTCCTCATTTATACAATTTTGTATAGACTAGAGAAATAGAAGCAATAGGGAATTCAGATTTTACATAATTCTTGCAGATAAGTTTACTTAACTAGTAGCATATTGTTTTCTTAACTGACCAGATTAAATTCCATCAAATGGCAATTCGACAACAAGATATTTACTTATTAAATAATAATGAAAATAATAATGAAATATTTAAATATACATATATCAGTTTAGTAAGAATGGACACATGGCATACATTGCATTATGTAATGCCAGATCTTAAAAAAAAAAAACACTTGCAAAGTCTTGGGCTCTCAGAAATCAATGAGAATTTTGCTCCTGGCTGAGGTGTGATTACAACTTGGCCCTATAAATCTGCTCTGGCTGCCATTTTCACATTGTACAGAGTTCAAGGCCGTTGGATGAGCAATCCTTTTCAGTAATCTGGGGCTGTGCATAATTTGCTCTTAAACAGTTCTAGCAATTCCAGCAGGAATGAATGCACATGACTGTTTATTTTGATTTGAAATCTCTACAGTAAATCGTGTGTTTCACAAGAAGTGCATTTATTACATGTATTCAACTCTTCAGGTTACGGTCACATTTGCATAAAACAAAATGAAGCTAGAAGAGACTCTGAGAGGTCATCGAGTCTGGCCTGCAAATTATTCCTAAAAATAAACTATAACTGAAACATTCCTGACAGATGTTGGCCTGACCTTTTCTTATAAAATGCCAGAAATGGAGACCCCACCATATCCCCATGTCATCTATTCCACTGTTAACTTATCCTAGTACCCTTACAGAGAGACAAGGAAAAGTTTCCATTTTAAATACTTTTGCTGCAAATTAACTCCATTACTTATTTTCCTTCCTACAGTAGACATGGAAAATAATTTAATATTTTCTTTGCAGTGACCTTTTATACAGCTGCATGTAGTGTCTTCTTTCACTTTTCATTCTCTAAACTAAATCCAGTTTAGCTGTGGTTCCTTGCAATTCACATTTTCTCAGCCTCTAATCTTTTTCTAGTTATATTCTGAACCTTGTAGAGTCTTGAAAGAGCTATTGCAAAGCGAGATGTTTTGCATGCAGCTCTCCTGCTTATGTATCCCATTATGATATTTACTTTGCTGAAATGTTAAGACTCTTTTGACTCTTGTCTATTCTGTGATACACTATCATACCCAGATCCTTTTCTGCAGAACTGCTGTCTAGACAAGCTGTTGCTCATCCAGTATTTGTAAAGCTGATTATTCCTACTTAAACATTATATTTACCTTTATTGAATTGCTTTCTTTTTTATTATAGACTCTCTCTCCCATTTGTCATACTTATTTTGAATTCTAACCTTGTCCTTCCTCCAAAAGATTGCACTCCTACCAGCTTGGCATTATGGCAGAATTTAATAAACTTACTCCCTGTTATACCACCCCAGTCTTTAATGAAATTTTTGCGCAAACTGAAGACAGATTTCAGTAGAACCTGTGTTGATACAGTCTTTCCAGGACAGCATACTGTGTCCCAGCCAGTTCTGCATCTTTGTTATAGTAGTGTTAAGTAAAAGTTTTCTTTTTTTTCTTTTCCTTTTCTTTTGTGAAAATTATATGCATGTAAAACAATACTGACCATCTCAGTAAAATCAGGGTAGAGCACATCTACAGTTTCTTCTCTACTTCTGAGACTTATTCCCTGTCATAGAGGGAAATTAGCTTGCTTGACATATTTGTTCTAGATACATTATTTTTGGCTGTTACTTATCACTGGGAAATCTTCTAAGTGCTTAGAAATAGATGGTTTGTTTATCTTTCAGAGGACTGAAGTCAGACTAGCTCTTCTCTGGTTCTCTGGTTCTCCCTTTCCCCCCTTTTCTCAATAAGCACCATGTTTGTCCTTTTCTGGTGCTCTTTGACCCCTGCAGATTCCTTAATTCCTAATGATTCTAGGATTGCTTCATCATTTAAATATCTACTGAATTTTATTCAGACATAGTTTATGTGAACTCCTGTAAATTATATAACTTGCTGCAGCTTGAGTTTTTACCATGTTGTTGTTAGTGCTAATCACAGAACCATTCTGATCCCAAATAATTATTTTCTATTAAGTGTGATTCAAAACAGTATTAAATATTCTGCCCCTCTTGGGATTGTCTAGTACTGTTAGATTTTCATCTCTGTAGATTGCCAGGCTTATTCATTGCTTACTCTTTCTCTTACTAATAATATACTGTTATAGAATATTTCTTATGGTCCTTTTTATCCTCTTATGGGCCTGGTAGTATCTCATGTCTTCACTCCTGTGATTTTTGTCCTTACTGCTATTATTTTAATATATTTGTAATATTACTATTCCTTCAATAACCTAATTTTCAGGTCATTGTAGAGTTCACAATATAGTCAAACTCCTTCACTGATAGAACTCATGACTGGTATGCAATGAAAGTTGCTGTTTTAAATTGCAAACTTCGGTTCATTTATATGTTCACATTCTCAATGCATTTTTCCTTGTTGATCAAAAATAGGCCTCCTCTTGCTTGCTTTCTTTGTCTTCCATTTCAGACTTGCTCCCTGTTTCAAAAATCTGCACCCTGCTTCCCCTTTCCTTATGTAACTGTGGTTAGTTAGCCTATATTTTAAAAAGATATATTGGTTTATGAAAAGTGTTCTGCTTTACATCTTCCACCTTTGATCATCTATGGTAGACTCGCACATGGCAATGCCTGTGTTCTGTCTCCAGAGACTTACAAAAATTCAGATACTAGGAGACAAGTCACCTGCTCAGAATCCCTGGGCAAGTCCCATTTGTGACAACAGTTTCTGGAGGCAGGTGTGCTACCCTGCCACAACTGAAACCACAACTGAAGCATATAATACTGGGAGATTTAGGGTACATCAATGTAAAGGAGTTAATATTGTGCAGGTTTAATTTATATGACATCTGCTGTCTATACATTTGGGTGACATTCTTGCCAACTCTTTGGCAGAGCAATGGAAGGAAAAAGAGAGAAAGAGAAGAACAACATGAAATTTGCTGGTGGAATATAAACATGGATATTGGTAGCAATATGAATTGGTAATAACATTATTTTGGGGAAATATGAAAGAAGGATACTTTAGCCAAGGAATGTTACCTAGACAGAATAGTTAAAAAAAAAAAAAAAAAAAAAGACAACTATTACATTTAAAAAATATAATTTAAATAAGGGGAATACATTCAATATGGGTGTGGGGAGACTGAATGTAGAATTTGGTGTTACTGGTCTATTTGAAATAGTTTTTATAACTAGACTGTAGCTGTTTTATATTTTCAGCTTTTTAGCTATTGTTAGTTGAAATGAAGCTTTTCAGGATGAACTCCCCACCTTTCTTTTTTTTTATTGGTCTCTTATGTGAATTTATTGGCTTCTTGGACTGTAAGCATCACTCCCATTACTTTTAGTAGGTTACTCTGGGTTTCTCTGTAAAGATTCCTGGGTGGACTGAAGGTAGCAGTCACAGTATGAAGCCTATTGCTCCAACTGAAGGAAACTTATTTTCATTTAAGACTTTCTAAGTATTTTTATCTGTTATCTCTCTATTTTTTATTTAAAATTTCAAATCATTCACATTTCTTCATTTTTTTTTTCTTATGATTATTCTTTTCCTTGAAGTGTACTGCAAAAGCTGGCTTGCAAGGTTAGAAATGAAAGTTATCCAACATTTTTTTTCTCAATTTTTTGTAAAATGGATGAACATCTGGGCTAAGAATTTATGAGCCAACATTAGCCAGATAGAGTTTTCCTTATGGCTAGTTAATATAGCCTTATGGTTTGGTTTTATTCCCACTGCTATGAACGACAAATCTCCTGTTAACTTAAATGGGTGTGGAATCGGGTCCTTAAAAATTGTATTGAAACAGGAAATGGTACTGATGGTAGTAAAACTTTCAGGAGTGATCTTTCAATGGCCCTGAGAATTCGGGCCTGATTTACACCAAGATGTGCTTTTTGAAGAGAGATAACGTACTGAAATATCACCAAATCCTCCTCTTTCTCCCTGGCCTGGCCTTCAGAAAGTTAAAAAGACAAGTGCTGTGCACTCCTCAGGAAACTTTTGCATGCAGGATTGATAACAGTCAGCAATGCACGTGCCTTTTGTTAAACTCCAGCACACATTCAGGGGCTTTCAGGAATTAGAAGGAGGAAATACACACAATATGTTAAGGTTCAGGATTTGCGGGCATATCCCTATTCTTGGGCTGAGGTGACCTGCTTTCATGCTGGACCAGGTGCTGAAGGTGCTCCAGGAAACCCTTGGAGCCCTTGCTAAGAGGGACCACTTGCATCTTCTAGTTTGTGGGGTCAACCCATTGGACTCACAGTAAGCTAAAGCACTGCTTTAAGGTTAACTTTAACCCTCCCTCTGTACGACACTGAGAATGCATTCATTAAAATAACCAGAAATACTGATTTTATGTACAGTACATTATAAATGATACTTTTCGTTTTGCCTATTCTGGTGTGTATTTTCAGTTAGAGTTTCTGATTGCTTCTGAAATTTCGGCTTCTTTCTGACATACTCTTACTTACTTCAAACACATTATTTCTAAAATTCTACATAATAGTGATATTTATTTCTCTTGCATCTCAAAGCACTTCATAAACGGGAAGAGATATGCATCATTTTTCATCAAAGTTTGGGTAAAAAAGGACAGATAGAATTTATTTGTCATTTTGTGTGTGTGCAAAGGTACTGAAGGAAAATAGCTCCATTCTGATAATGAATCAGAGGTATGGGAGAATATCTTAAAGCTTCCTGAGATCAGAGAATAAATCACTGTAAGAGCCAAAATACATCTCAAGAATTTTAATTTCCTGTGACTGACATTTTATCACAAATTAACATCTTGGCCAAATGTTCAGCTGACATCAATCACAGCTTCCCAGAAGTCAATTTACACCAAGTTATGGTAGATGAAGATAGGATATCATAAAAATAAAGAACAAATTGTATGAAAAGTTCTTTCTCAATATCAGACACGTTAAAGCATACAAACATGTTTTCTACAAATGAATAGCTCCTTGACTAATAATCATTGTTGTCAAGAAAATCCTTGCTAAAGAACACTTTTAAATTCAAAACGTTTTGGTTTTGAATTAGTTTTGAATTTTGTTTTGGTTACTTCATAACATGGCAGACTACAGCCTTGGAGTTTTGCTATAGCACCTTTCCTTGTGAAGACTGAAAATCCTTGTTCATTACATGAGAGGTCACTAAATGAAGAAGTTCAGCAATATATATACTATTGAATTGCAATTTATCTGAGATATTCTCTGGGTATTTTTAACCTGTAGAAAAAGTCAGAAGTTATACAGGGCAAAACCTAAACCTTTCTATTTGCTTCTGCTTAAGACTCCTGTGCGTCAATCTGATGGAGTGGTGCTTCCTACACAGACACACATGGAGCCCAGCACTGGAGCACAGCAAGGGAAAAGCTCTGAGTGATCCAGTGCTTCTCACATGCAACCCAAATAGGAAGTTCTGCAGTTCATCCCAGAAAACCAGCACATCAAAGCTACAAAAGCACATTCTTAACATTATGAAATACAACTCAACTGCAAAGAATATTTCAAATCATAAGCAAAGTTAACTGCATTAGGGCCATCATTATCATCAGTTATTATATTTTTGAAGGAAAAAAGATTCATAAACGCTAATGTTGTTTATGTCTAAAAGCTCAGCTGACCACATATTTAACTCTTCTACCTTTCTGGACCAAACATGTCAATACTATTTTGGCTTCCAATTAAAAAAAACTGGACTTAGGGCTTGCTGATTCTACTGTGTGATGTATAAAATGAAGGTAAATGCGTACCTCATGCTCTAATGAAGTAGTCAGCCAGTTATTTGCAGCAAATGTAAATCTAATGTGAAGTTTTCAGTATAGTACTTAAATTAAAAGTTTGTGGTTGATAATCATTGCCCAGATTAGTAATATTAGATATCAGTTTAACTTTCTGTAATTTCAGGAAAATGTCAACCTATCAGTATTATGACCTACAATCATTCTAATATTTATGTCCCCCCCATTTTTTACCAGACTGAGGGCTGTTTTTTTTTTTTTCCCCTCAAAAAAAAGTGAGTTAAACTAGCTTATTTGCCTCAAAATATTAATGCTAATTTTCTTTGCCAGTTAATTTTGAGGCAGAAAATAGAAGGTAAGCTCAGCCCTCCTTGTTTTATAATTTAATACCAATATTACTTACATTATTAGTTTTACTGGTAAATCAAGGAGCAACTTGCCGGAATCCAGCTGTGACCCCAGGGCAGGAACTTTCTGCCGGCTGTCACCTTCTGACAGTTCGGGCTGTTAATTACCTCCAACAGTCCGAGCACAAGCACCTCTCTGTCTGCCAGCTGGCAGCCTCAGCCTCAAACTGGCAGCCCCGGAAGATTTAAAACCTGTAACAAAAGGCTGCTATGTAAACAGTTTATTGTATAATACGCAATGGCAACAGTAGACCCTCATCAAGAATCAAAGGTAGTCTCTGCTCTCATGATTAGTTAGACTGGAAACGATGCAAGTCCTTGCTTGGCTCTTCTCATCCATTCGTTGACAGATGCTGAAGTCCAAAGCGAAGCTGAGGAGAAATTAAACCTTCTCAAAACCTAAATACTTTGATTCTGAAGTTTCCTATCTTCTAATTGTTGAGGTATCCTTGAGCTCTACTGATTGCTTTAGCAAATGAAAATCCCACAGCAATACTTTTAACTGCCTGATGACATGCCAGTCACCAGCCAAGAGAAAGGGCAAAAATTGTCTTTGAGGTTTTCTTTTCAGAAAACAAATGCAGACTTCATGAGTGCACTCTCAGGACCTCATGAATCCTTAAAGGTCACAAATGTCCTCCAGGACTTTAACTGAATACAGCGAGGAAAAGAGCTCATGCCTATATATTGGAGGGAAGAAAAGTGTAGCCACACTGAATGTAAAGCCCATGAGGCATTCCAAAGGTGGGAGGTGCAGGTTCCTTATTCCAAACACATAAAAGGGTTCACGTACGACCATGGAGAGCATTACAGCTCCTACAGGTTAGGTATGCAGTTATAAGACTAGAGGTCACTGTGCCCAATTCGGCACTGAAATGCCTGTGAAACAATGAGAATCTTAGGCTAATGCTCACAGCATGGGACTGAACCAGTATCTGATCCGAGCAATAAGAGATGCCCAAGAACTGCCTTGTGTCTGAATCTCCTGAGTAAATGATTTCCTCTCTTTATTTGCCAGCCATTTCAGATTAGAAAACTGAACCACAGAAGTCTCCTAAATATGTTATATCATAGTCAGAAAAGGCCTCAAAAACCTTTACTGTCACCTTCAGCTGAGGGGCTAGAGCACTTGCTGAAAGCCAGAAATCTGGATTTCCATCCAATCTAATTTGGGTAGGTGGAAACCCACATCTCGTTTAGCAGGGAATGGCCTGGTCAGCTTCCAGGTGAGGTCGGGCCACTGTCCACTTGGAGTTGTGAAACTGACAAAACCAAACAGAGGAAGAGGGACCGTAACCATTGACAAGGAGAGAAAGTCTTCCCTGGCAGGGAGGTGTTCTGGATCTGGGCTGTGTTGTCACTGATTTTTATATATTTTATGTGCTCAGTGCTTGGTGGAGTAAGTACAGGGTTCCTGTAGCAGAAATATGCATAGTTTTATAGTCCCCAAGTAGAACGGCTGACAAAACCCTGGCCTGCAGTTAGTGTGTAAATGTAAATTTGAATTGATTTTTTATATATATATATTTATACACACATATACCCAGTCTGGGAGTTGTCACACATGTGATATTTGTGAATTATACCTAGGTAAAAGACACACTGTTATATCAGGATATTAACATGAGTTGTTAAGTCTCATCTTCATGTGGCCTTTAAATGATATAATTAGAAGAGGCAAAATGATTTTTGAATGATAGCAAGTAAATGGAGTAGAAAGTTTTGCATTTGAAGATAGAGAGTAAGTGAAAAAAGGTAACAGAATAATTGCTATGGAAATATTTTCGAGTGGTACTTGTAGGACATCCTTTCTATCTCTGTCTCTCTTTTGCTAGGCTTTTATTCAGAATAAAAAGCCCATTCATGCCTATGGTTATTATTTCGTACATGGAGTGAAATTTCATTTCAACGATCTATTTTCTATAGATGTGAAAATATTGTTAATAAATATATTCTAGGAAATATTGTAGTTTTTGTCCTTCAGAACAATTCTTGAGAAAAGGAACAAATCTTAAAGAAAGGAACAAATCTCAGCTTAAAGAAAAAAAAATACTATTTAACTTACTATTAGACAGTCCTAGGGATCTCTGTGTTAAAGGGAGGCACAGTTTCTAAATGTACATACAGTACTAGTGTTGCAAGGATTTGACCTAGCACATCTTTTGCACAGAACCGATTATGGTTTGGTCTTGAACATAACGCTGGTCAGGACCGGAGATTCCAGTATCCCTCCCCTTCAGCCAGTGGCAAATTTAGACACAGAGTAAGCTACTTAGGAAAAGATGAGTCTAAACTATGACTTTTGCAAAAATTAACAAGAGCAGCCCAGTTCTGCCCTACCTGGTCTGCTCATAAACTTCTAAACGAGTCACAGCCTTCTAGACCAGAGATTATTTATTAAAAAAAAAAAAAAACTTTTAATATAAGAACTATAATAATTATTTTTTAAAATAAGGCATTTGTGACTGGCTTTTATCTTATTCTGGAGCATGCAGTTTCGCTCCTCTATTTGCCCTTCTGATGTTTCTAACCTCCAGTTCAAAGCTACAGTCCTTATGAGGCTTACACTCACAGCATTTATTTAAGCCAACTGGCTTCTGAGGTAAAAGGTACTAACCAGGAGCAAAGTTTCGTCCACTGTCTTCAATTCTTACAATTCAAGCTATTCTTAAATTGTGCACATATTCTATGTGCACATTTGTGATCATCTAGTTTTAGTTATAAATGCTATTGAAATGGCACTTATTTTTGAAATTTAAATTTACAAATTTGAAATTTAAATTCACAAATAAAAATAATATTAAATATGCAATTTGTATGATTTATACATATTAACCAGTGCTTAAAATTATTTAAATGTTTGTGTCAAAGAAGTTCGTGCAAGTGAAGCCCAGAAATGCGACCAATTGCAGATACAAAAGAAAGCTGCCTTCACCACTAGCCGAGCTAACACAAGGCCCGTTTCTTGGGATTTTGCTCCCAAAAAAAAAGACTATGGCAAACTTGCTGATAGCTCTCGTTCCTGCAGAGAGCTCCCCTTGCTCGTAGTTAACTGCTTCGCTGCTGGCCCGCAGCCGCTGCTCCCCACGCTGCCGCCTCGCGCTGCTGTTCCCTCGGAGCCGGAGCGCGTCAGCAACAGACCCCTGCTATCTCTCACTCGCAGGCAAACTATCACTTAAACTGGCTGTGGCAAAGCTATTTGCAAGGAATTTTACTAAACTTTGCTATGGATTTCATAGATCAGAAGCACTCTGTTTGAAAGTATTCCTTTTATTTTTTTCCTGCTGAATAAGCATCTATTTTAATCAGCTGTAGGAATAAAAATATAGAGACATGTCAGAGTTTGCGTTTATCAATATCTCTTTTAGAAAGGAGATTTTGGAGGAAATTCATTTTTTCCAGCCACCTTACTTCTAATAATCATTAAAACACCATTCTTTGGTTTGAAGTTTTCTATTCCCCCTTTATTCCAAAAATATATTTCGTTTGATAATCTAGTAGAATATTCTCAACTTTCCAGTCACTCAGTCACTATTTCATTATTTCATTGTTTTCTGCTGATGGGAAAATGTGTGGGTTTTTTTTTTTTGTATTAATTCTTTTTTTGACATATTGTCTATAACTAAAGTGACTAGTTATCTATTCATTGGAATTATTATTTCATTACTATTTCATTGGAATTACTATAATTAGTAATTTTTGGATGTTCTGGTATTTCAGCCTTTTCAGAATGTTTAAAATTTCCATTTTCACATTTTCATCCATTCATCCAAATAATTAATTTTTGTTGGAGGATTTTTTTTTAAGTAACAACCAATAATCTCCTGTCTCAATCTCTTCATTCTACTGTCTCTTCCTATCATCAGCTCTATATTTGCATAGACAAATTTGCTACATCCTTGCCCCATTATGACTGCAGGCAAATTTAACCTGCTTAACTCTTTAGCGAGTGTGAATGCTCCCTAAAAGCTCGTCATTACTTATTGAGTAGCAGCACCGCATAGGAGCGTCGTGACCTGATGCTCCTGCCTGATCAAGACATAAAATTCTGCTCTTGAGATTGGAGGAGATGTGGCCTGTGGGGGAGGGATCCCTTCATTTCCCCTCTTTTTGTGATTTCTAGCACCACAGAGAAGAGGGAAGTGAAGGAGAGATGGGTTCGGGAGGAAGAAGCATTGCTCAGACTTTCTTTGATCTGCTCCAGGTGAAGCATTTCTGACCCAGACAGAGCAGATCAAAGAAAGGAGCCAGAATGCAGAGCACTCGAATATTTCATGATTATAGAAAATACTGCCACAAAAGTGCCCCTTTTTTATTTTGAAAATGTGCTCACCTTACATATAACTTGTCATGGCACTTATTACTGAAACCAGATGATCACAAACTATTGATTACTTTATATATGTCCTTCAGGAAGGCATTAGCTCCAGTGTTTCAGATAAAAGTCTGTAACCAGTAGGGGTAGACAGCAATAAAACCAACAGACAGAAATGATAAAAAACTGCACATCTATTTTATTTCTAAAAAGATCCTTATTTGAAGGGATTCTAATTTCAAATCTGTAGTAATCCAGCCATTAGTAGAAGTCTTCCTGTGCTCACTAGTAAGTCCTAAAATTGCCTTAAATGTGTCTGGTCTTTTTTCAGAGATCACTCACTCTTGCAACCAGCAAATCTAGCAGAGGCAGCAAGCTGGTGAATGACCGTCTTCCTAAATTTGCTCTACTGAATAGTCCTTAAAAGGCAGAGCGGTACAATTGCAAAGGACTGAAATCCTGCCTGCAGGATGTATGTTGCGCTCTGTATATACTGCATGGTTTCCAGCCAGTTAGATAACGTTCTGCCCCAAAGGGGTCTCTTGCAAAGGACACTCCGCATATTCCCCGTGGTCTTTCTCCGGATCCCTCTTCCAGCTCGCCCGTCGCGTGTGCAACGTGTCTATGGCACCAGTCTCTGCCACAGGCCATGACGAAAAGTCCCGACAGTCCCGGTTCCGCCGTTTGCGCTTCCCGTTTTCCCCCGGCGCGGGCGGCTGGGCAGCAGCGGGAGCGGGGCTCAGCGGGGCTGAGCGCGGGCGCCTCTCGGAGCCGCAGAGAAGGCTGCCATCTACTGAGCCAGCCACGCGGCGTTGCGCCCCGCCACGCACCGGCCCTTCTCCACAGCCTCTCAGCTCCGGGGTTTCCCCAAGCCGGAAAGCTCCTAAGAGCTAAGGATAAATTTGGCAAAGCTCCCTTAAGGGAGCATTTGAGGAAGAGCTGCGTTCATTTAAACTAATTTGCTATTCCTTTTGCCTTGTACTAAGTATTTTTATGATGAACAGGAACCTGATGCAAATAGATCATTTTGGTGCATATACTTCAATAAAACAAAATTCAGCATAAAAAAAGCCGCCATTTTCACTCTTAAAGGTGGGAAAAGTGGAATAGCTACTATTCAGTCATTTCAACTGCTGACTCTGTGTTTGCATTCTGCATTCTTATGGAATCTGAAATTTCTGTTCAGTCTTTGTTAAAATCCAGTCCATGCTGATAGTTCTACAGTGAATTACCTTTTTATTCCATGCATGAAACCTCAAAACCATTATCCTGAAAATAGATTATGGAATAATATTTTATCCGATCCTACAAAATTCATCACCATTGATGTTTTATATAAGGAGGCTCACAAACAAACTGTGTAATCACAGCATATTTTCTTTTTGTAAGAACATTTTTGAGAGGTGCTTTGTGGTACTTTGGCAAGTAGGTTTGTTTCAAAAGCCAGATCTGTATTCTGTAGGACAGATTAATTTCATTATCTGTTTGCATGCGTCTTCTTTAATGAGAAAAGGGCACTAAAGACACCGGAGAGACAAAGCAAATACCTTTATATGTGACTGTGTGTAAATCACAGGCTGTGTGCAAGCCCAACACATGCTTTCTGTTCATAATCCACAGGGGAGTGTACTAATCATGCATTTTTACTGCAGCTCTATGTAACCAAACATTTGACCAGGTAAAATTATTGGAGATGTCAGGAAAAAGATCTATTTGCTGTTCCTACTTTCACCTCATCTTAGAACATAAAACCCTGTAAATAAAAGCTAATCTTGGCAAATCATGCAGAAAAAGTCAAAATCAAGTTGTCAAAGTAATAAACAGTCCAATACAGCTGACAGGTTTCTTTCTTTGTTAAAAAATAATATGCATGCGTGTCAACTGTAAAAAAGATAGGCTGAGACCTAAATGTCCTGGTTTTGAAACAATAAGAGTTAAACATTCTTGTTCTTGGGGTCCTATACAACTGAGCTAGGAAAAGTTCAAAAGGAATCTTCTTGTGTTTTTTTCCTAAATATTTTTCATCAGTCTACCACGGTTTAACAATTTATTGCAGTCTGATAGATAGCAAAAACAGAGAGGAACATTGGCCAATAACTGTACTGGTTTGGGGGGATTTTTTTGTTTTACTGGTGAATGACAGTTGTGATTCAAGATGGTTCAAACTGACGCTGTTTGTGTCTTTGTCGTTCTTACCACACGATTACGAAATAAATGTAGCTTTCCAAATGCAGATGTAAATGTCTTGGCTGTGTTTGGCATTGAGCTGTATCTATGGCAGATCATTTTTTTCTGTGATGCTTTGGGGCAGATTTATAAACAAGAGAAATATACACATGCAAGAGGATACTGAGATGTTTGAATAATTCTGCCTACATGTCTAATGCCAGTTCTTTCTTCTTTCTCGCTCTTGCTCACTGGCATGATTCTTTCTTTGAGACAGATAAGTCTCTAGTCAGGTATGTGTGTATAGATTTAAGCCTCCAATTAAAAGCTGTGCAGTTGTTTTGTCCTGGAGGTCACCCACTTGTGAAAGTACCTTTCTTTTCCCATTTTCCTAATGTATTACTATTTTTAATGTAGCTATACAATTTTTAAAGTATTTCAAGCCAAGTTCATGTTTCCTAAAATCTGTCTGGAGAATACTGATTTAATTTAGAACCAGCATGGTTTAAGTGTTTCTTGGTGTTTGATATCATCACCTGTGATGTTGCGTTAGATGATCAAATATCCTTTTCCAAAAGGAAACCGCACAAAAGAACACAGAGTTGAGCATATCCGTTAAAAAGTTTAAATTACACGTATCTTTTTCCTTCTCATACTTATTTTTGTAGCATTGTAGTTTACAGAGTTTCTGAGCTCGCTGAGGCTGCGTTGCGACAAGCACTGAGTAGAAGTGAGATGAAAATTCAAATGCACCTTGTAATGGTTTTTATTTTTTAATACTGCCTACACTGAAGTTGTGGAGAGTCAACACAGACTTAACGCCATCAGTCTGGCCTACCTCCTGAAAAAGATGTTGTCGTCTAACCAGTAACAAATGATGTTTTTCATCAGTTGCATCAGGGCTGTCAATGAGTAGAAAATAATCAAGAAAATACTGCTGTCGCATTTTCTACTTAAATGTGNGACAAGCACCGAGTAGAAGTGAGATGAAAGGCAGTACCTATTCAAAATGCACCTTGTAATGGTTTTTATTTTTTAATACTGCCTACACTGAAGTTGTGGAGAGTCAACACAGACTTAACGCCATCAGTCTGGCCTACCTCCTGAAAAAGATGTTGTCGTCTAACCAGTAACAAATGATGTTTTTCATCAGTTGCATCAGGGCTGTCAATGAGTAGAAAATAATCAAGAAAATACTGCTGTCGCATTTTCTACTTAAATGTGAACAATATGCATGTGAACTTTGTGGCCTATGGCGTGTATGGAAGGCTATGAATCATGAACTGCAGTATTTTAACTCTGGCTTTTATACCAAGTCATTGTTTGGCTTTGGGCACAGAACTGAAGTGCTCCATGCTTTACTTTTTGTGTATTTAAGAAAAGGGAGAGATGGCAACAGCCTGTTGCCCCCCCTCCCCTTCTAAGGGATAATCAGTTAATGCTGCTACAACACTTTGAAGATAGGCTCTCCCGAACTTAAATATGATTAGACATTTATACAGATAATAAAACATCCATGCTTACCTAGGATAAGATACAGGGGATTTAAAATACTCAGGCTTCCTGGCATAACTAACTGCTGGAGATTAGGAGGGAAACTTTTCATGCAGGCAGGTTATTACTCAGGGTATTACATGTGGTGGCTGCAGGGGAGCCTGCGTGTTTCTTTGAAGCATCGCTCACTGTCTGGGGCTGGAGCAGGACTTGAGATTAAACAAACTGCTGGGCTCATTGACACTGTCAGGTCGTAGTCGTTTGCACTTCTAGATACCCTCTGATTGGTGCAGATTCGTCCTTTTGCATCTCCTGGACTCAGTGAAGTCACAACAAACCTGGTTACAGCAACGCCAGGCTCCTACCCTGCCAGGCCTTAGGTATTTCAGTGCTTCCTACCTGTGAAATGAAACACGCTTGTGGATATTTCCAGCTTTGCGGTTCAGGCCTGGTTCAGTTAGTATAATTCAAATAAGAGCCTTAATAATGCAAACGCATAAACCAACTAAGGCTGCCCAGACTGAAGTAGGTTATTTAGCGATACACATCTGTGTGTCCCACTCATATGCAAGCCTTTACCCACACACTTCAGAGGGAAATCTTAATCCCCAGCAGGTTGATGGACAAGACACTGAGCCACAGAGCTCCTCACTGCAAGGCCTGTGACCTGGCTGCTTGCTAGCATGCTGCTGCACAAGGAAATGCAGAACTTGCTTGGAAGTGCTCTCCCAAGGTCTACTTAAATAGTAAAATTACTGCCAGAATAAAATTCTCTGTTGGAATATTTCTAACAAAAATAAAGCACTAGATATGGGCTTACTACTAATAAATAGAAACATTCTTTCTTGAGGAAATAGATTTTGCAACTTTGCCCTTGACTTTTAAATACACATACCTACACACAGTGCGTGTGTATACACATAATGACTATTAAAATGGTCTGGGTTAAATTCAGGCCTGATTATTTTTTTAAACTTGCTTATCAAATTTTATACTACCCATAGTTTGTGTTTTATTGCCTTATTCTATTCTTCACGCTCAAGGAATAAATCTCTTTCTTTGTGCTTTTGATATATATAGTCTTTTATATGTATACACACACAGAAAAATAATCGCTCATGAGAAATCTTGAAACTCTTTTGCTTCCCTAAACAGCAACAAGAGAATTACATTTATAAGTAGAGAACCAGAGGGCAGGGAGACAAAATGCTAACACACGACAGCAGTGAAATTACGCAGATAAATTTTTCGGTTCTTTTATCTAGTAAACATCCTAATGATCAACATCAAAGGCTGAAGAAAGAAGTCGTTCTTCTCTTTTGTGCCAGATTGAGAAAGAGTGGGCTCTTTTACATCTCATATGGGAGATATGAGGAGCCTTTGAATGGATCATTGCTTTTTATGAGTAGTAATGAGGTGAGAAGTATTCTAGTGTGTGGCACAGGCCTTCATTAAAAGCGTGAAGCAGAATGGCTTATGGTTAAAAGGAGTAATTTGTTCTAACATACTTGCTAAATTGTGCTGTAACCATGCCAGGTCACTGGACTACATTTTCCATAGGATTCCCGAATGCATTTGTGTGTAATTATTCTGCCTGTGCAGAGTTTAGGGATTTTTCCAAAGGCTTGTGCTAACTAGTTGACAACACTCATTCCTTTACTGGAAACTTGTCTAAATGCGATATTTTAAGAGGTGTGGAAGAGCCCAGAACTGTTCTTATTCTGTTGCCTGAGCCTATATATATATATATATATATATATATTTTTTTTTCTCTCAAGAAACAGAACCATCAAAGAAGCGTAAAACCAGTATAGTGGACCAAAAATTGGAAATCTTACTAACTTACTAACGACAGAAAAGCAGGGAAATCATGCCCAAGGTCTCCTTTCCTGGCGCACCAGTTTTTATCCGAGAGCTCGATGGCATATGTGAGCCAAAGGCAAACGGGTTGCTCTAAACTGCTCTCTCTGACAGCAGCAGTGGGGCAGCTTGCCTTGCCCACGCACTGCTCCACACTGGAGCCCGTGGCAAACCTGGCTGTTTGTCACTTTGGAAGAGCAGTTGCTTGTGCCCTGGTGCGGCTTGGACACAGCACCCAGCAGCACGGAGAGCTCTGGGCCCCAAATGCTTTTCCATGATCTCCTTCTTGCCGCACTTCAAGTGAACGAAGTCAATTGTGTGTGCAGTACACATTTCTGCCCATATCTATATTTATATTTTCCTTCAAGAATACAGAAAGAGGTATAATTCCCACAACCACCCTGTTGAACAGGGAGGGACCAGAATAAATTATACTGGCAAAGAATTTTTTTTCCAGTATAGGTCACAGTAAGAGTTATTTTTGACAACAAATACTCTTAGCATCCAGATTTAACATTTAGGCATTAAAAAGAAATTATCTGCTCTGGATTAGCATATCTAGTCAGTGGCAGAATAAGGAAGAGGAGGCAGACTACAGACTTTCTCCTACTCCAGTCACCACATTACACTGCCTTTCAGTTCTATAAACATATTTCAGCTCCCAGGATTTAGAGAGAAATTGCCTTTAATCCTTTTCATGCCAAAAAAAAAAAAAGTGACAGGTCTGAGTTTTCAGCTTGATCCAGCATTGAAGTTACAGTAGACCAGGACATTTTCTATGAAATCCTTCAAAAGGAAGTGCCACATAAAAAAGTGTTTGCATAAATGGACTGCTTCAATGTATGCCTTTTGGAATAGAAAGACATAGGAGAATATTAAAGTATGTAATTTTGGGGGTCCTCTTTTAGGTTTCTACATGCTTTATGGAAGAAATGTAAACAAGTCACAGTATCAAAAAATGATTATAGAACAAAATCTAACAAAACTGTTTTAATTAGTTTGAGCCGGGCTTTTGTTTGGAATGCACATTTATGAAAATTTATGAGATTTCAACTTTTTGCCCTGAGTCAGAGCAGGAAAATGTTTGAAATCTCAAACCCATTCTGTTCTTAGCTTTGAACTAAGGGAAGGGATGGAATTGTGGGTGGGTATGTGTGTGTGTTTGGCAGCAATTAAAATATGAGAGCTGTGCTTAGAGCCATATGCTTCCTCAGAAACTGATAAAAGTTGCATGTGTATAACCAATGGAGCATTTGTCCGATAATGTTAGGATTTCTGAGTTCAGTACAGTTGTTTCTGTAAATCAGTTCACCATTTCTTCCTATAGAATTCAGGAAAAAAATAAAGAGCAGGCTATTCCATTTTAGCTTGTATATATGAGTGAAAAAGCAGAAAAGGAATTTTGTGAAGAACACATGATATCAAGCCTTGTTAATGTTTGTTCTATTCTAGTCAGTCACTTAGAAAGCTGAGAAATGAGTGCATTTCTACACATATTTTCCAGCCATCCTTGGATCTGTCCTTGGATCACTTCTGGTAATTGCATTTGCAGTTTTATTTTAAAAGAATAATGACAGTTGTGTGATCTGCTAATTTCAATGATGTGAAAAATAGCAGAATAAAACAGAAAAGTACGGTCTGCTTAATTACTTTGCCACTCCTCAAAGCATATGTGTATGTATGCATAAATACTCTTGTAAACGTATACTGCAGTGTCTGAACAAGCAACAAAATACAGTGTCCTTGTCTTGCAGCATTTGCTATATTTATTTTTAGTTTTTCAGGCCTAGGTGAAAAAACAAAGATTAGGCAGTAGGTAGTGGACAAGTGGAAATTGTAGGAATGTATTTCCTCGCTGAGTACAAGTGAGAAGATTCATGCAAAGTCATCCAGGTTCTTGTAGGCAGAGAGATGGATTCAGGTTGCTGTGAAGGGTTCAAAGGATGTGGCTGACAAATGTCTGATATTTAGTTACTGGGAAAATTAAATGTTCCCGTCATTGAGAGATCTTTTGGGGTTAATAACAGGATAATACGTCTTCTGGACAGCTTTTTCAGAATGCATATAAGCATGCACTCTAGTTATGGTATTAATACACATTTTCACCTGTCGTGTTTTACTAATTGAAACTTAAAATATATTTTGACAGTGATTCCTTCTGTACGGATTTAAGTGTTGTTTGACACAATACGTACAGCATCTTTGTTTTTTATTGATGTCTTAGAATGTAGGGCTGCAAAGCCATTTTTGATCTTACTCTGACCCATTTTCAAACACCTTTAGGTTTGTGCTGGAGCTATAATTAAAGTGCATTATATACAAATCCTGATACAAACATAATTCTGCCACGATACGAATGTTGCTGGTGTTGCCCCTTCTGCCACCTCAGCTGCAGATTAACTTTGAAACCATGTGTTTGGAATAGTTTATTCTGGGAACAATTGCTTGATTGCTAGTTGCCTAAAAAGGGGAGAGAATACAGACAAATAAATCCAAACTTGAGACTATTCAGCCAAACACTCCATGGATATGGCTACCAGAAGGCAGAATCCAGAATTCTGGAGCCAAGTTTACTCGTGGAAAGATATCAATGCCTATCTATAAAGCAGCAGTCCCAGTTCTGCCCAGAGCTTCTAGACCATATTCCAATATATTTTTGTTAAACAGAACAAAGGTTTTTAAGTTTGCAAAGCACTCTCAGATTTGATATGAGGACTGTAAATGCTGATCTGAATGCTAACTCAATCAGGATGAAAAGCAGAAGTATCTGCATTAGAAAGAAAGGGTCTTACCCTGTGTGGCTTAATTTCTCATTACTGTGTGTTCACAGTTCTCTGGAGCTTTCCATATCTGAGTTGCACACAGCTGAAATGTCTTGATGGGATTCAAATTACTTATTAGTAAACAGAATCCAAGAAGGATATGGTTGCCTATATATATCACTGCATCATACAGCAATATCAGAAAAGACTCCAAGCATCACTTGATTAATCTTGAGCCAGATTATCTTCAATCATTTGTCCACATATTTCTTCTTCATGGATTATGGCAGTGAGGATAAAAACAGCATCAGAAGGGAAACAGAGTTACAGTGAGTCTGAGCTTTGGAAGCCTTTAGGAATCCATGTGAAGGTCCCATTATTGGTCCCAGTCTTTCTGCAAAGCACCATAGAGAAGAGCAGATGTTCGTCACGATTTTCTCAGATAGTTCCATTGCAACTAAAGTCCTCTTTTTTTTTACATATGACAAGAGTTCTTTTTGTTACATGAGTCTTGCATGTGAGCCAGAATCAATCTTCTCCAAGAAGAAATTAGAGAAAGCAGGAATACATATTCTCTTAAGTTCTCTAAATTTATACAGGACAGTTTCTCTAATTTATGTTCTTTTTCCCAGAACAGATTTCTCAAGAAGGTAATTTCATTCTCTAAGGTGACTGTTGATATGCTTTTGCCAAACGTTTTATTTATTTGTCTTCTCCCTGTGCCACTTGCCTTCAGACACAGGTGGCAGACCAGGCACCCCCAGGCCTCCCTCCCATGTCTGCTCTTCAGGGTCTAGGCCTCCGTGCCACATTCAAATGTCTGCACGGAGCCCCCATCGTGCTTTGCATTAATGTGCATGTGCTGCCAGAACCTTTGATTTATTGCCCCAAATTTCCTTGTCTTTTAAAAGGTCTGAATATGTCCGGTTTGCCAGAATATCTCTGCAGATATAACCAATTTAGTAGATTCATTTTGGAAGAGAAGGTTTATTTCTTGCCCTTATCCTTTTTGCAGGCATACACAGCAGGTCTCATACAAGTTCAGATCTCTGAAAGTACTGTACTGTACACATGTCAGTAACCCCTTGCTACTAGATATTGTGCATTTAAGAAACTTAATGACCTATTGAGACAGTATGAGGAAAGGAAGGGGAGACTACAGTGAGAAATAGCGCATTAGTGGTTTCAGACATAAATAGGTCATCTGTCCTGATACTAACATTTCTTTGTAGATCGTATAAAAGCTTGCTTGGCATAAAGAAATATACCTTTTGTCTCATTTGGAGAACCTAAGGCCAGCTTTAGGACTAAACCAAAACCTTTTATTCAGTACTGAGATGAGAGTGCGACTGGAGGTAGGTAGGCTCCAGAGTGGAAGTCGGACCCTGTCTCACTGACTCCGTTTTCTGTCCCTAGACTTAAAGTGAAAGCAAACAAACCTGGGTGACTTTCAGTTTGGATAGTGCTGAAAGTATACCATTCCTCTAGCTGTAATCCCCAAAGCCCCAAAGTATGGAGTGCAATGATAAAAATAAGTCACTAACTACAAGCATGAAATAGAAACATAGTTCCCAGAAAGGGAAATGATTCCAGAAGGAATAATTTTCCAAAACTATTGTTCAGTTAACAAATACAAGAAAAATGTGACAGTCAATGAAAGGGAAAATTGCTTTAAAATAAAAATTGCTTATTAAAAGAAAAAAGTAGGTGTTTTGTATCACTCCAAAGCACAGTCATGTAAAGAGTTGTACTGGCACAACTTAGGGGCTAGTAAATTGTGGCTAAGGTTGACAGAATAAGTATATGAAACCAGAAAAAAATAAGAATGTCTTTTTCTCATTTTACTATTGAATGAATCATAATTTGATACCAAATCTTTACTTTAATGGAGGTTTACACAAAATCGTAAAGTACTGTGCAAACCATGTGAGAAGGAAACGGGAAGCTTTCCTGATAGTGACAGCTGTAGTGTGCCCTGCAGCAGCAGGGGACAGTGGGATCCATTGCAGAGTACTGAAATCTATGAAATGCCAAGTAAAATTCTGACGTACTGAAAGTGAAATGCATCAGCTGCCGCTTAATTCGCCATGCTCCACGAAAGCTGCATTATTCAAATGTGTTTGCCACCATTTTTCTCTTAAAATGCCTAGAGAAAAACCCTTTTTATAAAAATGACAAACGGCTAAGCCTGACCTTTCATCCTTAAGCTTCAGCTTGTGCCTTGGAGAGCCAGCACATATGGTACAGTATGTTACAACCAGCTGCTAATTGGGCTCCCTGCAAACATGGCTATTAAGGTCAACTGAATCAAATGAGGACAGCTCAGCTTTAAATCCAAGGGATACATGCCCTTCTGCTGATTGCACACAGCTCCCTTTACTACTAATGAGAGTTAAATGGACTTACCCAGAAAGACTAGGCTCCTGTCCAGCTTTATTATTATTAATAACACTTCTTATATTATTATACACTTATAAGTGCATTTGGAACTGCACACCAGACAGTGTAAGGACAGTTCCCCAGACACTTTGAAACAAAAACGTATGTACTTTGCATTATATAGCATAGTTGAATTCATCTCTGACTTTCTATCTTGGACTTCTTTTTGGTATATTTAAGTAAAAAGGAAATAAAAATCAGAATATTAATAATTATAATTAGATATTATTATTATATATATTATTATACATACTATATATTTTAGAATATATAGAATATTAGAAATCCTAGCCCTTCTGTGCTGTTGGCATGTATTTTGAACACTGCTATTTTACTCCTGCTCTCTCTCATAGTAATAGAGTATTACTTTCAGCAAAAGTTGAGTGAGTGTGAAAGAAACCTTAGGAGAATCCATCAGCACTCTCTTATAACGAAAGTCTGTTAATCTACGTGCAATCTTGACAGTGGCCATATAGTGCATTTGTTTTTTAGACTGTTGCTTTGTGAACATCCTGCCAACAAAGCACGAACCTCTCAGACATCTTAAGCTTGACTATCAAAGTCAATAGAAAATCTCCCATTGCTCCCAAATGTCTGTACTAATAAACTGCGTAAACAAAACATTTGTGGATACCTCACTTGGTCTGAACTCTTATGGAACTGTTGCTGATTAAGGAATCTTTTTACTTAGCATTTGTCTTTCACATTTATTTTTCAAAGTATTTCCGTAACAGGCCAATGTGACTGAAGTTTCCTGACCCTCTGCCAATCACAATATAACCTTCAAAGGAAAGAGATAACCTCCCACTGAAGTAAGCAACAAAGACATGTTCTTTAGAAGAAAATCCAGTAAAATTCAAATAAGGAGTGCAAAACTGGAACTGTTTCTGAGAGCCAAATACTGAGATTAATTTAACTCTTTAACTGGTTAGCCCTGTAGCAAGGGGGCTGATTTAAATCAGTGGCATCTACCCAACCATGCAGCAGGGAGTGAGAGCAGGGTGAGATAAGACCTTCAGTGACACACACTTTGAAAGACAGTGAGAAGCCAGGATCTTTCAGCTTATACTGCTTGATGTTTATCAAATGCGAAAAGCTGAGATAAGCTGGCGCTTAGTTCTTGTTTTCATTAGAATTGAGTGAACAGTGAAATTATGGTCCTCGGAGGAATTATTTTCAGTCCAAATCATGAAATTTGAAATACTAGATTTTGTGAGATAATTTTGGTGTGAACTTTAATGAATTTTGAATAAATGTACAGTAATTTTTAGGAGAAATTTCAGAAGAATTTTCAGTTGAAAACAAATCAGAAAAAAAAAAAATTCATGTGTTACCTATGTGTTTCACAGAAAAGATAATTTCCACTGAACACCCTTTTATATCTTTGTGTCTTCTGTCTTGACGGTGATTGGCAAAGCAGTGCTGTCTGACTGGCAGGAAACCCAGCTTGTTTTAACTGCTGCAGTAGATAGTTACCAAAATACTGCTAAAAGGTTTATCCATTTTTAGCTTGTTTTTGCTTTCTTTGTAAATGGCCTTTACTTAACTTCCTAGAAATTCCACTTTTGCGGCTGAAAATAGAACCTATTTGTCCCTGTTCAGTAGCAGTGAATCTTGATTTGATTTGATTTTGTTTTTTAATTTTCTTAAATTCTGAGGGAAAACAGCTCAGGCTGTGGCTGGCCCTTGCACAAAGCAAAAGCAGGAGTATCTCTCCTGTTTTGGAGCAAGCAACGGGAGCACACGTGTCCACAAATATTGCTTACACACTCTTCTCTGAGTGGAGATATATGACTTAATCATTCTTGCTAAATGCCACAAGAATCCTCCACTTTTAAAACTGGCACTATCCTTGATTTACAAGTAAGAAATCAAAGAAGCAATGAGAGGTGCACTGCTGTCCTTGTTGCCCAGTGCTTGGTCTAGGTTTCTGAACAAAAATTTATGTTCCCTCTCAAGAATCAAATGACTTTTTATTTGTACAGTAGGTCCCTGAGAAAAAGGAAAGAGACAGGCCGGCCAATGAGTGATAATTCAGTAGTTAGTCAGTTGTGATCACAGAATAATTATCACCTTGATAATTGTTTTTGTCTCTAATTTGTCTCATTTTATTTTGCATGCCAGCAATATCCATTCACTTTTTTAATAAATTTCCTTGACAAATAAGTTTACTTGTATTTACTAACTGAAATGGGAAGTTTGTCTTATCTGACATAAGCTAATAAGGTGGATTTAAACTGTGGAACAATTAGAGTGTCATGACAAATGTTTAAAAATAAATATTTTTCTTGAATCGCTTTTCTTGCCCAGCTTTCAGGAAGGCCACTAAAAGTTCCATTTTTGTATTAAAAGCAAGGGAATAGGGAAGGGGAAAAGGGGAAGAAATCCCAGCTTGTATCTTTAAAGCTCTGGAATGGTGTAAATTATTACAGTGGTTTCACATTTTCATGGGATCAAGGCAACAACAGTAAGCTCATAAAACAGATACCACTAATTATGCAGAGGAGAAGTCATAAAGTCACTGGTGGAAGCATGTTTTATATTCATGAACACATCATTAAAATTTTAAGACGCACTATCAAATTCTACATTTTAATACTACACCCAACAGCATTAAACCCTCCCAACAAGAAAATCAGATTGTTTAATGATCGTGTTTGTCACACAGGTTTTATATGTCTGCTGCTGAAGCAGATGTGGACTTTTCTGTGGCTGGACAGCTTTTATCACTGGACAATTAAAAATATTTTTTATCCAATCAGCTTTATAAAAAAATAAAAGAAAAAGAAATTTTTCCCCCAAATTAGTAATGTTTAACTGAAACAATACTTAAATTTAATAAATCACATAAAATGTTTTTATTGCATTGTCAATTTGTTTTTACTTCTCTTTATTTTCCTTTTAATTAAAAAGGCATTTTAAATGAAAATAGAGTGATTCGAGCAAGCTACAAACCATCATCCAAATGTTACATATTTTAAAAGAATCTTTAAATTAAAAGTATCTCTAAATTAACCATTCAAATTAAAGGAAAAAAAATAATGCAAGATGCTCCGCTGTGAAGTGCCTTTGATTCTCCTGCATCCTGGAGGTTCCTAGAATCTCTTGGAAGAGCTGAGAGTGCCCTGAATGGCTCTCATCCCCCTCTGAGTGGCTGAGGCTGCTCTGAAAATACACAAAGGAAGTTTAAGGCTCCCAATCCTTCAGAACTGCTTAAGCAAGACATAGAAAGGGGCTCCGCAGATGGACGCAGGTAGGTAGATTCTGGCCCAGACCCAGGGAGTGCGGGAAACTCCTTCGGAGCGGATTCTCGTGAGCAAGGGCGAGGATGCCAGCTTGAGGGTTTGGACTAAGATACAAATAGCAGTGCAGGTCGTGTCCCTCCCATATGCCCCGTGTGCCTGACTCAGCCTTATGCCCGAGCCGCCTTCCCTTTGGAGCGTGAGCGGTGTCCGGAGTGAACTGCGTCGCTTCCCACTGCACCCCAGGAGCACTCCCCGCCTCTGGAAGGAATCCACACATGCAGCAAATGCTGAATCACTCTTATTTACCAGCAGTAGAAATTAGAGCCTCAAATGATTAGCACTGCATTCAAAACACATTTTTAATGCAAAACAACTGATTTCCATTAAAACTATCAAAAAATTAAACGTCTCTCTCCTGGGTAGTTACTACCTGATGTTCATGTACATGTACCAGCTAATACCATACTGAAACAATTATCTGACAAAAAGTAAAAGGAGAGTTTCAAATAGTAAGGTACATTCAGTGCAGTGAATCCTGTTAGGACGCAGTAAAGACTTCTGCCCCAAAAAATCAATGGATCAGTGTGGCCTAATATTAGGGGTTTTTTTGTAAACCTTTCTTTCTCCAGAGCCCATATTTGGTCTACACTATCTGCCAGCATCTTTTTAATGAGAAGCACACATCTAAAACCTCTCACAGCTCTCAAAATTTAGAAGTAAATATTTTTAAATTAGAACCGTATGCTAAGCAGTGCAGATTTGCTGTTACAGATGTTATTTTTGGCTCATTTTCTTTAACTGATTCGTAACCAATATACTTCAACCTATGTTTCCACATTTATTATTATTATTATGAATTTAATGCATATGGCAAAAGACATTAGAAGTGATAATATATTGAGGTACTTAGACCCAGTTTTCTACTTAGAAGCAAAGTTATTGAAACTCTATGAATATGGTCCATTCTGAGGACAACATAAAATGAGGACATGTGGAAAAAAACAGAGAAAACTTAGATAGAGATGGCTTATGTAGAAAGGAGGGTAAGCAAGAGCATTTCTGGGCGAAATCCTAAGTGACTTAGTTGCCACTGGCGTCATGAGACCAAGAGAGGCCAATATCCCTCAGGAGGCATATGGATCCGTTGGCATGTATTTCCATATTACACTATATGGCTCTGCAAATACTGCGTTGTTATTTCAACTTTGGGTTTTTGTTGATGATGCTTCCCTATTGAGTTTATTATTTAGGATCATGGTAATGTCTATTTTTGCTGTTCATGTGCATGTTTATTCTTTATAGTGTCCATTAGAATACGCTGGAAGAAACTGAAGTCTTTGGTAGAAGATGCATACTTTTCCAAATTTCATTTATTCTTAATTGATCCTTAATCAGAGTTAGTTTTCTGATTATGAGGGGCCCATAATCAGCCTTATTATGTTGGTCAATGGTTTAATATAGTGTTGATGGTACAGAATTTCCGTAAGTTTGTTTAATTAACCCTACATTCCTTCAAATATTGATAATTCTTGGGTTCCTGAAAGCACATTGCCTCAGAAAAACATGAGTAATTTTTTTGGTCATGGGTGGGAATACACTAACATATTTTTTCATTTTCAGAAATTAGGATCAATCTAGGTTAATATTCAGAATGTATAGAGGACTGGTAGAAAGTGCAAAACACAGAAATACTGCTCATGCAGTTTATGATGGCCTGATAAAATATCTTCTTTGGAGAGCAAAATTGCTAGTTCTGGCTTAGTTCGTAGACAAACAAATTTCCTACTTGTTTCAGAATAAGGTGAACAACTTTTAATATGCATGATTATACTGCAGTGAGAGCTATTCTTTAAATATATACATTCTTGATTTGTGTACCATGTAGGGTTAATATGGAGCTAATTTTTAGCTCAAAATCTGCTTGGAGAACATGAAATACTGAAAATTGTGCCACTGGCCAACAAATGTGAAATTGAAAATTAGACAGTCCTCAGCCATAGACATGAAGACAAAATAATAGACTACAGTTTATTTATGATACATAAGTTTACACAGAAAGCCTGAAGAGAGTTCCAGTTACTTCTGGACACTAAGAATCTTATCCGCTAAACATCATCTATTTCTGCATAATGCTATGATAAATAGTCCCATAAATACCAGAGAATTGATCGAGTCAATAAATAGTAAATGTAGCTTTTGCAGGATCCGATCTTTTGTCATAACTGTGCAGGAATTGCATAATTCCTATTTTTATGCCTTCAAACATTTTTATTTGAGGTCTTTCTTTTCTGGTTTGCCAGTTTTATCTTAGACCTACACAAAATACTTTCCTACCCTTGAATCTGAAACTTTGTAACTTTTCAAAATTTCTTTAGCCTTGTCTTCAGACAAAATTTCTCAATCTGCAAAGCAGAAGTAGGCCGTACTAGCATTCTTACATCTTTTGAGTGTTTTTCCCAAATTTGTGGATGTTTTGCAAAGTGTCACATTTTTTGAAAAGAAACAAAACCCAAACCTGCAGGTCATTCATTTTTATTGCCCCCTGGAACAAAGCAGAAACATGCAAGTGATGGAAAATGTCAAAACCAACATTTTCATTGAATTGTTTAAAAAAAGACCCCAATAGTTTGGTGAATAAAGACTCAGGAAAAAAAAAAAAAAAAAACACGTTTAAAAACCGTCATTCCGTAGCTAAAAGAGTAAATATTTAACACAGGTAAGATAATTCCCTTCAGCAAATCTACTAATGACACCATGCTAAAGTGATTAGGCTCACTGAGCAATCAGCAGGTAAATCTAGGCAGAATTCATCAGACAAATGCTATTAAATAAATTTTATATCCTGTATCACACAAACTCAAATGGCATAATTAGAATTAATTGCCACCTTCAACAGCGTCAGCACAGGTCAGGGATTAAGTAGCCTTGGAGAACGATCTGACCTTTAGCTGTGATCCTGCTCCCACCCAAATCCTTAGCTATGAAATTCACAGCTACGGGTGTCCCAGGAGTTTGTCCCAAAATACATTTTGATGCTGGATGGCTTTGTCCATGCCCCACTTTTCCCAAGCTGTGAAATAGTCATGGTTTAACAAAATAGCTGTTTTGACATGCATTGTGAAAATCGTATTAGCATGCAAGTATTTCCAGGTTTTGATGTGTTTGGTCACAAAATGCTGGAAAATAACCAAATTAAAGAGGAGAAACATGGAGCAAGAGTAATTTTTTTTACTGTGGAGAGAAAAGACTTGAATTTAATAGGGCTAGCTGAAAATTTCATATCAAACCTCTTTTTATATGGAAAAAAATGGCTTAGGATTTCAACTTTTCATGAAAATGCCCCTAAAGAAAACATTTTCATCCAAAAACTTGTCTGGTTTTGGTTATTTGGGAGGGAGGAGGTTCAGGAGGAATTAAAATTTTACAATATGGGCCTAGAAGTGCTCTTCTGCACTTGGTTATGTATATTTAAGACATATCTCCCTCCTGGCATGATTTGCAACACAATAATGGAGCAATGTTGAGAAATCCACGCTATTGCTCTCTACTTAAATTCCCAGAATTGTCAATCTGGCATCCCTCACAGTGCAACATTTACATAATTTTTAAATTAAAGACAATTATACAAAACCCTCTCCATCAAAGGCCCAGTTTCCTTCCCCGCCCTCCCCCTGAAGTCATCAGCAAAGCTTCCTTTCTCAACACTGAATACAAAATTGTGTCTATACTTATGGAACAGCACTGCATGCTTAAAATTGTTAGAATTTTGCTTTTGCTTAATATGATGGTATGTGAGAAAATATGTCTGTGAGGGGGATGCTATAAACAGTAGCTGTGAAGTTTCTGATGGTAACCACTGTTCAACCTGAGTGTATATGGTGACTAGTAATAAAAAGAAATAAAGAGGTTCCTGACTCTCTGAATTTGTAATACTGAAGAACTATCTGAACTGAACTGAAAAACAAGTTTGCCATGAAAACTATCTACTGGCTTTTATTTATTTACTTTTGTGTGTATGTGTGAAATAAAACCAGTGTTTGCCTAAACTTCTTTCAAGAAGATTGTAATTATCAACCAAGGAAACACATTTTCCCTCCCTTCTATTGCCATCAACCCTTCAGCTATGTAAAAATTATGTTCTTTGGAACTGTTAGTGTGAAGCAACACAGAATTCCTCTTATCTGTCACTGATACCGTGAATTTTTAAAGTAAATTGTAGACAGATGGATAGGCAGATGCAGATTTGAATGACTTACCTTTTTATTTTAGACAGCAATTTACACATATGTGTGTCTGTGTATAAAATATATAAAGTTTATGTATGAGTCCATGTACACACACAAATATTGTGACTGGTATTTGACATACAACTGTGAGACAAGTGAGAGAGTGAACTTGGTTGCTTTTTCTATTCTTTTATGCAATGAATCACAAAAAATGTTTAGTTATAAAAAGCTAAATCCAAATGCTTTTTCTTTTACCAAAGCAGCTGCTTGTACAGAAAAGAAAAAACAAACAAACCCAACAACTTTGCTTTGATTTTCCTGCAGGATACAAGCTCAGTTGCTCTTCTTGTGATGAAGAAATAATGCCATAGCGCAGTGAAGCAGTGGACCTTGCCCCTTCTTGTAGTTAACCAGTGAAAAAGGCTGCATCTGCTTATTCTCAAACATTAATGCAGCTAAAGGAATAAGACATCAGAGGCCTGCGAATGAGAAGGTCTTTTTAAATTTACAAAGCATTCGCTCCTGAATCCACCTCAGCCAGTTTGGGGAAAGAGCTTTTGGCACCAAGTCACCCTTCAGGGAAAGACTGATAATGATCACTAAAGACATACTACGGGCTCCTGCCGCTCACTTCAAAGGCCTTCTCTCTTAATCAACATTAAATCATCATTTTGCCTTGAATATAGGGACAGCTGTACACAATCTATTTGTTTTAAAACAGATTAGGAGGGGTTTCTCTGCCAGAGTATAAGCTGCACGATAAATGTACTTTAAAGATATAACTAGAAAAAACATTGCTCCTTTAGTTATTGTGTGTTCTCAATACTAGTAGAGAACACACAATATTTTCCCAAGATTGGATCTTTATTTCACTGTTCAGCAATTCCTGAGAACACTCAGGAAATATGGCATTTTAAAAGAAAAATTGTGTATCTGTTGATCTATTCATCAGTGGGGTGATCTGTCTCCAAACTGCAGTAGTAATAGTAAGTTATACAAGAACTTCTAGACCTTCTGCTTTCTTCTTTTATTTTTAACCTTAGAATTGCCCTATTTCTTACACTGATGGTCTCACAAAGAGTGACAACAAAGACCTTTTATTACCCAATTAAAAGCTGATAAAGAGATAGTTGTTAAATAATTAGTCAAAGGCCTTAAATTACAGGGAAAGATCCATCTTCTAGATCCATGCTGGAGATATTTTATATAGCTGTTAAGCACCTCTCTAAAGCCCAATTCTCTCGTAAAGGTACTGGCATGCACACAATTTAAACTATGCTTAGAAACAAGGTCTATTTCCGGAATGGGCCAGCATATTTTAGAAAGCAGTGGCTCTCAGAAAGGATTTAGGAGTCAAGAGGAGGACTCAGCTGAGCATGATTCCCAGTAGAAGCCTGAAGTGAATATTCACTATTTGTATGTAGGGAGAAAACACTGACTTTATTGATATATCTAGTAATGATAATGCCTAACATCAGACAAACTGTAATGAACAATGTTGTCAGCTTTTTAAAAATATATTGAAAAACTAAAATGGACATCTAAAAATATTATGAGGAAAATGTCACAACTGAGAAACCAAAAATGTTTCATCTGTATTATTTCTCCCAAAAATGAAGACTGGCAGGCAACTTGGTTATGTGGTATTACTGCCTTCATAGAAAGAAAGAAGTGTGTGTAAATCTTTACGAACCAGAGAAATGAAGAATGAGATTCAATAACTGGAAGATGGAGCAAGACAAATTCAATTCAATATCAAAGCATCATTTCTAATAAAAAGAGAGACCACTAGAAAAATCTATCAAATGAACTTTTCTCTTCTGCGTTTGTTCTCTCTCTTGCTGTCTAAGCGCAAACTGGCCATCCTTCTGGTGGATGCATTCTGGCCAAGCACAAGCTGCCTTAACCCAAGATGTTGTCCATGCGGGAGGACCTGGCTGAACTGCAGTGATTCCAGTATAAGATCGAAACAGATGATCAAATAACTTAGCAGTCCGTTCTGAGCGGGCTGCAGCTTTCCTCTCATATTCTTGCTTCATATGGAAGAGTGGCTGCATGCCTAACATTTTCATGCTGTTATCTTAACTGTGAGCATAAATCATAGACCTGTGCATGTAAATTGACACGGCTGTTTATGTGCGCAGTAACTCTGTCTGTGTACACAGCCAGCCTGTGTGAAGGGATTAGGAATTGTCTGTCTACATGGAATTAAAATTGTATCCGCCAATTAGATTACTGCCTATTTCAAAACAAAAACCCCAAACTATCATTAGGAGCCTTTTCCAGATCCAAGAAAATAAATGACTAAAAATGAAAATTCCCATTTTTTATGCTTTCATCATATATTTCAGTTTTCTCTTAAATACCTCTCCTTTCTTTATATATTCATTTCAAAATGAATAATGTCTATTACCTGAAACTCTTATCACCAAATTCAAACTATTCCACAGTAAAATAAATCTAATAGATTAATATTTCTCTCCATTATACATATGTATATATAAATATATCTGTGGATATGACTGAAGTTTATTTTATGATAAAGATGAAATGGGCCAGTTTGGTGGAAAGGTTGAACTCAGTGCAAGGTAGATATTATTGGTGATTTTGGTTTTCATGCTGAGTTAGATTCATGGTGATTAGAGGGTAAAAGAAAAATACATTTTAACTTTTTAATGTAGGTACTATAAAAAAAGAATATTAGGCTTCCAAGAAGCTACTGCTAGGCATGAGATTCAAGGGAGAGAAAAGAAAAACAGATGGAATTTCGGACAGCAGAGAGAAGAGGAAAACAGCTGAGCAAAGGAAGCTTAGGTTATAAATGGAGTAAAAACTGGATACATTTTTGACGTCAATGAATGAAAGACTAAGTTGAGAAAATTCTGTTATCACCTAGCAGAGAAACTACCCCACGTGTAGAAAAGCTCTATCCTGGATTGAGGAAGGTTTCAATCACTGTGCAGAAGCCCTGTTTTGAGCAAGGAGAGGCCTGCTCCTAGTCCTCCACCTAGAGAACCTATTCATCAGTGCATAAGAATGCAGCGGACAATCTACCTAGAAAGCAGAAAGCAAGGAAGGAAAAGCACACAAAAATGGATCCTAAGTGTTTGAAAAACAACGGAATGCAAATCAAGGCAACATAAATTAAAGAAAGAGAGGGAGAGAAAAATCACTCCAGGGGGTTTTGCCCCCCTCCCTCTACAGGATACAAGCTGTTTCCTTTGACTTTGCAATAGTAATTTCAGAATTCTACTTCTGGCACTGTCTGAGCTGCATGTATTTTCAGCACTTGGCAAGAAGACACTTAGAAGATAGAGGTTTTCTCTTGCTTGGGAAAGAGAATTAGACTTCTTCCAGTATGACAGTAAATAATACGTTTCTCCGCTGAGGTCACCATTTCACAGACAACAGTAAATTTGGCATTTCCTAATTTTTTACTGCTTGACTTTGCAACCTAAATAACTTTCTTCTTTTCACTGAGTAATTGTCCACATGGAGTCCATTTTTATTGCGCGCGTGCTCACGGCTAGCTTCAGGCATAGGGAGCACGTACGATGCAAGAATGGACTACATGTGGATAACACATTTCAAAGAAAGTTCCTGAGAGGTAAGGAACTCCTTACTAATGTACATTTTGCCGTGCAGCATTAGCAAATTAAGCTAGAGTTCTCTGACCATTGCCAAAGCAAGTTGCTGATCTTTCATGATGTACAACAGATAGACAAGGTTCTGTTTACTCATTAGATTTTCACTGCTCCATAATTCTGCAAAATAAGTTTACATCACTCATGGTTTTATAGGACTGAAGACTCTCATCCCTTTCTCAAAGGTACACCAAGCTGTCCAAAGATTCAAATATTAATTTCTAATAATATAAATGAACATATAACTATATTTCTTAGATAACGGTATAATATATTATATAAAACAACTAATGAGTATAACCAAAAATAATGACAAAGGGAAAGGCTATGGCTTTAATTTATGAAAACCCCCAGTTACTAGTAGCAGATGTTACAGGAATATAAGGATGAGGTGGTGACCCCTCCCATTTTATGCAATCAGACATTTTACATTTTTTCAGCTAGACTCTCCTGAAGAGGGACAGATACTCAATAAAGTAAATAATTGTCTAATATTTTCATCTGTTCATTAATAGATTTTCCATTTTCCAGAGTTCTCTTTAGTGCTGTAGAAGACTGCATTCTCGTCATCTTTTTCTGAGAAGGTATAGCACGTACTGGATCAAACAAACAAACAAACACAAAACAGCGTAAATTTGAGCTCATTCCTATTGCATGCAGTGAAACCATGGAGATTTCTGGGTGTCTGCCATTTTTCACGGTCAATATATACAACTCACAAGTCTCATTGGACAACCTACAACTTTATTTCTAGTTTTAGCTATTATTAAAGGGAAAAACAAAATATAATTAAAAATGAAATATTTAAGATTTACAAGTAATCTAATTAATCTAAATGAAGTTGAGATATGGAAAAAAGATTGTTCTTTTCAGAGTAGGTTTCTGTGCGTGTTTGTAATCACTGTGTGATATGAGCTTCTTTACAGGGGAGACTCTTGTGATAGTTAAACTGGGACATGCAAAATAAGTTATCATTTAAAAAAAAATCAAGGTTTGGACCATCAGTAACTAAATTTTTTCAAAATTTATTACCTTAAAAAATATTCAGAGTGATATTCAGACTGTTCCACTGTAGAGGCCAATGTATGTTATCAAAGAGCTTTAGAACTTAAATATATAGCTCTCTGACACACACAAAAAAGAAAATGTGAGGAATTTAAAATATATCTAACATATTCTTAATTTGGATCTGATTCCTCCTTTACAAATCTGATGAAGAGATTCTGAGCTCACAAAGTTGTTCATTTCTCAAACAACAAAAACAAAGTATTAGAAGACAAGAGTATTATCTCTTCCATTCAAAATGTCCTCATAACCATCAGGAAAAAATGCTTCAGTTAAGTGCTTTTATTTTAAGGATATGTTTTCTTCCATTATCAAGCTGGGTTGGAGTGAAGCTGATGATCATCTTGTTTATATACAAAAGCAAACTGTGCCATTTTTTTATGAACAGGATATCAAGTAAAGAAAGAAAAATACTCCTTTTTAGTTTTATAAAAGTGTATGGCTTCCTCATCTGTGAGTTTTGCAATAAAGCAAGAAAGCTAAAATTCCCTTTCAGCTCTCTTGGAAAGATGAGGTTCAGATATAAGGTAGTCAACTCCAAGATCAGTGCAGGAGTCATATTCCAGAAACTAAAAACTTTCTAGACAAACTTCGGTGTTAATCCAGTCTTGTGTCAGTGTATGTCCATTGAAAACAACAAAGTTAAGAGGAGATCTTAGTACTTAGTTTGGAGATAAATAGTGGACCAGAATTAGGCCTTATCTCACAACTTTTTGTTTGCTGCTTCTTACTTGTGCCCTCTGATGTTACTTATTAGTGTGTCCTCTTCTCTGCTTGCTAAGATGACAAGACTTCCTGATGGCCAAACGGAAGGTCACACAGATGGGGGATATGCACTACTGTACTGGCACAGAGCAGAGCACCACAAGATGGAATAAGGGATACTGCACACTGAGATTTGTCTCAGAGCAGAGAACCAGATATACAAACCTATTCTGGATATAATCTTTTATATGCCTGATCTAAGAGTGTAATTTTGGATTTTGAATGTCGCTAAGTTAAACTAATGAATGAGACCTGCGATTGGTTCCAAAAAGAAAAAAACTTATTAAGAGGCAAATGCAAGAAGGCAGATGCTCTTTTTCTTAACTTCAGAATGCAAAATAAAAAAGTTATTTACTTGAGACCATAGGAGACATTAATAAAAATTATAATGGAAAGTACAAAACCTGTAACCTCGGTGGAGCTGCATGAATTCATTGGGATATCAGGTACTCATTTGGAAGAAATGTCAGGTCTTATGTGGAAGTAATATAGCAAAATGAACAGGTCCTCATTTCTGTTTTGTATATATTCCTTCCTAGATGAGAAAGGGTTAAATTAAGTATGAGTTAGGGATGCATGTGAAAATATATGGGTGAAGTAGGAAAAAAAAAATCTCTTCTAGCTTGAGTCACTCCATCTGTTCCCTTAATTCAGTGGCAGACCTTGACTGGACCCTGGGATCTGCTAGTCCCACACTTCATACAACTTCTCTCTGTAAATTAAGTTGTTGGCTTGTGTTGCCGAGGGTTTAGGAAGGTGAGTGATGACCTTGGTTTGAGTATGTTTGTATAGAAACATGTCACTGCAGGATGATGTCTTTCCTCCAGGGACCTAGGGCCCAATACTAACCATTTGTTAAGAAAATACCAAAGCTAAACATATCCCGTGTATGAAAGGATCCAACACCCTTGCCAAGTGTAACTTTCACTCATCTTTGAAACATCAATGTACACTATATTTTAAAGGTTATTTTTAGCACTTGTCTTTTAAACTGTTTCCCATCTGATGTTAACATCTTGCAACTTTAAAACTAATATGAGTTATTTTTATTATTAAAATGGGAAATCTCTTTAATATATTGTAGTATGGCAATATGTTTAATATATGTTTTAAAAAGGAGGTCTAAAATAGTATTTATTCTCAAGACTGAGGACACATAATTCCAGAAAAGCCACATAATGCTTTCAAGTTCTATGTTTCTTTATATAGCAAAGATCAAAAATAAAGTTTTAAGGAGGATATAGCTCTTTTTTCCGTCCTCTTTGCAGTATTTTCCAGGCAGTCAACTGCATTCCTGAGTTCTGGTGTGTGTGTTGATGTTTGGTGAATTCCTTATGTTTGTTGAGTTGCCTGAGAAAGTTCTATTGTTAATGACAGAAGGTTTCTTGCAATGAGGATTTGGAAACCAGATGAGGTGCTCTTGTTATCCTGTGCGGGTTCGGCCGGATCGGTTGTTTTCATTAGCTCATGATATTCACACGAAAATATGAAAAGAAAAAATTGGATTAGAACCACATTTTTCAAACCCGGGTAATCTAAAAGTGAGTTCCTAAGTGTGGATTTAGATACTTAGCTTTAGACATCCAAGTCTGAAATTGTTGGCCTTGTTTAATACCCCTATCCGGGTTTGATTAATGTACAGTCAGGATGTTTTTCCTTACAGCAAAGCTATAAATGTTACCTTTCTAAAGTTCAGCCCATACTTACTTGGTATATCTTTAAATAATTTATCTTCCTTCCCTACACTCTTTAAATATTTCAGCCTATTTTAGCTTACAAAACAGTTGTGAAATCATTGATTTGGCATTAGAACTTCTCCAGGTCTCAGGCAGGAAGGTAACTTATGTGGGAGACGGTCTTTTGTTTAAAGAGAGAAACACAAAATTTCAGCATCCTTACTGTAGAGTCAATGGGAGCTTTGCCCCTGGCTTCCATGTGGCCTGGGTTTTACTAAGCCAGACACCTTTAGTCCTAAGCAATGCAGACTGAGCATGATTGTACCAGAGGCAGTGAGGACAAAAAATTCCAGATTGGCATGTGGAAGGAAATCAGAGGAAAAACAGAGAGAAAAAATAGGAAAAGTCAAGCAAAGTAATGTACCTGCACTAAAAGGAAGGTATATTTTGTTCTCTCCTACAATTTTTCCTCTAAAACTATATCAGGAAAGAAGGTCTGCTGTCCTATGGAACCGTTCATAACCAATGACTGATAGAAAATAAGTAAGAATGCTCAATACGTCTTTTCTTTTTTTTTTTTCTCCCACAATGAGTGGTTAAAGAAATTTCCTAAAAATGATTATGAACCATTTCCAAATTCTTTTTTCCTCTGCATGTATAAAAATTTTTGTCATAGCCGAGCTTTTAAAAATTCACAAATCCTCCTCCCTCTCCTATAAACAAAAAACACCAACATGTTTTAGTTGTTCTTCTCTTGCAAGAATGCCCTTTGATTTCTTCTATTTAAAGAACTATATTAGGAAGGACTTGATGTAAGGAATGCACTCAAGCTCTTTAGCTGAAAGCGGAATGCTGAAAATAGACTTTGCTTTATTTACAACCAGTTTTATATAATTTTTTTGAAGCTGTCATTCCATTACTTTCCACATTAGTCAGTGAGGAAAAAGAATATGTTTGAATAGAGGAGCAGAGACTAAAGGTCATGTTATTCAATAATAAGCATATTTTTGAGTAGGGCCAGCCCTGAAGTACAGAAGAAAAGTTTGGACAGGTGTCTGGAGAAATATTCAGAATGTTTTCTGAGTGAGAAAACACTTCTAATATAATAACAGAATAAACTGTTAAATAAACAGAATAAAATGTTAAGTGTATTTTGTTTTATGTTGAGCCTGAAGAAGAGAATAACAAACCCTTTTAATGGCAGCCAGGGTATCATTCCCCAAATAGTGTGAAGAGATGCAAAGGCCTGCATGGCCACAGCTAGAAGTGCATTGGTATTGGCTAGTTGTTCTGTGGGACCTTGGGGCAAATGACCGGTACCCACCTCCTTCAGAAAGACAACTCCAATTTGACAACTCTCAGATTTCAATAGAGAGAAAACAAAGCCTTTAAAAGACTTTCCTAACACCAGGGCTGTCTCAGAATCTGAGTTTTCCCATTGGGAAGAGAAAAGTGCATATTACGACATCCTCTGAAACGCAGTTGGTGCCAGACGTGCTCCAGAGGTGTGCGCAGAGGGGTCTGTCTGCTTGGTTTTGGTTTGGATTTATGTGGTGGCCTGAGCTGCAGCAGTTGAGGAGGCTGATTTTGCTCTGAGGAAGGTTTGCACCAAACTCTCGCCTGGGTGAACCTGACAAGTGAAAACAGCTACTGCGGAACATGTTCCAGATTAGTAAATATTTCTGTCTTCTCCTGTGACAGAGACTCTTCAGGCAGCTTGGAATCTCCATCTACTTGGCTACTAACCCTTGCTACAGAGGGAAAATAATTCCACCGCTCTGCATCCATCCTACTGCTCCACAGGTGCAGCATTTTTGTGTGGTGGCTGGAGAACAGCTGCTCCTTTTGCTTCTCTATTTCTTCCTCTGTTTCCTACCACTACCTTTTGCTGCCTGGTCTCAGGAAGAATGTAATCCTCGCGGGGTAATGCTTAAATGTAAGATGTTAAGAGTTACTTAGATATATTTTACTTTACACCAGTTCTTTCAAGGCTTCTAACCGTGAGTGAAGTACCTAAGGGAAGTAGGGCAATAGCCTCTACAAGAAGTATTTTGGAGATAAATTTAATGGATCGTTGCAAATCTGTTCACTCTCAGAAAATATTGTTTTTTTTCTTCATCTTGTGTTCTTCAGTGCCCTTTTTTAGATAATCTAGCACTAAAGCAACATCTCTTGAATTGGTTTTATTGTTGCATTCATTCCTTGTATAATAGTCTTGCTGAATCAATTTTTGTCCTGATTATTACTAGTATCTGTAGGTGTTGCATATTCCCATAGACATAAGATTGAAGCAACCAGAGGGACTAAACAGAACTGCTATGACAGGAAGAGGGTCTTAAAACGTCTTCTTTCTGTGTGCCCATGAATGCAGTTTGTAGGGAATTATAAGGAAAATTAGTTATGCTCTGACCACATCAGATTTTATTTAAACATTTTAGATCTAAAATGTTTGCCTGTGTTACTGAGTCTTTTTATGGATTTTTATTATTTAAGTGAAAATAAGTATTTTGTTTTCAATCAGTAGATTTATAGTTCTGTAAGTAATTATATTGCCTCATGATCACCAGTAGGAGAAGTATGAAAAGTGTGACTCTCTACCACTTGTAGACATAGAAATAATGGTTTGGAACTTGAAGCCAGCTTTTCTTCAAATGTATTTTCAGTCATATTTTAAAAGGAGAGTCTGCAGATGTCAGTCAGAATTCACACGCCTGTCTAAGACTACATTTCTGTTTTATTAAGAGCTTAATACAGCTTCTCAGCGTTTCAAAGCTATAGACAACAATTTTAATTAAAAATATATATCTGTGGTAAGTACATGATACACACACACACACACCAAAAAAAAAAAAAAAAAAACAGGTCTGGCTTTCAGAATCCAAATTTAGACTTGCTTTCTTCAAAGCTGATAATTTAACTCTCCTTTTCCTCATTTTACAGATGAGCTTAATGTGTGAAGTTCTGGCACCGTTGGGTCTGAACTTGCGAAACTCTTTTCCCAAACCGGAGTGTCTGGATTTATGTTCTGATGGATGTGTTTTGTAATGAATTACAAGGGAGGCTCCTGGCAAGCTATCTGACTTTTTCCATTGTATTTTTTTCCCTTTGATGCTTTTTTTGTCTCTGTTAAAAGTCATTTAAAAGACTGCCCAGCAGAGGAGTATCTAAAGAAAAGACACTCCTCTGCTCTTGTCTTTTGTCCTTAGAACTTTTTTTTTTCCGTTAGACTTTCCCTTCGTCCCCACTTCCTCTCCTCAGGAGGAAAGGTGGCATCTAGGACTATCACACAGTAAGGTAATCCCAGGATTATGCCAAAGCTGAGGGAAAAGAACTGAGGGAATGAATGGGATTGAGTGGAGACAGTATTGTAGAGGAGACATTAAGACCGATTTCTTTCCCTCCTGTAGTGTCTCAGGAACTCACACACCCACTTACACGTTTGGAAACAGGGAGAAGGGCTAGATCAAGCTCGTGAGCTTCCATCACCCACCTCAAAGTAGCACTTGGTCCTAGCAGCCCAGTCTTGCAGTGGTAGCAGTCTCACTAATTCTGAAACTTGGAATTCTGAAACTTCTGAGTCCCTGTATTCAGTAACTGAACCCTGCGGGCAAGGAGAAGATTGTTGCAGGAGTTTTTCATGGACAAACCCAAACAAACCTTGGAAACTATATAAAAAGGAAAATTTTAAAAGTAAAAGTCAAAAATTCTGAGGCTTGAACATGGAGACACGAAACTTGTAAGCTCATATCCTTATGTAATTTTAACACTGTAATCTTAGCTCTATCATAATGTATGTAAGCAAGAGGGTATGATTTTTATTTTTTTTTTTAACTTGAAAGCTGTGAAAATGAGCGACATGAAATGTGTAGTAGAGAGGTGAATTGCACATATGCAGACGAACATCTTTCCAGTGTCTGTAGGTTTGTTTTAACTCTTAAGTTAAGATTTTGGAGTTCAAGATTGAATATATAACTTCTGGATGTGTAACTCAAATTTGAAGAGCAATTCCAAAGTCCCCAGAAGTCAAAATAAAAAGTCCACCCCAAAAGTTTAGCATTTGAGAACAAAAAGTGAATTGCAATCACAATTGAACCCAGTAATAGTTTATTTTAAAACTTTTAAGGCTTTTCAAAATCTAAGAATAGTAGTTATTCCAGTCTTTGAATTTCTGTAATGATTCTAATTTCCTGAAGCACAACATAAATTATCACTGTACTTTTCAACTGTGCTGAAATAATAATTGAAAATAATTTCTCTGCTGCATGTCATGTTAAGTAATGATTATTAGGAAAAAATACAAGGATAAGTAAGAGAAATTATCTTGGCACAGTGCTAAATCAGTTGTTCCCTATTAATCTTACAGAAGACTGGACTGAAAACTTATTTTTTAACCACCAATAAGAAAATTATTTGCTTTTTTTTGATTCAGCACTTAGTTCAAATTGGTAGCTGTCGAATAGCATCGTGTGGGTAGTATTAGTCTATTTGAGGGGTTTTTATTGCCACCTAGTGGCTACCTCTCTTCCTGTGCATTAGTACCTGTTTTCAAAAGATTTTCCATGGTGTCCAGAGCAGAGGAGTTTACAGGGAGGTGAGGGAGTGACGCAAACGATTAAATTCTTTAGATAACAGAAAAGGATTCCTTATTCTAAGGATGTTATATTCTAAGGATTCTTTATTATAAGAATTTAAAAATTCACTCTGAGTAACTCAGATGCATCATATCTCATAAATTAAGACTCATACAGTGAGTCTTGTCTAGTCTTGCCCTGTCTAGTAATGAAAACTACTTAGAAAAGAAATAATGCAAAACTGCACTTTCTTGCTCAGAACAGATATTATGGATATGATGTGACTCTGTCTTACTTGGACTTTACTCTTCTGTAGCTCTCTCTGATTTCAGGGAAATTGATCTCTTTTTTACCCCTGGAACAAAATCTGCTTCTACTTTTGTGAAAAGAATGAGAAGTTCATGTTGTTCTTGACAAGCCATGTTGAGATAAATCATATGAAATACATGACGTCTTCAGTTTTTATGAATCTTTTTTGATGATGCACTTGTACACTCCGTTGTGAGTTAAAATAAAAATGAACATAGTCATCGCAAGTGGGAGGCTTAGTCACCTCTGAATTACTCTGATAAACAATTTGACAGTCCCTAGAAGTCTGGCGAGGTATGAATGTCTGTGGATGCAAGACCGGTGTAAGTAAAATAAGAATCAAGCCCACAAACTTGAATAAAACCCAGACTTTTTTTCTTTGTACCTGCTCTAACATGAATTATACAGCACTGTAATATGGATTATATTACATAACACCTGCCCTTAAGAGCTCCTTATATCCAAACCCTTATGGGTTTTTATTTGGCCACAAAAAGTTTTTCAAAATAGCCCTCCCTTTGCATTAAAAAGTTCCCTTTATGTAAATTTCTGTCATTTTTGGTTTTAGTGTAAGCCAAAAAAAAAAATCCAGATTTTATTTCTTTAAAGTTCTATTTTAATGACAAGTAAAAATAGCAGGCATTAATTTTGCCTCTGCTGGGTAAGAAGAAATGGTGCATTCTGAGTGATAACCACTCCTCCTTTTAGAATAAACCACACAGTTTTGGCTTGGCAGGCATTCAGAACTAGAAGACTTATCTGCTTGTAAAGTTTTCCTTCACATACATGGTCACTTGGTTTAAATACATTTTTAAAGTATGGAGCAAACTACAGAATGGAAAAAAGTGTGAAAGCCCTGATATATCTTTACTACATGTGTATAGAGTTAACTCTTTTGTTCCTGGTGAGTTTTTTAGGAGCATAAGAACTGTCTCTCTGAAAAACAGACTTCCTGCAATGGGAAACTTTTATGAATTTTGAGTTTATTTAATAAGCAGATTCACTAGGAAGAGGAGAGTTTTGTGATTGGTGTGGGACTCGTCAACGGGAAACAATTTTCCCACTCTGTCCTAGCCTTCTGTATAACCTTAGTTCACATAGGCTCAGGTTTATTTACTTCATAGGAGGTATTTAAATACTTTAAAAACCAAAAAAGTACTTTTCAAATACTCTTCTACCTGAGCTTTCTACGTATAAAATAACGCACTCCACAGTAGCACTTCTTTTCCCTGTCTTTCCTTTATTTATAGAGAGTCTTTAGGAAGAGCAAAGCACATACCTGGCTTTTGTCTCTGCAAATTCCTCCTGAAGACTGTGAGTTCTTGGGAGATTCAGACTGTCTTTTCACATGAGGATCTACAACAGTTGGGATGAGGAGGCCTCATGCTGGGTTTGGACCTTGAGCCACTGCCACAGTTCAAGGAGAGAAATAAATTGGGAAATCCATGCGAGTGGCCATTCTTCAAAATGAGTATGGCTTATTCACACTGAAACTCCTAATTGCAAAATGAGCAATTCCGATAACTGCGCTTCTAGAAACGAACAATTGATGGAATAGACAGTATATTATGGCAAATCTAGCAAGGGTATCTATCAATCCTGCCTTAATGCTTGCTTGACAACTCCGGGACAGGAACTAGACTGATGTCCCTGAGACTAGTAACTAAAGCTAGAAACAGTTAGGAAGCAGAACTGGTTTGCAGTTCCACTTATTTTAAATGCCATCAGTATGTTTACATATGTGCATGTATAAATATAAACATCTGAATTGGGAAAAGGGTGCCTGAATTTCCAATTAGATCTTTTTGTTGTCTCTAGAGGCATTTTTCAAAAGAGCAATCTTGGAGGTTCACCTATACCATATCCCACATTGTTCATTTGTTCTTGTGTTTTTGGCTCTTGGAAATTAAACACTGCTTTTTGGTGTGTGTATATAGGAGTGGGGGAGTTAAAGCACAAACTTCCCAAACATACATCATTTTCTCAAATAGCACAAGAAAAAAACTAAAAGCATGTGTTTAAAGTTGTATTTCAATATGATGAGAGGTACAAATACCTGAATTTTAGGAGTAGTAGCCAGCTGGACGATTTGCCTGGTTAAGAAAAAGAGCTAATGGAAATTTGAAAGTTATCTTTACAGCTCAATATTGCTGTAAATTTCCTGAGTGCTGTGTGCTGCAGGGTTAAGATGTTGTTTATAGGATAAGGCATTTGTGCCAGGTAGCCAGGATGCTGCTTTCACAATATGGCCACAGTCCAGCCAAATGTAAATTTTCCCAGCGTGAACATCAGATTGGCTGTCTTTAAAATAAAGAAGCTGAAGGGAAAAAAAAATCTGGAAGAACATAGCACAGGGAAAACTCTAGAGCTAATTGATCGGGTGAGATGGTTGCGGGGAAATGCTGCTCACTTGGGTTCCTGAGACTGTAAATGTCTTGCTGAACTGTTATGGTGTTTGTATGGCTGCAGTTAGTGAAAGAAAAGAGAATGAGGCATATGGGAAAAGAGTGAAATGATTCAGGTACAGGGAAGTCCTTCAAATTACTCTCTAATGCACCTGGTGATTAATGATGGGCTTTTCTGAACCTCCAAGTTGCCTGAGATAGCAGTTCACCCAGTGCTGTCTGACCTGAAGAGCACTCGGAAGATCCAGCCTCTCCCTGTGGCAAGACACCTTAGTTCTTCTCAGGTGCTCTCCAGAAACTGTCTCGTACCATAGCAATTACCATATTATGGAAAGCCACGGTTCTCCTTAATGGATTAGGACTTTTAAATAAAATCTTCTCTTCCATTTTCTAAAGAAAAGAAGACATAACACTGGAATTTTTTCTCTCTGCTATTGTTCGGGAGGACAAATCAGTGCAGCAGCGATCTCTGAGATGGCTGTGTTGCTTATCAGCTGTACAACTGTACAGTAGTACACACAGCTGGTCTCACCTCACAGTCCTACTGCTGTTCATCTGGGTTTGGTGCATTTGCGAGTGCCAGGGTAGGGATGTACCTCCCTCCCTCTGCACCGTGTGGTCTGGCCTCTGCCCTGATGGTGCACCGAGAGATATGTTGTCTTCTCATCATCTTTGTCATGATCTGAAGTCAGGGCAAAAATGGCTTTGGGCTTCAAGTTCCTACCTTTGTATATTCTCTCAGCGCTAATGTAGTAGCACATAAATTCTCCGATTCAGCAAAGCACATAATTTAAGTGAGTAGGCATGTGAGTAATCCCTTTCCTCTTCAGTGAAGCACAGCATGTGCTTAAATCCTATTAAAGCCAGTTGGACTTAAACACATACTTAAAGTTTGGTGGAGTTGAAAGGCAGACGTGGAAAATGAAACTGAAGAAGCACAAGCCTGTCTGCTTGCTTAACAAAGGACCAACTGCACATTTTGCGTATGTTTGAATTATAGCTACGTTTTTACTTATCTTCCTGTTTATAATAGGACATTTTTGTAAATTCTCTTATGGAGAATTGCCATGTTTTGCAGGTAGATTATGGCTTGGAGGAAGAACCTAATTGTCATCCTTCCCCAGAAAACTTGCCATAGTTAGATACCTGGAATAAGCACATCGTCTTCCTTCTACTAATTTGGGCCTAGAAAAAGTATATGACAGCAAGAGTGAGAAATTTCTGCTTATTCTGAAAATAGTCTGAATTTCACCTGGATGTTCTCTGGAAACCTGTTCTTGAGGTAGGTTAACTTTCCTACATAAGCCATCAAGCACTGAGTGTGAGAATGAAAGTGCAGTACGGTCTCAGGCTCAAGGGAAAAAATTTTTTTTTTGGTTAATTGCTTTTTTGTTGTTTTTTTTTTTTTGNTGTTAATTGCTTTTTTGTTGTTTTTTTGTTTGTTTGGTTGGTTGTTTTTTTTTTTTGGAGCAGGAGGTTATTTATCACTAGTAGCCAATTTTGAAACCTAGCAGCTATTCATGCTGCTGAGTTGACAGGGGGAAAAAGTGCAAGAGCACTATCAGGCTCCTCGTGCATTGCGCAGCTCTGCGCTCTGATGGCACACAGTTCATTTCCTGACCTCGGGAGAGATGGGGGGGGAGGAAGAAAGAAAACAATTCTTAATGCTGAGAAATGAATATGAAGTTCAGCTTGAAATGTAGGAACGACAGGCTTTCAAAAATTGTAGCTGTATTTAGCATCAGAGTTCATGAGATCCACATGTCTCATCTTCTTTCTTTGCAATTCCCAGAGGGGGAAAAAACATTTATTATGATAGCCTGGAAGGAAAAAAAAATGTCTGTTCATCAATTTACCCTCTTTTTAAGAGATAACCACTGACTCTACCCGTATGTTATCTTTATCCTGAGGCAGCAAATTTATCATAATTTATTCTAGTATATTCTAAATTTACCATGTTGATTACTGCTGTATAAACAACGTCTGGCATTTAACTCAGCCAAAGAATTGAGCCTGGCGCTGATTTGGAGTAGAGATCTGTGGAAGAGCTTCAATTTACTGAAGTGGCTGTAATATCAGTACAAACACCAGAGATAGATAGCAAAGGATACGGTGGTTTTAAGAGGGAAAAATAAGGATTCTTCTCCTATGTAATGCTAATGAGCCACTTACTGAAATATATCTATTTGGAGAGAGAGAAGCCCAAGTGACATGAGGTTAAAGAACATTAGAAAGTGGTCTGCAAGTAGAGTGGACTGGACTCTCTCATGGAAAAGCTGCTCTTAAGGCTTCTTAGGGATCAGTGGGTAAGGGTTAAGAAAATCTTTTAGTAATTACTGTGTGCAAATATAAGGAACATGAAAGCATTCTCGTAAGGTTGAACTAAAACCAGTTCTGATCTTGGAGTCTGAAAGGGATTTAAAAGAGAGGGTGTGAGGAAGGAGTATGTGTGAGGAAACAAATTGGGGACGTGGAGAAGAGCCTAATTTGAGACAGATTTATATTTACAGGTTAAAAAAAATCATTTGATGAACTAGCCAATCTACATATTTACTGAAATATATCTGAAAGAAAATATAAACAAGTAGATGAAGCAAATTCCTCATACAGTGTATGTCCTCTAAATAGTGCATAAAGTCCTCTATGCAGTCTCAAAGGGACCTTTCTTCACAACTCTTCAATAGGAATTCCAAATTACATAACAATCTCTGAAATTAAAGTACGAAGTTATGAACAAAAGCTATAAGTTTGATAGATGATTGCAGTTTGATATCATTGATAGCAATGATAAATTGATTTATAATAATAATATTCAGGATCTCATTTTTTGACTTTTTAAACTTGATATTATATTTCTCTGTTTTCTTATTTATCCTAGAGTACTTCTTCCTTGGTGTTGGGACTATGAGTGACTTGCCACTGACTTTAATGATGCTTGTAAAGCCTAATCGACTTCCCTGGCCAGAGGATTTCACTCTGATCTTTTAACTTCTGTGTGCCATACCAAGGTAAGGAACAGTGCATTCAAATTTACCTTACTGACACAAGAAATAAAAAAAGACCTAAACACAATGCTTAAAAGTTTATGGTATACTGCTCTTTCTCTCCCTCTCTTTTTTTTTTTTTTTTTATATATAAAAGACACCACTGTACTAATTTGGAGGCTGTAGACCTTGTATATTAGCTGATTAAAATGAAAAATTATCTTCTGTTATGTGCAGAGTACACTCTGTCATGATCTGTGCGAACACGAGAGCTTTTGGCTAAAAAGTGTGCGCAAGTGTAGTGCGTGCGTCTTCAAAAGTCTGTCTCTAATATTCTGTGGTTTTGATTGGAATTTTTTATCTTTGTTTAATAGTGCTAAAGAAATCCAGACATGAGCTGTGTTTCTGATTTTCTGAGTTAAACTAGAAAGATAATTTCAAGTAGTTTTCCTCTAGCCTGGCACTTTCTACTGATTCCACTGTATTCTGCTCTGTTTCCTTTACTGAGATTACTTCCATTTAAATCAAAATAGGATACCTTGTTATACAACACTTGTTCAGGAAGTGGACAAGGATGTTTTACGGTGACATCAATCAAGGCACTTTCATCAATTTTCAAAGTCACAGTAGATCAGAAGGAAAAACAAAACAGGGTGTTAAAAATAACTGCTACACAAGTAAAAGTCCTGGCAAATTCTGAGCATTTTCCCTTAGGCTCTAAAGCGCATGCCTGACTTCCAATCACTTGATTTGTACGAGTGGCTTCTCAAATACATTACTTGAATTGATGCATGAGATCAAATCGGATGGAACAAAATGTTGGAGAACTGAATATTAGAATGTATCTTCCAGGTATCAGTGCTCAGTTTCATCACTTCCACCTCCTTTCGGCATTTTCTGATGAATACTATGATATAGCTAAGCAGCACTGTAAATCTTCTAGATAAGACTAAGACGTGCAGGGATCTTTGGGAAAAGTTTCAGCAGAATTCCAATATTTATCTTGTGGTAACGTTATATAGAAGGTGATGCCACATGAGTAGCAAACTCAAAGCTCGCCAATTCAGCCTTGACCCAGAAGGAGCGTAAGCCAATATTTGAGCATGCCACCTCACCGGTAATGTTATATGCTTTAAGTTAAGCACACTGTTTCAGTGCTTTGCTGGCTTGGCATGTATGGACGTACGGTGACTTTTCTTTTAACTCCAAATTAATTTGTTGGTTTTGGTGTTTGTGCTTTACAGGGTGCTGTATCAATGTAGAGTGGTTTGTAAGAAACCACGGTAGTATGAAACCTGACTTAGTAGTATGAAACCTGACTTTTTTTTTTTTTTCTCTTAGTTCTTGTTAACCAGGAAATGAGATATTATGAGAAGAGCTGAATTTGTATAATTTTCTGACTTTGAAATATTTGCTCGTGTACTGAAAGGGAGCTATAAAACCCTATAATTACAAGCCAAACCCACCCATGCATGTGTGAGGTAGGAAAGAAAGCAGGGATGTCAGGAGCCTGCACCAACAGAAGGTGACTCCGGGGCCCGCTGTGGCACAGACTGAAGCGTGCCGGCGCGCAGAGCTCTCGGAGGCGTTGAAGGCGATCCCGCGAGGTGTTCATTAATCAGTCCATGCAGCCTCTGTGACAGCTTTACCAAAGGCCAGGCAGGAATGGCACCGGTTCTGCTTCAGGTTCTCACCACTGCCTTCTTTTTACTGGAGGTTTACACAGCTTTCTTTGGCACGCACTCTTTTCCTGTGTTTTTCTAAAACAAATATATAGTCTCAGTGTTGCTTGTGCTATGTATGTGTACAACTCTACAGTAGGCAACAGATGTGTCTGTTTATATCACCAACCAATTTTTAGCCCAGGGACACATTTCTACAAAGTGATCTCCTCTGTTAAGCAAAAAAACTTTAAGGATTTTCTTTTGAAGAGACAGTATTCAGTGATATTATGTGTATATATATATTCAGTGATATTATTCAGTGATATATGAAGAAGATATTACAGTACCATATGTGTGATAAGTCATATGTTGTGATTCTTTTCCACTCCATTCCTAAATATTAAACAAGTGTTTCTATCAATCCAACAGTTTCTAGGAAGGATCTCGTAACTTCCCTTGTAACTGGTTGCTTTATATAGTCTCAAATATCGACTTCTTACAGTTCTTAGTATGTGTTTATAAGAATTGATTTTGACTAAGCAATTTGACTGAGCGAAATGTTATATTTTTCTTAAAACCATAACAATCTTCTAGTACTTGGAATACAATCTTCTGGGACTTGTTCCTGTTTGATAACTTCTGCATAATCTCCCCTTTGCAGCTGTATTTAGGATAACCAAGCTAAAATACAATACTACATTCTAAATATTTTTTTGGCTGGAAGACTGAGTCTTTGCTAATATGTTCCTTAAAGCCCAGTTCTGTGAAACTCAATATTTGGTTGGAGAGTTCATAACAAATGCACTGTGCCAGGAAAAAAAAGCTGTTCTACTCTGTTTTGTGGTGTAGCGGGTTTTTTGTGTGGCTTTAGTAGCTAAGCCATGTTATTTGTACATCAATTGGGAAAACAGTTTGAGATCAGACAGATTAAACATTATTGTACCTAAGAGATAAAATATCAGGTACTTAACTTCTATTTCATGTGTTATCATATTTCTAGCAATGCTATAAAGAACAGATTTTAGATTTTTCAATCAAATATAAGCCAGTCTAATATTATGTGTCATATTCTCTTGTAAACATAATTTGGTAATCATAATTTTTAATTAAAATTAACTTATCTAAATTAAGATTCTGCCTATCTGCCTGGGAGACAAGCTAACAAGTTAGAGAGAAGGGTATGCTAGCCAGCAAATTCAAGAAGCTAAATAGTAGTAGACACCTCCTATTCTGTGCTTGTTTTGTGCTTGTGACAGCCTCCCATCAGGGGATGGCATTGGGAATTCTAGTATCTGCAAGGGGGGAGACTAGAGATGCTGTAAATAGAAGTCGCAGTCCAACAGCATGTATTTCCTCTGAAAACCCTTCTTTAGGTGAAAGCTGAAGTTTCTCCACACCTGTTTTGCAATGTTGATTTATTTTATTTGTCTTTTTTTTTTAAATGTGGTCACTATATTTAAGCAGCTGAACTTCGCAACTGTCTTTCCAGGGCTGACACAACCTCTTGAAGGTAAGAGTTAGATTTCTCAGAATAAGATCCCTGTATCTGTTTAGTTTTATTCATATATTGCAAGTTATTTCCACTATGATGAGTCTAAACATAAAAAAAAATTATCTCCATCTGTTTATATTTTCATCATTTAGTTTAAACAAGATATTACAATGTCTTTGTATCTAAAGTAAACACTTGCTGCTTTGACATTGCAAAATGTGATGCTTTAAACTAACTGGGTCTTTTCCAGCTCTACCTTGTGTGCCTTGGTTGGCCTAGAACCAGATTTTAATGTTACTATTGGGACTCCATTTTCAAAGTAATAAACAATTAAACGGTAGCCGTGTGGTGGTGAGGAAATCTTTTTACTGTAAGACTTCAGCTGGCTCAGGTTTCTGTTTCCAGTGATTTTACAAGCAAACATTAAATTCCCTTTTTTATTCTTTCTTTGGACTTTTCACAATCAAAATGGGGCAGGAAAAGTTCAATGCCATAACCTTATATAAGAAATTAAGTTGGTTTAATGAATTCTGCAAAGTCTTTGTTAAACATTCAGACCCAGACTTTGTTAACTGATGATCTTCACTGCTATTTTACCATACTTCCTATTAATTAAAATATAGTGCTGATACTATATACTACACAACCTCACCAAACTGTAAGTTATTTTAACTAGTTGGAAGGCAGCATAATTATGCCATTTAACTTGGATAAACCTGACTTTGAGTAATGATTATGGTTTGTGACATGATTTTACTCCCTTTTTTTAATGTCAAAATAATTACAGAAAATAAGATTAAGAAGGCAATAATCAAAACAAACTCACTTGTCTTTTACTAGAAAGTACCTTATTTACTTTTAAACCCTCTTGTTTTTCATGCAACCCGTTGTGTTCAATAGGATAACATAAATTAAAAGCATAAGAAAATGAATTTCACTAAAGTTTGAAAAGCACATTATCATTTGTTCAAGTTTGTATTCATACTAAAATGTTCATTAAAAATTACAGAATTACATCACTTGACCTTGGTTCCCCATGAAGAAGACAACAGCCACAGACTATGAGGATTCCAGCGAATCCCCATTCTGTACAGGAATGCACTGCTTAATTTTACTGAAAATACCAGATAATACTGGAAAGAACAGTGAAAATACTGGAAATAAATGGCTTTGCTTGGAGTATTATCTTTTGTTCTGCACAGATTTCAGCAGCTTGGCCTTAGAGAAGCATATGTTGTATTCACAGGTGATCCCAAAATGAGCAGACCGGCAGAATTATCTTTCCATTTTTCAGTATCAGATGTGGATAAAGTGCATTACAGCAAGCAAGGGGCTGAGAATTTGTTCAAAATGTTTGAGTCATATTCAGGCTTGGGGAACCAACCCTTGACTCTATCCCCACTAAAGTACCTGTTTTCATTTAGACAATGTAATCTCTCTCAGATCTCTCCAGGGAGTACCTCAGCTACCACTGTGGGAACACAGGGTGGAGGTGGTGCGTCTCAAGCAGAGATCACAGATGTGACTGTTTTCAGGTGTCTTTGCCTAGTTACAGTGTTTAAGTAAAAAAATTCTCAAATAAATGTTATTTCCTGCTCTACTCCTTTCTTCTATTTCTTCCAATGACACAAAATTTTAGCTAACTTCATTCTTGCATAACTGTGATAATGCAGTTCGTGTCCTTGTTCACTGAGATCAAGACTGCCCCATATACAAAACATGCAAGATCATCCAGGAAGCCCTTTCCTTCCCCACTTCTGTACAGACTTTCTTTTATGCTGCTTTCCCAAACAATTTGCTAAACTATCTAATTGTAATGTTGCTGTTTAAATCCTAGTGAGGTCGATGTCTTTTCCACTGACTTTAAAGAGCTTTGGATCAGGCCCTAAGTAAATAATGAGAATTTCTTCCACCTCAATTTATGTTTAATTTCCAAACTAAGCAGTTATGTCTTTCATCTTTATTCTTTTTATTTTTTTCATGATTCTGCTTGTTATGTTAAGGAAGCAGTAATATATACAGCATCTATATACACAGAGTGCAATATATACTCCCTGAAGTCCAGTGGATTGTCTTTGTGGAGGGATGAATATATGACTGTAAGAAACTCTTCAGAGTTCATCCAGAATACGTAGTTGCTCATTACTTTCTAGCCTGGATTCATTCAAGTTATATTTAACAGCAATTTAAGATTTTCTTTTTTTGTATTGGTAGAAATCATGATAAATCATTCAGAAAAGAGATGCACATACTAAGGGAGAAAAAAGACCTCTGCTGATATTCAGCCTGCTGTTCAAGCCTGCAAAACAGAGGAAATGTTAATACATGTTCAATAACAATTTAAAGAATAAAGCAAATTATCTCATCTACAGACCAAGGTGAAGTTGCTCCCAACTGTACATTTTCTGGTGCTTAGTCCCCAAACTAAGTACTTTTAATTCCAGTTCCTTGCATGTGTGCGTTATGCTAAGGCCTTTCAGTATAAAATCACCTAACACTAGAGATATTAACTTCTCCCTTCCAGTTTTCAAATTAACTGTTGTCTATGAATGATATCATCATTGGCATGCTGTCTGTAAGCTGTTTTTGCTATGACTCAAAGTACTTCGTATCATACCTTGCATTCTGTCACGCACTAGCTTTCGTGTTCATTTCTGAGCAGGATAAATATTGCCTTTGGAAAGAGTGGCAGTGGAGAAAGGGGGAAGCAGTACGACAGAGATTGCTGTGATGGTCGTAACAGAAGACACCATTCCACGTTGGCCTGAATGCACCCAGCCTCCCCGTGTACATGGAACTGAGGAGACTAGGTTAAGGTAACCTTAAAGAAGACAAAGTTAATAAAATTAAGGTTAAGTTAAGGTAACATTGAGCCTCATGATCTATAGGAAGGTAACTCCAGGAGGCAATTCAGATTTTTGGTCTCTCCACAGACAGTAGACAGGCCCCGTGTTCTTAATATGGACACTTCAGCGCCTGTGTTAGGTGGGGTTTTTGGCAAGGTGGGCTTCCCATTTTATTAGGAAATTCTGAACTGAGAGAAGAATGATGTAGATCTGGGGGAAAAATGAATGAACCATCATCTATGTAAGTTAAAGAGACCAAGGTATATTCAAGGCTCAAAGATGAGAATTAGAAGGGGGAAATTCAAGGCAGCACATAAAATCTTAAGTATTATATACTGTCTGTAATTTAATATTTTCTAATTATCATTTCTGTACTAACCTTAATTTTGAAATAGATTAGGACAACCCCTTGCTAGGCTTTCCTCTTCTTCAAATGACATACTGAAGTGATACCTATGGTGATTTTTTTCATAATGTTTTCATTTCAGATATATGTTTTAAAAATATTTTGTTGAGAAATGCCAAGTACATGTTTTTCTCATCCTAATAAAACAAAGAAGCACTGGAAAAGCTATGGGCCAAAGGACATGTGCAGAAATGGTAGTAAGAATATGCTCTTTGGATTTGGAATATAGGTCTTGGGGAGAGGAAGAGCATGAGAGAGGGGATTATTGGAAAGGCTCCCTAGAAAGCAGGAACAACCAGAACTAAAGAATTCATGATGTCAAGCTTCCGGCAGATGTAAATGGATGGATGTGGGGTGGAAGAAGTAGTCTTTCTTTTTATGTTAGTTTTTACCATGAGCTCTGTAAAGTAGTAGGTTGATGTAATATTCTGTTCATACAGATCCTGAGAATTCAGTTTGGTCATTGTATTTAAAAAGGGATGTATGTAAAGAGGATGGAACTCCCAAATTGTAAGTGTTTAATTATCAACAGAATCTAGCACATGATCAAAATAAAAGTGCACTGAAGCACCTAGTTTTTCTGAACCAAATGTACGCAGCAACCTCACAGACTTGACCCTTCCTGGAACAAGCCTGGCAACTTGTTTTATGGTAATAGCCTTTGGTTAGCTCCTCTTTCCCATTTGATTTCAAAATTAAACCAAATTAATGGACAACTCTGCTCAAGTGCCCAATTTGATTTAACGTTTTTCATCAGATGTCACTGTGCTCCAGTTATGCATGAGCTTCACAGCTATTATGTACACTTAAAGATGGAAATTAGTTATCTTCAGAGTATGCATCGACTGGAAAACACTGATGTTGTGTATATAACAGCTACTTATTTTCATGCTAAAATATGGTCTCATTTATCTATAGTTCTTTCTAAAGAAGGGAATTGTGCCACTGAAATAGTTCTTGCTCTGTGGGTCAAAGAATTGCAATATTTGCTCTGCTGCTGACAGCACTTTACCTAACTACCTCATACAATCTTTAGTGAGCATGTATTGTACTTAATGCTAAAGTTCCTGACTAGGTTTAGCCAAAGAAAAAAAAAAAAAGCCCACTTTACAGAAGCAAAGTAATTAGAAATGAATACTGATTTTTCTTAGTGAGAAAACACAGGGTCACGTTTGAACAATAGAATTTTTAATTGATCTGTTTCAATATATCAATACTTATTGACCTTCTCATGTTTTTGCTATGAACTCAGGAGCTGGTATTCAGATTCCATACACACATGTATGTGGCTGACTGGCTAGGGAGAATAATTGCCAACACTGCAGACAGAGATATCACAAGTGAAATAATCTGTCTGAGCTTGTGATCTAGAACCTGCTTTTGTCATCAACAGAGAGAAGCAGGTGCTTCAAGTTATGCACTACCAGATGCATTTTTCATTCAGTTCACTAGGTAGAAGGTACCTTGAATAACAGTCTTCCCTGTGGATTAAATGCAAATATATAGCAAGTATCTAAATCAGAGCAGATGATTCACCTCTTTGTAAGAACTGTCATGAATACAGTATAAAAGAACACTTTTTGTTGTAAAAGGGAGGATGAATAGGGGTTCAGTTTTAAAAATGGAAGAACTACACACACTTTGAGGCAGTGAGCTCCATTTAGAAAGTACCCTAATTTTGGATGAAGCCCCATATCTACTTCTAAGATCCGAGCAAAAGCTTTTTTTTTTTTTTTTTTACTTCTGGAAAAGTAACATGAGCATATACATGTAGTCTTGCAAAATGAATTTGGCTGATGGGCATGGCCACTACTTAAATCGTTGAAATATTACTAAGGCCATAGGTAATTCAGGTAGGAGTCTATAAGCAAGACCTGACAATTATTTTTGCCTTCATCTTTCATATAAATTAATTTGTCCAAAATAATGTCTGAGGGCATATGAGCAAAGTTGAGCTGCCAGAGAGAACACAGTGGCAGCACTAAAACTACTGGTGCTTACATACAGCAGAGCTATATCTACAGCTATATATTGAAGATAAAACTGTGTGTGAGGGACAAACTTCAAAACTAAAACCCCAGCCGTGAGAATATCTTGGCAGAAACTTGTAGATGTTTCCAAATAAGAAACCTGATGTTCCCTTGCCTTTGGCCTAAAGTTAAGCATGTAGGATCCTACAAATTAATCACAGTATCCTCAGAGCTTCTTTGACCAAATCCAGAGTTTGGACCCTCAGCTTTGTTTCTCTAAAGATAAAATATGTCCTTTTTTATTATTTATTTATTTATTTTTTAAGGAGCGGGGAATGGAGAGGATATGCTTCTTCCCCTTTTCCTTCTATGCACACTGAAAGCAAATGGGAAAACAATGAGGACTGGAGCCAGAAAGTTGGTTCTGTGTTATATGGCCATGCTATGCTGTGGCCCGGCTCCAAGATGAATAAGGCTTTTGTAGCTAAGGTGACTATTGTTAGTAGGAATTTTGCTTTACTTATCACAGATCCTGGAAAGAGATGAAGCAACAGAAAAATAGAAAAAAAAAATAAGGCTGATGGTGAATGTTACCTAGAGACTGGTTTCTATTCCCTTTTTGGGAAGGGGGTCTTCCCTGGGGCCGAGGGGCAAAATCATCTCCACAAATGATAGTCCTCTCATCTGGCTGTTTGCTTTGTGTTTGTAAAATCTTGTGCAATTAATCTGAAGCTTAACCTGTGGCCAGTTTTTCAAGGATGCTACCACTGAAGCTCTTCAGAGTTGCTCTTCAGAATGTATATATGGGGTGCCCATTTTTTTCCCCACTACTATATGAAGCTGACTTTACGAATTTGTGACTGTTCCTGAATATTTATCTGAATTTTCTATTCCTAGAGAGGTTAAAATGCCAGTAATCTCTTGCCTATTAATAGTAATAAGCTGTGAAAATAAAATAAGCTGTGAAAATAAATTTGCAAATAGCTCCACTAAACTGGGTGAGAGGGAGAAAGGTAGAAGTTGCGTAAAGTTCATAATTTTGTATTCAGAGCAGGGCTTGGATCATGTGCTTCTGTGCAATACACCAAAGGCATAAAACATTTAAAAACCAGCAATATTATGATTTTAGCAAATAAAAGAGGCATCCTGTTGAAAATCTAATGGAGAATCATAGAATTAGAGATGAATAAATGTGTATTTGCATAAAGAGGCAACCTATATAGGCCTTTTGCATGGATATAGGCAACATTCATCTGATATTTCTGAAGCGTGATGATCCACTGGCCTGAGTAAAGTATTCTCATGGTGGATAAGAGATACACAACACTTTTGCATTTAGCTCAGTGTTATGAAGGTTACCTTTGTTAGTAAATATGATGACCTGAATGCTTAGATCCAGGAAACTAAGAGTGCTTTTGAAGGTGGTGTACATGATAAACACATAATTTCTCAACATTCATTGTGAGTACAGTGAACAGTTCTACAGTTTTGTCACCAATCCTCTAACACCTAAGTGTCTGGAGCAGAAAATCTTGTTTATGTTGAAATACATGAAATTGTTAGGAACACTTTTAGAACAAATGTTTGAAAAGACATTTGTCTAACACTATATTGTATGTAGTAGGCCAGCAACTCAACATGCTGTCTGGGTTTTATCCACCTTAACTTAGACTTTTGCAGGAAGCTGATGCTAAATTTGAGAGATTTGATGCCAATAAGGAATAAACACTGATGGCCAAATTGGAGGAGCTTCTGAAGGAAGCCACTCCAGCCACATCACAACTCTATATGAAAAAGGATCTTCCTGATTCCTTCTTCTGTATCCCTTCATATAGAAAGAAACTATATGCAGGGTCCAGTTGACAGCTACATCATGTTCCTTCCAGGCTTCTGCCTGGAGTGAACTGAGACCTGGAGCGTCCACTCCTGGGGTCAGTTTATGCAGAGCCAGTCCTTCTACAACTGGTGTGGCTCTTGTGGGAAAAGAAAAATACAGATGTTGTTTGTTTCCTTGTTTTTTTTCCTCACAAGGAAAGATGAATATTCAGTGTGGATGAGGGAGGTGCATTATTTTTTATTTGTATTCCTGTAGTGCCCTTAAATCCTAATTATAGGCCATGACCTAGAGGTGTTTGCTGCTCCAAGCACTGTGATAAAGGAAGCTCTGCAACATTAGCACTTGAGCAGTGAACGTGCTCTGCTCTTAAAAATGATGTGGGTACTTTGAGGTTGGAAGTTTGAGAATGTCGTCTAAGTTCTTCCCTGCTGAAATTTTGGCAATTTCTTCAGTCATTTTAGAAGTACCATGTGCTATAAAGAAAAGATTGAGCTACTCTGAAATGCAAAAGGAGCTTTTTCCTGGCTGTGGTTTTGGCACATGACATGGGAAGTAAGTATAATGATACAGTTCTCTTGATTTTGTGTCCTAGTGAGGTCAGTATAAAGCTTTTATTGATTCCAGTGCTACCGAATCTGAATCAGTTTTAAAAATACAGTTTCAGAAAATTGAACATATACACTCATAAGCAAAGCTGAGAGAATTGTGGATATTTGTGTCTGTGTAAATAGTGATGGCTCATGTGTTTCACTTTCCATGCACACAGTTTACATAAAATATTCCTTGATAGTTGCATGCATTAGTGGTCTTTTAAATTTGAAAATATAATCTTACTCTCATAAATATAAGTTTCCTGATGAAAACAATTAATAAAACTGAAATTACATTTCAACATCTGAACTAGTGAGGAGATAACAAGAAAGCTGCAAGATAGATATGTTAACATAATTCCCAAACCAGAATGAAAATCTCAGCAATGTCAACAAAAACATGTTTCTTCTCAGATTTAATTTCCATGAGAAACTATGTTAAATTAAAACCTTCCAGTGCAGTGTCCTTCCATTTTTTGCATTTTTACTACCTAGAGATCAAACAGTTTGACACAGCAAAAATTCTAGTGAGTTAGGAAGAAATGCTGATTGGTTTGTTGGCTGGTGGCCGGGGGAATGTTATGACCAAGTAATTATGTGTTCTGGACAGATGTATTAACCAGGCTTCGAGCTGGAGCCACTGGATATTATTTTAGTCATAAGACTAGAGGAACTGAATCATTTTCAAAGCGCTGGCTGGCTGACACTGCTTTAGTGATGCCTGTTCCAATGATTCTTTGGCAACAACTTCCAACGCTGCACTTATGACACAGTAAACAAAAACTACATTAAAGGTTTGTTTTTTAATCATAAAGAAGTTGAACATTTCCACTGCGCTTTTTTGCTATTTATCAAGAAGCACTGAAGGCTATTGTAAGCTTCCATCCTTGTTTCTCTTACCAAAGAACTGGAGCTGTTTAGTGAAACTGTTTTAGATTTGGTGATAATAAGAATACTTCAGAATTCAAGGTTTTTAGCAATTCATTGACTTCTTATCACTAAATCTGCTGTGTAATATTTATTTATTCACCCAGTCTGTGGGGTAAGACTGGTGCTTTCTTTTTTTCTTTCTTTTTCTTCTTCTTGTTTTTTTTTTCTTCTTTTTGACTGACAAGTAGAATAAGGGTTTTTATTATCAGCTTCAATTTAAGAGAGGGTGAGATTTCTCCTTTGTTGGTAAGTAATAAAATTACTCAAAATTATTCTGCAAGATCCTGGAAAATTATATTGCTAGGTGCAGAAAGAAGGTGGAAGGGAAGAAAAGTCTATGTTAAAATGCAATTTTAATTGAAAAGTATAACTTTAATATGCAAAAGGACATAATATGTATATATGTTAATATTTAATCTCTGCTAAATGTGAGTTTGAGATATTGCACGAAGATTTGTGACCTACAAACCAGATATTAAAAAGGCCTTTGAGCTTTGAATAAAAGCTGTTTTATTCTGCTTTAAACCACTCAAAAAGTCCATATTTATAGGCTGTGGTGTTTGGGTTTTTTGGTTTTGATTTTCTTTTTTGATTGTTTTGCTCTTGCTTTTTTGAGACCCCAACATAGAAGAACAATGACACTGTAATATGTAGTGGGTAAGATTCTGTTGTTTTGATTTCTCTCTACAATGATGGATTATGAATGTAAACTGTTATGTAAGGTCATTTTGAACACTGCCCTGGAGGCAATATGTCAAGTGAAGCATAGCAAACAAGTCAAAGTTTCTTTTCCTTGGAGTCAAAATAGATTTATCAGAAGTGAGAAGGATCTTTTCTCCCATCAGATTCTGAGGGCACAGTATGTGACTGGTAAAATACAGATATATCCTTGTAGATATGGATAGGTATTGTATTCCTGAGAAGTTTCACTTTTAAGTGTCTTGTATATTTGATCACAGTAAAAGACAGTCTCTCAGTGCCCCTCTGTAAAACATAGGTGATAAAGTATTGGGGCTAACAGTAACTACCATGGGACTAAAAGGCTTCAGGGTAGCATTTTCTTTGGTTTGTAGGTGGTATGAATGAGTGAATGATGAAAATCAATGACAGAAAGGATATGCTATGGCAAAATGCTGAAAAGTGGGAATCATGCAAAGAATGAGATCAAAACTTTTCTTTCAGAGTTGTGCAGGGGTAATTTCTCCTCCTTCCTGCTAAATTCTACCATTCTTGTCTAATCATGTTTTCTGCACATATTAGAATGCCTTGTTTGTAGAACTTGACCATCTGAAGGAGCAATTTGGCCTGCGTGCTTGTCTTCCGATCCTCTCTGGTTGTCAGAAGTAAGATTTGTCTGCAGATTTCCTCTCCACCTGCCTGTGCTACCAAATCCCCAGTCTTGGAGCTTGCAAGATTCTGACAGAGGAAAAGTGGGCCCTTGATTATATATTTGTTTTCAGTTCATCAGAATATCCCTGTATTAAAGAAAGCATAATACTTCTCTCTGAGAGAGGAAGGGAGCAAGTAAAGGAGATGGTAATTGGGATCTTATGCAAATACTTATTTTATAATTTCTTTCTTAATATTTTAAATGGACTATAACTTGTTTCTAGTGCTATGTAAATATCAAAGAAGACAGTTACTTAGTCCTGTGTATTTTCTGGTTTGGTGGAAATTTTGTGAACAGCAGAAAAACAGCCTCTTTTCTAACAGGGACTCAGTGCCAGGAGGCACTTTGAAAGAGGACCTGGGAGATACATCCCTGATTCTGTTGCATGGTCACTTCAGTGACAAACTCAGTCACTGCTGTAGTAATAACCACATACCTGACTGGTGTCTCAGGTCCTACCTATTACGACTTGAAAGGGAAATATGTTTTCTTTTCTTACTCAGAATCATGGAAGGGAGTCAGAAAAGAATAAGTTTAATATCCTAAATAAGACCTTATGGTCTAAATTTTGGTGTGCATCTGTGAATGGCTGGATCTAATTCAGTAATTCAGGTTATAATTTGAGAAGGATTCAGTGGAAGACTAACAGACAAGAACTGATTCCCTTAGTGGCACGTTTAAATTTGTTCCAAATTCCAGATATATCAGAGAAGTCACTGATGAAGGAAAGGTCTAAATATGTCTTCAGAGAGCTGCCTTCTCCAGTGGGCCAAATCCAAAGCACCCAAAGTCCTTGTCTCCTTCTGCATTCATCAAATTTAGAAGGGGCCTGCAGGATCCAACAGGCTCATGTGATGAGAAGCTAAGTGATCACATATGCATAAATGAAACCGTGCTGTCCTAAATGTCTGAATTATGTTCATTTAAATCCCCAGAACACACATAAGAGCTCAACAGCCATTAATTCCTTATCCAACATAATGAGCTTAACTAAATTGTGAGCTGAGGTGCCTGAAAGATTTATGCAAGTTTTTCCTCTTCCTTCTTCTTCTTAAAAAAAAAAAAAAAAAAAGGTAAAATCCTTATAATTTAGTCATAATTTCTTGTGCTTGTATCCAGGATGTTAACATTAAAATATATGGTCCAGATTTGGCCCAGATACTGAACTCTCATGAGCCAAATACCTTAATGTTTTATAGATTTCAATAGTTATTCCATTTACTCCAGGAATAAGCTATGAGATACAAAAAAAAATGAATGATTTAATAAGTAAATAAATTTAATCTGGATCAGGAGTTGTTTTTTAGATATAATTAGTAAATCTGACTTAACTTGGACCATGAGTTGTTCTTCAAGATGCAAAGGTGAAAGATTTTGGGACTTCCACTTAGCTGATGCACTTGTGTAGTGCTGGGATCTGGCAGGCAGCAGCATGTTTAGCGCAGTTGAAAACCTTGCCATCCTTTCTGGGCTTTTGGAAAGGAGCACGAGGTGAGAACTGCTGCCTTGAATGAAACAAGGTGATACTGACCTCCAGGTTGGTGCCATCCTTCCCTTTTGAACCTTGGATCCTGGTTGGCTTATAACTTTAGAAAGAAAAATACAGCATGCAGAAAACGTTCATCTCGTGCATGGTTTGCAGCTGGAGCAAAGCACCACCACTGCCTGCCAACCTGTGTCCACAGACTGCAACATATGGGTTCCTTTGGCCCGTAGCTGGCAGGCTGCTTTTTCTGGGAGGGATTTGGAGGCTGCTTTACTTTGCCCTGAGCTGTTGGGTTTTTTGGAGGTTTGAGTTCGGGTTTTTACATTTGTTTGTGGATTGCTTTGTTTATAGCAGAAGTAATAGTAATACATAGCTCCTAAACACATACAGCCAAGAGGCAGAGTCTGATTTACACTTTATGGGAGTATATACTAAGAATAAACTATTATCAATGTACAGGGCAAACATAAGGCTAGCAATCCATCACTTTTCTTACAAACCAAGTCGCTTTAGAGACTCTTAATGCAAATATTCCATGCATACAAAGGAAAAGAGTGTATGAATGAAAATGTTTTGATTTTGAGTCGAGAAAAAAACACAAATTGTGGTGCTAGTGTCTTATGGCTGACTACGTTTATGTAATATCTGTGAGGGCTAAAACAAAAGGGATCTTTCCATCCTTCCTAATTAGTAGATGTTTGTATAGCAGTAGGATGCTAGATGAGAGATGTGCTAGGTGTTATTAATATTTTTAAAGATATTTATGACAACAAAAATGTTTCAATAAAAAAGTGAATTATCACAGAGAAAATGCTAAGCTTTTGATCTGCTTATACATCACATCACTGCGAACCCTTTCCTTTCAACCTAGAGTTACATTCAAAAGCCGAAAGATATACAGCTGACGTTTCAAACTGAACGACACTACGATAAACTAGGGTTTCTCTAGGAGATAAAATACATCATAAATCGGTGTAACACTTACCTCATTTTAAATATTACTGTCTCCTTTTATCAGGTAACACTATATAACCTCCCCTTACCTCCTTTCTTCCCATATTTTATTTGGTATATTAATTCTGAACAATGATCACAACCAGAATTTTTTTTAATTAAAATCAAATATATGGCTCTGGAGGCTTAGGTTATCTGATAAAAATATTTTAATTAAAAAGATACCAATTCTTTTGATTCCCTCTTAAATTGATAATAATTGAAATGTACAGTGTTAATTTTAGCCTGCAACCAGTTGTTTGAAGAAATAATTCTTAACCTTCTTCAAAGTCAAAAGTAAATAAAATCGCTTTAGTAAAAGCGCTTTTAGTAAAAAGGTAAAAGAAATCGCTTGAGGGGAAAAGGAATTGCTGGCCCAATGGGCTTTTTTATTGCAGATTGTCACAAAATCACCCCTTGTTAAAAAGACCTTATAATACTTCTTTATAAAGTTACTTTACTTTTCTCGGGATAAGGAAAACCTTGCCTGACTACAGTAGCTGAATTGCTTCATAGTACCCATCCTATATTTCCTGCAATCGCACTGAGCTTTGCAAAGGGCCGGCTCCAGGAAAATGAGCCTCCGGGAAGCGCGGTGTCCCCTGGCCTTGCCCACGGAGCAGGAGCAGATCCGCAGCCCCGGGCGCTCCGTGTGCTGCGCGCGGAGCAGCTCCGCAACGCCCCGTCCGCAGCAATGCAGGCGGGGAGCGCGCCCGGAGGCACGACCGGGGCCGTGCGATTCAGGAGCACATGAAACCCGGGGAAAAACAGCAAATGTAGACCTTTCTGGAAAAATAAATACCAGAATATCTTTTTTTTCAGGTATTTTTATGAACTTTCGATTCGTCGTTTGCTTCACCTGGATTTAAGAGGCTGTCATAAAACTCCAGGTTAAGGCTGATTTTAATGCAAGCTCTTTTTAATATAGATCAGATGTTTAAGAATGGTTAATTAATATTTTATGTAGATATTCATAGCAGCATGAATTTTGATAATAACAAGGGCTGAAGCAGAAGTATAGAACATGGCTGGCAGCTACTGTGGAACACTTGGAAACACAAGATACGTGTGCATGAGATATTGAGGAACTGATTTTTTTCGTCTTTGAGATTGCTATATTTAACTAGATATTAAGGTGGGATGTCACCTGGAATTCTTCCACTTAGGATGATTAATTTTTTTTTTTCTTAAGATCTAAGCTGTCTTTATAAATCACTATACAAGCATGGCTCAGTTCAGAAGAGTGATTTAACTCTGTTGTGAGTATTCTGACTTCAGATATTAAACAACCATGTCTGGGGTACTTGGTGATAGTTACTATGGAATATTTTTCTGAATAGCAGAAATAGATTTAGTTCTTTACAGAAAGTTGAGATCTTTGCATTTTTCAAACCTGCAGCTGGTTGACTGGAGTCAACTATCCACGAATAAACGATCACTGATATTTTTCTCTGTCACAAATTTGTTTAACGTCTACATGCACTTTATATTCTACCAGTGAGAAAGTAGAAAGCTCAGAAACTGAGAGATGCTGTGTGGGCCACTTAATACTGCCTAAGAATAAAAGCTGTTATTGTGCTACCCACCCAGCAAAATAGCCCTGGCTATGCACGGTAGGAGAGCCAAGATGCTGAAAGCATGTAGGCTTTCGTGTCAGGAGGATATAAAGTCTTGCTACCTTCCTTTAATGTGCCTTCTGCCTAACTGAAGACCTTTTCTTATGCAGCATGCATTTCAGAAGTGCAGAACATTTTCCAGTAATGTTAGTGCAAATGCCTGAGCAAGATCCTCAGAGTCAGACCGTCGACATTCACCTCTAATTCTTTTGCTGAGCCACCTTAGCATGCAAACGCTCTTAATGCAGGCAAAAATTATGTGTGCTTCTCCCCACCCTGCAAAATCTTTCAGATGCTTCTGTTCTGGAGCTTATCATTTTTAGTGACATGGCCTGTGTGTAGTGTCTAAATATTTTCTTCTGTGTATCCATTTTCACTTCTCATATGTTGCTTTGCCTTGATCCTCGTGTAGGGGAAAGGGTGCAGATATATTTAGGCTTACCATCTATTATTTTATATCTTATTTCTGCAGCAGCTTCACAGGCTCTAATGAGTGTTTCCTGAATATTTAAGGTGTGTTCACCATCTGAAAGAGAAGGAAGATCATTAATTTAATGAATCAGTGAAATCATGAAGCAGAATTTTAGAAGCAGATAAATAACTGCTTTTAATTCTTTGACTCTAAAGTGAAAATAATGCCAGTGCCTTAAGAAATTTCCCCATTTTCTCATTGTTTAACATTACAGCTTGACACATGTGACTTCCAAATTTTGTAGGTAATCAGATTAACAGAATTAAAGAGGGATAAATGTACAAAATCCCCACTAATCCTTAGGGAGTAGAATTACTTCTTTAGGGTAAAATGCATGACTCCCCCAAAACACATTCAGCACTTTCTAATCTCTTATTTCTGCCTTTTTCAGTTCTGTGGTAGGAAAAAATAAATGAAGATTTGCATACAAAACTCTTCGCTGCTGGGTCAATAGCATGGCTTAAAGACAGTTTTTGACGAGCAGACATCCAATGGCTTTAACTTGTCTTTTATCTCGTGTCTATACTGCTTGCTCTAATATAACAACCAAAGTAAAGAAATTTGGGTTGCTTAAAAGTTATGCCAGTCTAGGCTTTTAGTTCTTATAGTTCTTAAAACATCTCTTATGTTCTCTCCTTTTTTTTTCTTTTTAATGAATCAATCTTTTATTATCTCTTTTCACAGAAGGGCAACATTTGTTTCTTTATTTTGTATATGATATTACCGCAATAGATAACAGGATATTGCAGTCTTGAGGATGATTTAGAACCAAGGCGGGGGGCTTCTTTCTTTTTCCCTTTTTTTTTTTTTTTTTTTTTTACGTGCTGTTTCTTTCCCCCGTTTGCTTTTGGTTTTGCTCATGCCGGACTGACCTGCACATGTGCTGTAGACAGGCTTCTGGCTTGCATGCGTGCGCACACGTGTGGTGCACAGAGCGCGGGCTCCTCCACAGCCCGCATTTGCCGCCCTGTGAGTAAAACCTCTCTCACTTTCGAAAAGGGGGCCCTGTGGCATGTTTGCAAACAAAAAAGCCGCAGATCCTAAGAAAAAAAAGCTAAAAAGATGTTAATGTTTGAGATGGGAAGTCTGTGTTCATGACTGCCCTTAGCTGCCCATTTCTTTGCAGAACAAACCTCAGCACGGCACGGGAAGGAGCTGCTGTCCTTCAGCTTTGGATGATACGTACACCCACTGCAGCGGCTGTACTGTGAATATGTGATAAGTTTATGCTTATTCTCATAAGGAATGTTAATAAGACATGATATTAAGAACATGTCTAGTTTCCTGCTGATACAGAAGCAGAAATAATCATACAGATAATAGACAAATATAACTTCTAAGAATTATGGACATGTTTGCAGGTTGAAACATTGTTAGAATTCTCTTAAATAAATAAATTTAATTAATTAAATCTACTTCTTTTTTGTAAATGATTGTTATTGTTTTAAAAGAAAAAATTCAGAAAATTTCAGAGGAAAAGCATGTGAATTCCTACAAAATAATATTTATTATTCTGGATATACATAAAGCAAAATTGTAAATTGCATGGGATGTGTCTACAGAAATGTTTTGTTCAGAAAGGAGTCATATAAGTGAAACGGTCTTTTTTTAAAAAAAGAACAATGTTACAGGATAGTCCTTTAAACACTGCAAAAGTGTTGTGATCATGTTTTGCATTTTATAAGCCTCTGTCATTCTCTAAATGCCTTTCTTTATTTCCCAAATCGGAGACAGAAAAAAAAAATCTTACTAGCTGTGTTCTACTGCTAAAGGTATGAAAATTTGTTAACAAGGAAGTATAGGATCAATTTACCATTCAATGTATTACAGAAGTGAAATGTTAAAACACTGCAATGGTATGTTGGAAACATTTAATTTTGATAGGCATGATGTATAGCTGGGGAAGTAAGTGTACGCAAATAATTATGCTGTCTTTGAAAGACTAGGCAATTTAAAAGTAGATTATCCAATGAGGCTGGAGTAGGAGTTGTCAAATTTTCAGGAAGCAATTAAACAAGCAGAGGTTCTCTCTTTTTACTAGCCGTTTCTGGGTTACATAGAGATTATGAAGAGAGACAAGAAAAATGACAGAGCAGCCTAAACAGCACATCAAACTCCCCTTGAAGAAACTTTTTTGTTTCTTTTTTTCCTCCTGGTGGCTTTTTCATTTACAAATAAATCAGTCTAGGGCTTGCAATATTTCTGCAGCAGGTATCTGGGAAAATGGGCCCTTTGGAAAAACAACAGGCGTCAGGGAGTTGTTTCGACTGCCCTGCAATGCAATCCGCCTCATCCCAGCAGACTCGCTCCCCGTTGGGGTTTTCCTTCCATTTTTTCCTTTTTTTGGGGGGTGAACTTTTGCTCCACGTGCGGCCCCTCTGTTTGGCTGCCTCCTGGACCTGCCTCTGCAGCCCCAAAGCCGGCCGCGACGGAGGCTCCCTGTGTACATCCCTTGGCTTTTAATCCCTTCCTTGTATTTCTCCTAAGTACAGTAATGGCAGCTAGGAAATTTTCCTAAGAAATATGGGGTTTGAGCTCTACCAGGTTTTAATGCTCATTGAGCCTCAGTCTCTCATTTCCTGGGTATCTGCTTCAGCCAAATAGCAATAACACAACAACGTGCCCTTCTGCAAGCAAAGCCAACGCAACTGCAGCTTATAAATAACTCTACTGGTGGTTAGCCGGAGGTATTATTAGTGTAAGTCTTTTGGATGAGGGTCCTCAGGGGATTTCCGCAGAGAAATTTTTACTTTCTCTGTCCCAGGTGGTCTTAGGGCTTAGTTCTCATTATTCGGGGTTAAATTCAAGGTGCATGGGAAATTAAGATCAGAAAGGGCACAGCTATTGAACTGAAGCATTACGGAAACAAGCGGAAAGAAGAATTAGGTATCTGAGTCCAAAACCATGATTCAGAAATCCTAAAGCTTTTATTGCACCTAATCCACGGTTGTGGTTTTTAGGTTTTTTTCTCCCTTGGACAGGTTTCAGCAGCCATAAACAACTCAGGCAAAATCGAGAGGTTTTGTAAATTTTTATCTAGCAACCCTAGGAATCAGCCTTTGCATATCTATGTAGTTGGTGTCATATTCAAATACAGACAGTTTCTGATTCCTGGAAAATGAGAAAAAAATACTGATTTAGGTACTGTGTGCGTTTTGGAGCATCTCTAGTAATCCAGTGGACTGGGATATTTTATTATGTGAAAAATTCAGTAGTTGCCCTTCTTGACTTCACTTCCATGCCAGGGACTTCTAGTAGGGAGGGTAAGGACAAGATCACCCAGAGAAAGAAAAAGCAGAGAGAGAGAAGAGAGAATAGCGAAATTTGAATATTGCCAAAATATTTGAATTCTTTGGGGAATTATGGCTGAGTTTTGGATCCACAATGCAATACCAAGCCCTGAGCAGCCAGTCTCATCCCAGCGTGAGCTTAACTGGACACTGCTTTGAGAGGGCTTATGTATCTCGCATCAGTCATTTTTAAGTCAAAGACCTGAAACCTGATGCTATTTAAAATACAGTGACTCTAAAGGTGTTTATGAATTTATAGCCATGACATATCTTGTTTTGGCAGGAAGGCAATATTCATGATGTTTTTAAAAAAAACCTTTAAAAAGTGATAACTCAATTTAGTTGTTATTTTGTTCAAATGTCTCCTTATCAAGGATTTTTCCTGAATTTCCTGAATACATGGGCTTGTTGAGCTGTTAGGGAGAAAAAAAAAAAAAAAAAAAAAAGCTCAGCGCATAATTGTGATAATTGTGCACTTTTTTATGTGTGTTACAGCTTTTGCCACAGCTTTTCCTTCTCTTCCTGACAGGCGCATCATGCCTTTCGGAAAGCCGGCTAGCCCCAGTCTGCAAAGCAGCGCAACCAGTACGTGCTGTGCAGCCGGAGCGAGCAGCCGTGCTGCGTCCACGGCAGGGCTCACCGGCCTTGGGCAGGATTGTGGCTCAGGCCGAGGGAGGCCGCCTGCTGCTGCGCCCGTGCTGACCGCACAGGCCAGCTCACGGCAGGGTCCCCGCCACCAAGATGAGCTTAACGCTCAGGGCAGCGCGCAGCAGCCCCGTCCGCAGGGTCTGTGGGCCCCCTCCTCTGCGCTCTGAGACGCAGGCTGGCGCGGGTCACCCGCGCACAGGAAAGTCCTTTCCCTGCACTTGCCTCTGCTTCTTGCTCGCGTTTCTGCTGCGAGCAAACTGCAGACGCGGCCGTGCCTGCCGCCGTCACTGCGCCAGGGCGGCAGGGCTTTTTTGGCCATGCTCTTGCTCGCTGCTAGGAGCAACGTGGAAAGTTCCCTTCCTGTCAGCAGAGCCTTTCCTCATAATCCTCCCTTATCCTACCACGCAGCAGGGTTTCTCCCTGAGACAACGGGATTTATACGTGTTTACCTTACTGTCCCAGGCTTTAAGCTCCAGGATGCAGGGGCCTGATTAATGCTACCAGCTACCGACCAGCTCTCTTATTATTATGGCTAGAAGTCAGTGACTGGGTCTCTTGGAGCAATATTTCCTTTTAAAAGTCCACAGTTGTCTCAACCAATAACATTTCCATAATTAATTCCTTAGAAGTGAACTTACAAACTAAGTGTATACGTTCACTTCAAAACTGACCTGTTCAGCACTTGAGTAAGATGTTGTCTTTTAAAATATTTGCACAATCACCTTGAATGTTTTCTTTCCTTTTCCATGTCTTGCAAATTCTTAAGCTTCTTTTCCCCCTAGATAACTTAGTGCACAGTGAAGGGACTGCAAGCTCTTTTCACTTTCTCCACTCTTTGTAGACCCAAATATGTTCTGTATACAAAGAACTGAACACCAATTCTAATGACATTTATTTCAGCATCCAGTATATCGATGTTGGCAGGTGCAGGTATCAGAAACAGTGCTGATATTTATTATTAAAAATACATATACATGCGCATGAATTCAGGTCTAGGATAGGTGTGTTAGCTGGAGTGTTGCAAACCGCCCTGGGCCTGGCTCCAGCAGCAGCTCTGCACTGGTAAGGGTAAGGGGAGTGCTCGCAAGGTCAGATTAGAAAGAAGAAATGTTTGGAAGCACTTCTGAGTGCAACAGCGTCACCGAAACTGCAGCCTGCGGCTCCTTGCTCCAATTGCTCATCATTGTGGCAGCACGTCGGGAGCGGCGGGAGAACACCGCGATGGGAGGTTGGAGCTGTTAATTGCGCTTTCTATTTATTACCATGGGTGTAAAAGGGGACTGAGGGAAGAACCGGATTGGTCTGTGGTCTGAGCTGGTGTCCGGAGCCCCTCGCTGCTGCGCGCCCCGCAAAGCCGAAGGGCTGGGAACGCGGCGGGAGATGGGGAGCAGGTCTGCGGCAGGGCTGCCTCCCGCCGCCCTCCTCCTGCACCCTCTGCGCTCGGGAACACAGGCGGGAATCCCGGGCGAGCGTCGGGGCAGACATGGAACACTCTCTGCTCACATTCGTTCCCAGCCCTTCTCGGCTTGGCTTGGAATTAAAAGGCTTTGGAGCTTTTGTCCCCCCCACCACCAGAATTAAGTTATAGCTGATTAGCTGATCTTGATCCTTTCTGTGCAGAGAGACATTTGCATGTGCAGACTTCCCAAAGCATTTACTAAAGAAAAAAAAACATCTCTGTCAGAGCAAATCTCATTACTTTTTGTAACTAGCCAAAAAGGGCAGGTTCCTTCGTTAATCCTGATGCGCCCCACAAGCAGCATGGGCTGTTTTTCAGCCAAAAAACCCAAACCAAACCAAAACAAACAAACAAAAAAAATACACAAAAAACCCCTAAGTATTTCTTGTAACTTTGCTTGCTCCTATTCAGCACCACTGCCCCCTCTNCAGAGAGACGTTTGCATGTCATTGCAGACTTCCCGAAGAATTTACTAAAAAAAAAAAAACCATCTCTGTCAGAGCAAATCTCATTACTTTTTGTAACTAGCCAAAAAGGGCAGGTTCCTTCGTTAATCCTGATGCGCCCCACAAGCAGCATGGGCTGTTTTTCAGCCAAAAAACCCAAACCAAACCAAAACAAACAAACAAAAAAATACACAAAAAACCCCTAAGTATTTCTTGTAACTTTGCTTGCTCCTTTTCAGCACCACTGCCCCCTCTCATGCCTCAGTACCGTCCCCGCGTCCTGCTTTACTCTCGCAGGTAAATAACCCTGGACATGATGGTCAATCCCTGCTGCTGGGAAAATTTGCTCTGCTGCCTCCTATCCCTTTTCCCTTGTCACTGGGCTCCTCCTCTCTTTTTTTTTGGTTTTGTTTTCCTTTTCTCCTTTTTTTTTTTTTCCCCCTTGGAGATGGACAGAGCAGGAGCAGGTGGGCGCAGGTCTCCAGCAGGCTCTGGGCTCTGCTTTTGCTCTGCCCGGAGCGCCGCGCACAGCAGACATTAGGCAGCCCTGATGAATGTGCTAGGGTCATCCCCCCAAAAAAGGATTTGTTTTTGTTTCCCTCTCGCTGAGGAGAGCAGATCCGCAGGAGGGGGAGCGCCACCCCAGCGCGGTAGGTGCACGCAGCGTGGCTGCTGTTGCGTTGTCATTGCTGTTGCTGCTGTTGCTGTTACTAGTAGCTTTGCGCTGCTCCCCGCGCAGCCCCGGCGGGAAGGCGCCTCGGCCGCTGCCGGCTCCTCGCGCGTCCCCGCGCTGCGCCCCGAGCGGGGGCAGCGGCGGGAGGGAGCCCGGCAGCTCGGGCCGATGTGGCCTTTGCGGCCGCACCGGAGGAGCCGCAGCCGCCAGGGAGGGAGCGCCCCCGGTAGCCGAACATTAACCCCTGCAGCCCCCCCGTAGCCGAACATTAACCCCTGGAAAGCGAACGGGATCTTCCCGCTGCAGCAAAGCAACGTGAAGATGAAGTTTTCCCTCCCCAAAAATGTTGTCCTCCCACTCCTACCCCTGTGAAGTCCACAGACTCTCCCTCTAGTGATCTTTGTGGACCTGTAGGTAAAGGCAGACAGGGGGTTTTGCATGTATATATATATGCCTATATATTTACATGTATGTATATATAAAAACAGTTTTGTGCTTGTCCACAACACTCCTTGAAAATCAGGAGAGACTGACAGTTTCTCCTTGATCCAATTAGAAACCATCTCTTTTTAAACATTTAAATCCTTTTGCCAGGTTTATTGCTTTCTCACAAATGATAAAATGTAGGGATGTTTTTTGTTTGTTGTTGCCACAGGGAAAAAAAAAAAAAAAATTCTTCCATCCCTCCTTCCTCCCTCCACATCCCCTTCCCCCCCAAAAAAAAGAAAAAAAAAAAGAGAAAAAGCCCACAGAGCCCTTGGGAGGCAGGGGTTATTGTGGGTGTTTTGCTCTACTTGTGTGGAGCCATAACAAACAATTCCAGGTTGGAAACACATCAGAAAACAGCAAGGTCATGGTATGACAACACTCTGGCCAGTGTTAATCCAGCATTTGTGAAGCATCTGACAGCGATGAGGGGCCTTTTTTTTTTTTTTATGTCCCTGGTGCTGTTTGCTCGTTTCCCTTTCCATCCTTTACAAACACCCCTTTGAGCAGCACTAACTCTCATAGGTGCTACGGAGCCTCCTCTCCCTTTCCACTCACAGCTGGCAAGAAAGGGGAGGATGATTTAGTTGCTTGTCTTCTAATTGCTTTAAGCCCCGTTATGGTGGCAGCAAATGATCCTAATGGGTCTCACATGCGTCCAGCATCACCCCATGGCAAGAGAAGGAGGGTCTGGGTTGGGGTCTGAGCTGCATCTGACCTTTCTGTGGGTACCTGTCCATGTCCCTGCTCTGCCTGTCAGCCCTTTGTACGGCCTGGCAGCAGGCTACAGGGTGGATATGGGTATCAGAACAACTCCCAAGCCCTCCCTGGGGCAGGATTTGCAGCCGTGTCTGAATAATCTGAAGGCTTTTAAAAGAAGCTGTTATGGTCAGGGAAAATGCATTTCAAGAATGTGTGGCTGAAAAACATGAAAACAGGTCGTTTTCAAATACAGCACAGTGTGTATGTATGTTTCTAGGTTTTACCCTAGTTTGAAGCACAGTTGTATCCAGGGCTAGGTCCTTGAAATGCAGCATGTTTGGTTAATGACCTTTTGCTAACATGAGCGCTGCAGAGCCTGGGGTCTGTGCCCTCCTTCACGGCACCAAGAGTCTCCTCACGGCTCCCGTGAGGAAGTGGGTGGTCGAGGAGCCTGCGGCCCCTGAGATGGGCAGGAAAGTGGCCGTTGCTGCAGGAATGGGGGTCATGGTCCTAAACTTTGTCCGCCCCCTCTGCAGAGCGCGCCAGGGAACCCATGGGCTCTCTGAGGCTCTCGGCAAGGCTCAGGGAGGCGCAGCGCCAAGGGGAGCCGGTGCCCACCGGGCAAGTGACCATAGTGCTGGTCTTGCCCAAGAAGGACCATGTGGCCACGTTCCTTTGAGGAGCTGCTGTCAGGTGTGTGTTTCTTTTATTGGTGTATTTGTTGTGTGAGTTCATGTTTCAAGAGTGAAGGTAATATCAGGCTCAGTTTTGCTCCTCATCTGCTAATACAAATCGCATGAGGAGCCTAAGACACATCATGGTGCTGGCAACAAAGCTGGTTTTGATGTCGTCCTTGCAAGTAGCTTGTATCTTATAGCCATAAGTAGCATGGAAAGTTGGTGTGCTTGCCTTCTCGAGGATGTAACAGAACCTGCTAAGAACCTTAAATGAACCTGTTGCGCTAAGACTGACCCAGAGGGATAAAATTATTAATGGACAGTTTCCAGTTAAAATAGTACATGAAATAAATGGACTCTAGAGATAGTAGATACCTCTGATCCTGGTTCTGTATCAGTCAATGTCTTCTGAGTGGCTTCTTGGTCTATGAACATCCACCTCTTCCTCTGGTCAATTCTGTGCCTGTACCCTGCAAATTGACATCAAAGTGGGTGAAACCAAAGGGTTTTCACTGTAATCACAACCTTAATCTTCCAAACTCCAGTAACATTCTGATTCTGCTCTGATAAGTAGCTCATCTGTTTTTGTCACTGGTAGAGCCAGAATTCTATTCTATTAAATATGATGTAAGGTTAATATAGCCAAGCCTCCCCCATTACATTTTGATGGCTTACTCAGCCACCACTATAATATAGTCCATGTAAAATTCTGCTTAGTTCAAGTATGTAATGAACATTGTTTAAGATAGGCAAAAGATTGTTAATCCATAGTCATGGATTTAATCTGGGCATGATTTGGGAGTAATATACTGAGAGCAGCATTACTGACATAAAGCTGTTTGGCTGGCAACATGGGCTTCCATTTCTATTTCTTTTGTATGGTAGGAGCAACTGCTTGTTTATCATACGTCTGCTTCATCATATAACTGCTTTGTTATCATATAACTTGCTTTGTATGATAAGCACTGCTTGCGCTGAAAAATTACAAACATTCACTGAAAATACACTTTAACTGCTAGTTTCTTTTGATTCTGTTATTCTGCCGCTGTTAAGAAATTGGAGAACTTTTGTATTCCAAAAGTATACACGTCCATTTACTAATCTAGGGGGAAGAGAAGAGTAGGCTACAAAGGAAGATGCTGCTCTGCTGTATCCTGGACAGCTGTGCATAGAAACACGAAGATTGGAGCGGGGGCAGGATGGCTGATACTGTTGGCAAGAGGGAGGAATGAGGGATGAGCATCACTGGGACCATGTATCCTCTTACAGACCCCACTAATCTCACCTCTTCCAAGCTTCTGTCTTGATCCCCAGTGCAGCTAAGAAAATTTAGCCTTAATAAATCAAAGGTAATTTCTTCCTTTGGGCTTTCCTCCTCTTTTACTCTTTGGTATCTTCAGATCCAGACCATACATCTTATTTTTTTCCTACTATTAATAATACTGTTCACTTCTAGGAATTAGGTAGTTATTCTCTGTGCATTTCAGGGTCTTTCTTAGCTTAAATAAAACCTGTTTTTATATAGAAATTCAACAGAATGTCTAGGTATGTAATATTCAAATTAGGTCTTTAAGTGCGAATTTTGGTATATCTTATACAGCACCATGTGCACTGTCAAAAATTAGCATCAAGAAAAGCATATAATATATTAATGAACTAGGGAAAAAAAAAAGGGGAAAGTTTCAACGAAAGCTGATTCCTAACCGATTCTTAACCATGTATTTTGTATTTTATTGCCTGGTTAGATCCTCTAAGAGTGAAGATGATTCAGATATTAACATATTTTTACTATGCTAGATGACTGTTGTGTGCCTGTTGTAAACTGGCATATTATAGAGAGCCTCAGTCACTATTGTATTCATTCATCAGTAAAATTCCCAGTAAAATACAGAAATAAAAGGTTACATTCAATGGTATCAAGACCCTGCATTTGTTTACCCTCACATCTGCCTGATGTATATGAAGCAGTTCAGTGGTTTCCTAACTCCTTTTGCAATGCAGGTGATTCCTGCTGTAGGAGACGAACACAAATCATTGCATGTAGTCGGCAGGTCTGTTTGAGAGGTTCTGCAAATATGAAAAGAGATATCAGTTAAACTATGTTTAACCTAGCGGTAACATTTCTTAGAATTCTTATTGTGAAGATGGGGAAACTGAAGTTGTGAAAATACTTTTTTCTAACATGTAAATCACAGAAGAGAACCGTGGCACCCTGTTGCAGAACAAGTATGTTCTCCCTGGTGTAGGACAGTAAGCGCTAAGTCTTTTCTCACCATCTAAATCTCTGCAAAGTCTCATAGGGCTTTTGGCCTGTTGAGTAGCAAGTAGAAGTGGCCTAAAAAGAGGTCCATGGGATTGAAACGAAAGGCCAGTCAATTGGTGCGTGGTCATGCAATTGCAGAAATACTTGTGCAAGAGCAAGGGAGATGTATGTGTTTTGTAAAGGGAAGGCCTGCTTTTGCTGATTGTGAAAACTGAAAAGACCTTTCTTTTTCCCCTCCCCTGCCCCTACATACAACATAATGAATTGCCTCAGGGGAAGTGAACAAGAAAAATCATCATTTATTTTTCCATACCTACCTTGTCTTTCAAAGGAATTGTGAATTTTCTTATGGTGTGGTTTCCTATAAAAAGTGCTGTGAACTTGTTAGCTTTGGACCATTGGCCATTGTGTTGACCTGGATGTGTCTGCCCTGGGTCCAGCCTGCGGCTCAGCGGCCGACGTGCAGGAGCAGGGCTTAGAGAGCGAGATTCCTACAATTTAATATAGCCAAAAATGAGACAGGTTGTATGTATGGGCTCGTTCCAGAAAAACTTCTCCGAACAAGCTTTGATACTTCTTAATTAAAAAAAAAAAAAAGTCAAAATGTCTTGACTTGCATGGATTATAAGTTTTTTCTTTTTTTTTCCCTATAAAAGTAGTAATAAATGATCTGCCTGCTCTGAAACTTTAAGCGATGTTTATGCTGGTCTGCATTGTCGAAGCCAGACCATAGAAATAACGAATGAGGTTCACTTCCTTAGAATGTGTAAATGTCCTGACTTAGAGTTAAACTGTCAGCAGCTGAAAGACAGTCCCATTGACATGTACCTGGCACTACTTACTCAGGTTTATTTTTTCCTGGAAAGCTGTTTTGGGCGACAGAGCGGCGTCCGGGTTTCCCAGGTTGTTGTACTGACAAACTGCAGTGGTGGTAAAGGCAGGGAGTCTGACAAAATCTCATTAATCATTTTAAATTAAATCCAACATTCCTCTCCAATACCACTCAGAAAAAAAGCTGACTCTTACAAATGAGTACTCTCTCTGAAAAGATCTGACATCCTGACCACGTTGCTCTCAGACAGATATATTTGATTTCTTTTCGTAAGGTACACATGCAAAATAAGTATTATTTTTAACCTTGAAAGTGACACCGGCGTTAATTTGCTAGAAGTCTTGAGTACTTTTTGTACCAGTTTTCTGTAATAGGTGCTAGGACTGAATATCTCTGAAAATTAGGTTTTCCTCATTTATTCAATCTTTCTGATAAATTATTGTTCTGTTTAAAATTCCAAAGAATATATTATTCACTTTTAATGGAAAAACTCTCACACAGGCAGTGGGCGTGTTCTTTGTAAATATTTTACAATCTACTTCTCTAAACTTGTTTGGATGAATAAGAATGGAAAAGTGTAAATTTATTAACACTGTCAGCCAAAGCACTGAAGAGATGTAGCAATGTGGTTCTTTGAAGCATTTAAATATAACTTACATTTCCTTAGCTAATTCTAGCTAGCTGGTTATGATTTAATTACATGTATACTAAGCCTTAACATCTAACATCTGATACATAATATTAGAAGACCACATAGATTTTAACTTTACTAAAACTACTGCTATTTGCAGATTACAAATGTTTATATATAATTTCTCTCTAAGCCAAAATGAAACCATAATGTGCCTATGGGAGACACAGGAAATCCTTTAAGTCTGTCCTTTGTCCACTTTAACAGTGCTTTTGAGATTAGAGTGGTAGATTTTACAATGGCAGAGAACAAGTCATCGACCTTAATGTTTATTAGTTTTGATACTTTCACATGAAATATGTGAAAAGCCTTTCTCTTAAATTTTTAACTGTAATCCAATATAAGGCAAATAAATTGTACTTCTATAAATTTGACATCTATAATGCTTAGTGTTGTGGTATTTTCTACTTTTTAATATGCTAAAGTAGAAATATTTCAGTCTGCTTAAGTACTCAATCTAACACTTGCTTCTTTTTTTTTTTAAGCAGAGTTGTAAAAAATATCAGATTGCACAATGATAGCTTGGACAGAAACCAAGACTATTACTTCAAAAAAGAACAACTCCTGTTGATTAACTGATCTATATAATGATCATTACTGAGGAGACAATAGTAAGATTTATTTGCCCAGTTAAATAGTTTATATTCCTAAATCTATATTTTGAAGTTGTTTATAATCTTCCTTTTTCCTGTGTAAGTTGCTGAGAACAAATTGAAATATACTTATGCTGAAAGATAATTTCTTGTCCATTTCAAAATGGGCAGCCTTGACTCTAACTTACAATAGTTTAGGCTTTTACACTTCATTATAGCTTGAAGAAGCTTTATTTTACTTTGAAAAGCCAAAGCTGTAGCCACAGCTGGATGTATCTATTCCTCAAAATGTGAATGAAAATTATTCAAATTTAGAAATAATTTTGAAAAAAAGGTCAAAGTTTCAGAAATGGCCGCTAAGAGTACAGCTTCGCCGTGACTTCAGAACTGGTGCTGACTAGTGTTTGTCGGGGCGCCGGTGACGCTGCGGCGCCGTTTCTGCTCTCGGGGTATCCACCGCGAGGACGGCGTCTGGTTACCTCGGCCATGCAACGCGGGCCCCAGCGCGCTGCTTCCACAGGTGCTCCTGTCCGCCGGGACAGAGCGGCTCTCCCAGCGGCTCCTGAGGAGCAGTCACGGGTCACTGGACCTAGCACACACCTGTAAAATATACGGCCAGGTCAGAGCACGGGCACTGGGGGAATCGCGCCCTTGCTGGGGAATCACTTTGCAGCCCTGAATCTCGTCCTGCTCACGTAATTAATCAGGTTTGGGATCTTCTGCCTAAGTCTTCCAAAGTGCTTGATGAGGTCGGCTCACAGCACACCGCAGTGAGCACACTTAATAGCATCAGGATCAGTGATGTTTCTGTCACTTCTTTCTTTTACAATGTACGTGCAGAAAGCAATAGTGCACTGTGGATGGCCTTCCCACTACTCTGCTTTCAGAGGTTTTGTGGAGGAGGGCTAAGAGAATTCAAACTTTATCTTTCTGCCTTTGTGAAAGAGGTGTTAAACCTGCTTAAGATTTTTCTGGTTTTTTAATAGATAGAGGAAAAACTACTTGCTTTAAGGATTCCTATAAGGAAGAAATAACTTCTCTGCCTAGCAAGGGCAGAAGAAATATCTATTGCCATCCTAAGGAGGATGCACACTTGGCATGCTCTTATTTGCTCTTTTCTAATGTAATGTATGGTGTGGGCTCTGCACTAATGTTAGTTAAAATCCTCTTGCAAAGGTCAGATACTGTTATCTGTACACGCGTAGGTGGGTTTTTGTTTCTCCTGGACTTAGACCTTATCAAAACCTTAAGCACATGATCCTGTTTCTAATTTATCTCCTTGGCTATAAGACTGTCCCTCAGGGTTTCTATCCTTGTGAAGAGAGGGACTCCATACCAGAGAGACCACCATACCAGCCAGGCCAGGCTTTCTGCTTTTATTCTTTCTGCTCGGAGGTTGAGGATGGGTACTGAGAGTGGCCAGGAATTAAGAAAAAAATGTAGATTAAAGAATTACATACACACCTACAGTGCAAAATCAAGCGGTTTCACTGATGTCAACACAGTTACGGGAAGAATACTCTTCCCGATTAGCTGTAGTAGAAGAATTCAGTAAATTCTTTCTAGAAAGCTGTATTTTGTGGTCTTCATGAAGAGGAATACTCGAACACTTTTCCTTACTGTTGATTCTGCAGAGTAAGATGTTAAGGGTTTTCACAACTTATCTTCTTTTTATGGGATTTATGGGATTTACCTGTAGCTAAGATAATTTTAAATATGTTTTTATCACTTAAAAATTTCATTTAAACAAAGCTCTGGTGCTGTATCTTCGTTTGTGCTTGACATTATTTCACCATTGATACTTGCATTCTCAGGCCTTCTGCAGTACATGAACGAACCCAGAGCCAAGTGATGAAAACCTACCCTGAGCAAGGGGAACAACACCGCAGAGCTTGGCTGGAGGACGGCAGCCGTTCTGGAAGCGCCCGGCTTTGGTGGTGTCTGCTGCACAAATGCAGGAGTTCACCCCTGATCAAAGGTAACGCACACAACTCCTGCTCAGTGCATTTTTGTTAATGGACCACAACTGTAGGATTGTTGGTTATGTTAAATACTTAGAATAACGGCAGTAGCTACATTTTTCCTCTCCTTCATTTATGTAGCCATTATATGGACTTAAATCAGTATATTGTTGTTACCACCACGATTTCTGTAACTGCTTAAGCTAAATGTAATAATCACTCTATGTGCAAAGGAAAAGAGCAGAGTGGGCAGCACGAGTGCCAAGGGGAAGTGAGACCTGTACTCAATTCCTGGCTTTACCATGGGTTTCCTACATAAAATAAAAAATCAAACCCATCTGTAAAACAGACCCAAGACTATTTTCCTTCCTCAGGGTTCAGCAAGCAAAAAAAAAAAAAAAAAAAAAATCTATTAGTTATCATGATGAATTCAGATAGTAGAAATGGCTGAATATTTCTATAAATTAATGTCATCAGGAAAAAAATCAAGAAATAGTTCTTCTTTCAACTGAACATCATGTTAATTTAAGAAAAACATAGTACTGTGAGTTACCTTAACCAAAACCAGGCAGATCCTCATTTACTTCCACTGCAGTTGTAGTGGTAATACTCTTGAACGCTTTAGAAATGTTTATGATATGACCGGATGGAAGCCATCTTTCAAGTATCTCCATATATCTAGTATTATCTAAAATATAACTTATGACAGGCCCAAGGAGTGCACTTTGGTATTTGAGTTAGTCAACAGAGTCTGAAACAGCTCTCACCTTGTGGCACAGCTCTGATAGCTTTAGCAACCCGCCCCTAGTGCGTGGTTGCACGGGCACTGCCATCGGTGACGCTTCCAGGCGGCAGGAAGCATCTGAATGCAGCAACACCCAACGTGCCCTTTGCCACCTTCCCCGTCAAGGTCCCTCCCTGTTCACAGTGCTGAGCAGCTGACTGCAGCTGATCACTCTCCATCACCAATAACTAGTGTCTGCAATTATTCTAGTTCTTGCCGTACCCTACGTTGGGTTTCCCTAGCCTATTCCTACGTGAACTCATCTAAAATAGCTGTTGAAATCTTCTTTTAACTTGAGTAACAGATTGCCAGTATTCTTATTCAAATTAGTTAATATACCACTAAAAATCCTTCAAGGTATTTTATGAGGGTTCTATCACAGTACAGAATAAACTTTGTAGTATTCAGACCATCATTTCTCTCACATATTTGAGATAATCAGCACTGCAAGAATGAAGAAAGATTTTAAGTAAGAAAAAAGAAATACAATGCTATTTTAAGAGATCAAAGGAGAAACTTTAGTTAAAATACTTTACAATAAAATAATTATGATTATAAATCTCTTTAGTTAAATATATACACATTACATGGTATTTTAAAAAGAATGAACTTATTAAAGTTTCAAGCCAATCTAATGCACAAATCTACCACTTCGTCAGCTTAGACTGTAATGTCAGTTTAACATTCATAAATGGCTGTGTCAGACAAATCACACTGCTTTGTGCAAAACTAAAAAATATTAAGAAAGAACTTCAAGTCCTTCGGTTCCCATGGTAAATTGATAGAAAAGGTAGTATACACATACAAACACTTACACGCACAATCTCTGATTGCATACAGAGGTTAGAATGACCAGCACTAAAATAACCCCCAAGTCTACAAAATAATTAAATTTCTTGACTAGATTTAGTTTTTGAAGTTTAAAATGTTAAGTCCTATCAAACTGTGCTTTTAGGCAGCCACGTGGCCAATAAGGTAGATGTTGTCATAAAGATGCCCTACAAAATCTTCACTTATATTCTGTGCAGCTCGTCGCGTATTTCGGATGAATTCTCTTTTTGACATTTTGTTCTTCACGTGAGGGCTGGTTAGATCAATGGAAAGCAGAATCAGAGAGTAACACAGTACGTAAACTGCATCTAGACAGGAGAGAGCAAAATAATTAATTAGAAAAAAGATATAAGCAAACTGTGTTCATTAAAAATACCTTTCTCCTTTTTCAAGGATCTTAAGAGTCTCAAACACCTGGGCACATAGTTATATGTATACATATATAAACTAATTTAAAAAAGAAACACTGAAATAAAAACTAATATGAAGATAATGCTTATCTTTAAATATATGAGCAGTCCTGGTGCTGAAAGCTGGCTAAAGACAATTAGAAATGCATGTTAACTCCAGTGAGGCCCCAAATTCCTTCTCAGTTCTGTGGGACTATCCAAAGGGCAAAATGTTAAGTGTTTAAGGCTTTACAAGAGGGAACTTAGAGATATGCGAGAGCTTAAGCACAGACAAAAGTGAAGAAAAAGATATGCCTTCTTTTTTCTTTCTCTAATATTATCAACTACATCTAAGAAAATAATCTTTTTTTTTTTTTTTTTGGTCTTTTTAAAACCTGTATGGGAGATGCCTACATACTGAACATGAGTAAAAGACTCTCCCAAGCTAGAGTCTGTATTTTTATAATCATATGGTACTAACCTTAAAACCATCATGAACATTACCTAATTACAATAACATTGTCATACATAAAAATATAAAGGTTGATTTGCTGAATAAAGTCCTCTTGCCTTACCAGGGCTAAGGCCAAGCTCTCTCATCAGGTCAGGGTTACAAGCACAGAATCTGTGAGAGAACTTTGTTATAAGAGTCTCCAGGTACTCGCCCCGCTCCTCCGGGGCGTGAATGTGTCTGAAGAACTCCCTCAGTGCATTTGGCAAAAACTGATTTCTAAAGTTGTGCAGTGTCACAAGGTCATCCAAAACATCTCGCCTGGAAGAAGAAAATCCCCCATAATTACAGATATTTTTAAACTTTAAAAAAGCATGTTTTAAAATCAAAATTAAATCTTTAGAGCTTCTGAGTTTTATATTTTTTGCTGAAAGACAAAAACTACAACTAACAAGGCAAGGATAATAATATAACCATACCTTTTCCAAACATCTATTATAGTAGCCAAATAATACAAAAATATACATTAATCAGAATTCTAAGTTTCTGTACATGCATATTCATTCATAGTACATATACAGACTACATTTCTTTTAAACTATCTGACAAAGCCAGAAAAAACACAAGATGAAAGGAAAAAGGAAAAAAATATGTGCATGATGCACATTTGGTGCTTAAGTATATGCTGTTACAGTAGTATCCTGTTAAAATGAGGCTGAAATGAAATAAAATTCATTCACAAAGACTACTTAAAGACTAAGTCCATTAGGGTGCAACACAGCAGAGTTTTCCATTAGCACAGAAAGCCCTAAAGAACTTGGACTAGCCTACACAAACAGAAGTGTGAAATAGATCTGAAGCAAATTTGGAAACCAGTTTGCGGAAAAACAAAGAATACTCTTCTATACTGATCCTTTTTATTCTCCAAATAGGAAGGTTTCATTGCCTGGAAACCCAGTTTTTACTTTTAGTGCCCAATTACACACTATTTATCAAAAAAGAATGGCTGTAGGGACTGCTAATGCTGACTGCAGTTGTGTGTGAGGGGTATGGTTCTGTATGTTGGTGCTCCTCTTCCCTGATACTGCACTACCTAAACTTAAAGGCATCCTGGAGGGCTATTTTCAGGGGTTCTTATGAATTGTTACAGTCTGACCAATACAAGAACCAAGTATCTGTTCAGTTTTAGCAATAGCAGTATTTAATTGCTTTTTTCATGCATTACATTAATACAAACAAAATATTGATTCTTGAAAGGTGCTATAGACTGCAAATGAGTACGGAAACCCTCATGAGAGATTCAAATTACCTTTCATCCAGATAGATTCTCAGCTTCTTCCAATTTAGCGTTCTTGTGCAAAAGATAAACTTGGCTATTTCCTTTGGCGAATCGTCTAGAATGCCTTTGGACATAAAGTAGTTGACCCCCTAAGATAAAAGATATTTAGATGTAATTAAGTTTAATCTTCATATTGATTTCAGAAACAAGTCCTGTACTTAGCAACACATTAATATAATCCTACTATTTTTCTTTCTTTTTCTACAAGCAGAATGATTTCTCTTTCCCTAAATTACACTTCAACATGCACAATACAGTTTACAATTTTATATCAAATGTAAATAAAAAAATGCACTGTTATGGTTGAGATTTTACACATACTCATACTAGGAAATGTAAAATTATGAATCCTATAGAAAGCATGATGGTTCTGGAGTGTTTTCTTCACAGCGCAGACTATTGTTTTTGTTTACATAATTTTATAATTGTACTTCATATGGTGCAAGGACCATGATGTTAATTTCATACCTTTTGTAGACAAGAAATTCTTAGCCATAACGTGCTTTGTCATCAGTATCTTTATGAAAACCGTAACACCAATGTTATCACGTGTACATGGTGTGCCACATTCAAATAAATGCATTAAATGCATCTGTTTAAATGTGCAAAAATGAAAATAAACAAACATGTTGATTTCAAAGCACCAGTCAATATAAAGGCATATGTAAATATACACATAATTCAGAATACTGTTTCTAATTAAAAAATAGTTTTTAAGAAGGGATGGAACAATCATATGTATTCCATACTCATATTATCATTTCTAGAATTTCCTATGCTTTGTCAAGCATACATTTCTTTCAGAATAGGCACACCAAATATCATATTGAAATATGTCAGTGATATTCTGGATTCTTTTTGTTCATTAAAATATTCCAAAGCACGAAAACTACTTTCTCGTGATTTTAGAATCTAAATCAACTTAACGCATTTTAAAAGTGTTTAAAAATTTCAACAAAAAATTTTAAACCTGAGGATAACTAAGGAAATATTTTCAAACCAATTTCATGGAAAGTTAGGGTTTTTCTGAGCATTTTTTATTGGATAGGAAATTTCTGAATAAAACAATTTAGTAGTGCAATACTACCTAAATCAATTTTAAAAGATGTCTGAAAACATTTTTGAATGAATCTTCTGATATTAGAACTTGAGAATATTTTTCGAGGCTGACATTCAAGTTTACATTACACCTACAAAGGCATAGGAGCAACCTCTGACAGCTTCCTAGTGCTCTTCAGTTTTGCTTGTAAGAGAGAGAGAGAGAGATACAGGACTAATAACATACAGTTAAATAATTTCTTGCATCTCAAATGGGAATCTAAAAAAGAGGGACCAAAATGAAAATCAACTGCTTATTGCAATGAGTAGTTTGGTAGTTTATATACAATAATCAGTAGAACACTAGGGCTGCACTAGCCTTTTACATCTTTGGCTTGTCTCCGTTTCCATTACTTACATCCTTAGACTTACTTATTTGCTTCAGTAATAAGCATTTGCTTAAGCTAGTATAAACTGAAGCCTGGAGAGGAAGTCTCAATAGTATTTCACTTTTAAAGACCATTCCTGCTGCAATGATTTAACAAGAACTTCTGTGACATATCCAGAAAAATATCCAGCATCTCATGGAGTGCACAGCATGAAAGTAGCACCTCCTTCGAAAGAGTCAACAGATTGTTTTTTCTGTGACAATTCCATACAGCATTCAATTCCTGCATTAGATTACAGTTTAATGTGGGAACCTTATCTGAGAGGCTACTAGATCTTTTCACAGCATTCTTATTCCCCATCTCTAATTCTCTCTCCCCATCATATATTATCTATGTTTGTAAATGTTATCTTTTTACTCATTTTCCTCATCTGCTTTAAGAATAAAGAGGGTGTAACTTGTATATGCTTCAACAGACACCACCATTTTAGTTACATTTTTTTAGTTCCTTTATTTTTAAGGAATAAAAAATATTTTAAAGAGTAATCAGATTTCTATTGTTGCAAAGTTCTTCAATTTTTGCTAACAACAAATGACATTCATTTAAAAGATTTATCACCATGTCATCAAGTCTGCTTTTTGTAAAACTGTAAATGAATTCCTTTCACAGCGCACCTTTCAAATAAATCACTTTTGCTGCGAAAATGGTCACCTGGAATAGGTTTACTAGCTGAAATAAGTAGTTAACACACTATGTTAAGATTATTTATCAGTCACCTGCTGATTCTCTAGAAAACACTTCACTGAAGCAGCCACACAGATCTATGCCATTACCTACCACCTCTGAAGACATTTTTATAACACTTATGAAGCACAGAAGGGGATCCCACACATATGTCCTTGTAATTCTGGCTTAGTGTAAAGCTAATTAGGTAAACATAGCAGCTGAGATTTACAGGAGCTCTGTATCTACCTACCTTATGTTTGCCTACATTATGTCCCTTGCGCTAGGGAATTAGGAAAGCTGCCTTGGAGGTACCTTGCCTTACTGGCCATGAATGTTACAACTGAGTTTCAGACAGCTCAGAATAAAATCTTAATGGAAGTGTTTCTTACACTATGTTTACAAGTAACTATCTTAAGTATGGATCGATAGCAATAACAAAAACAACTTTTTGCATTTCAATATGTTATTTCTTATAGCTTTTCAAGTCACACGGTACTTTTATTGTCAATTTATTCTGTAACAGTAATGCCATTTCTAACTTGCCTTCTGACAGTCTTGCCTTTGCCCAAGACAAAATCATTATGACATTTATTTTTATGGAGTCTTTCCATTCATCATATCCAGGCAAGTATCTAAAATCAATTTAATTTTCTTTTTTTCAAGTTGATTCAAGTTCCGCATTAATTTTCTTCTCTGCTAATAGTATTTTCAAAACATTTCAAAATCACAGTTATATTAAACAAACTTGTGATGGAGTATTTTAAATGTAGAAATATTCTTCACGTTGTACAGCTTCCAGAACTGATAGTTAACAAGATTAATATTATTTAATTTAAATGTAGAATTTTAAAAAGGATTCAGCTCTCTGATCCGTTCTCACTTTTTACATAAATCACACAGAGCAATGCCTTTTCCTTCCCACATACACATACTTTTAATATTCTTAGGACAAATAAATCAATGCATCCCAAGCATTGCTTGTTCTCTATGGAAAAAAAGGGTGAGTCTTCTATTTAAGTCATAAGCTGCGGGCCTTTGACAAAAATATGGTTAGAAATCCACTACACAACAAACGTTTTACTATCTGCATACCATTGATAATTAACAGCTGATTAAGATTTCTTTACAGAAGTCTCCAAAACTGCATTTATAAACAAAAAGGTGAGAATACTCACCTCCCTGACAAAAACTAAGGCAATGAATGAGAAAGTCAATTAGGAAAGTAGAAAGCCAGGCTTAGTGTAAGCATGTCTCTACTTGCTGTATTTTATTAAGTAATATACTATGTGAAGAAAATCCTGAGCTTATTGAATTCTGAGAGTTTCAGTGCTGTCCATAATTTAATGGATTCATAAAAATAAATGTTATTTAACAGAATTGGTTAGAACTGTTATCATTAAGAAGGAAACAGAAGTTAAATATCCCTTTCCTGACAAATGAAAGTGGATCATTCCACCTTCAATTTCAATTATAAGTAAGTTATAACATAACCCCGTGTAATCAAATTGAAGTATATTTTATAGGGGGTCAGGAACAGTATACCAAACAGTTTAAAATACCTTATGGGTGCTTACGAACTCTGAGCCATAAGCAGAACATGATACAGAGTGAGCACTATATGAAGAACATTTCACATACACAATACACTAGAATAAAATACAGCTGAGACCACGTAGCCAGATTGCACAGCAATAATTTTCATACTTGAGTCTTGATACTACAACTACACCCGCCACCCCTCAGTTCTACAACAGTGCTGCCATACGAAAAAAATAAAAGACCCCTCCAAATCAGAAGCAAGACATGCACCGGATTTTTCTTCCCCCTCAAATTATATGCAGCGTGATTAGGCACACCCTTTAAGGAGGATGTGAGCACCTGCTAGGAACTACGGAAGCTCATGCACACAGCCAATACATGAAACTGCAGCAGATAGCACAAGGCCATGCACACAACAAGGGCTAACCAGAGAATCCTACCACAAAGTGTGCAGATGCTCTCCCCTACCCCGTGAGCCACCGCTAGCTCTGGAGTTGCTGCTGTGGAGCCTGGTTACCCATTTTCATGACACGGGCGGTGTCCTTTGGAGAATCTTGCTCCTGAGGCTGTAAGTATTCTTACTTTTATAGTATTTTGATCGGGTCTGTTATCAAATGTAAAGCAGAGTTTGGCAGGAAATTCGGAGACACAATTTGTAATAGTGGAATGTCACATCATATATTCCAGTCACAGTGTCCTTATAATAATTCTGCCAATATCATAGTTGTATGCAACAAAAGCAATGGTATTTGTGAATTCTCCTTAAACTCAGGCCCTGAATAATTCCTACCAGGCTATGGTGCCCCACAGGGAGAGAGGAACAGAAGCCCTTAGGAGATACCCTGATATTCTAACTTCTCACTAGGCTTGAAGCGGACTGTTCAAACCTCCATCACTGCAACAAAACCATAATGAACCCAGAAGAAGTAGTATAGATTTAATGCCTAATTTAGACTAATCCATCACTCCTATTTCACATCTTAATTTCCTTTAAAAACAACAACACTTTTACTCAGTGCCTTTCACAAAGCCTCCAAATGCTTTCAACCTACAAGAACTACTTTAACGTTAGTCTGGAAAAAAAATCCCAGCCTATAATAAACTAAGAGAGTAAGTGAGGAAGTATCTTAAAACAAATTAAGGCAAAGGAAAAATCTTAGTGGGTGAAGGTGTTACCATTAAGACTTGATTAGGACATGCACTCTTGAAATTACATTTCCATTACCTAAACATTGAGTTTCATTTGAAAAGTTTCACATGTATTACTAAATTCACTAAAATCCTGACGGAAATCAATGCTTGTCACTCCTGAGCGGCAAACTGACAGGACTTCTCAGGAGGATGCACTGCAGTACAATCAACACCAAACCAGAGAAATCACCAAAAGCTCCATTTTGTGATTAATAATGAGAGTTGGTGGGTCTCTTTATCAAGTAAAATATGAGATAAAGCAAGAGTCAAGAGTGTAAACGAAGTCACATTATTGTAGTGATTCATATACTGCTTTTTTTCATTCTGCAGCATAAGAACACGTTTTCTGCATCATAGCAGCAATATGAACTACTAGCTCCAAAAGTACATCTTTCCGTGCCTCTTAATCCTGTTCTTATTTTGGATTTATTCAGTTACCACTTCCTTGTGTATATGTAGGAAGTTAATACTTAGTTTTGTCCAGTACTGTGTACTTATCTTTTCCTGGAAAACATGAAACAGGAGGAGTCTGATGTTGTATGTGTAAGATTCCATTCATCACTTTGGTTTTAGCTGCGTATCTCCCAGGCAATAATTATCTACTGTCACATTGCTTTCTTCTTTGACAAGTGATAGAGAAAAGGCAGAAACTGACTTTTTCAGCTAGTTGCATGAATTAATACATAGAAACATTTCTGTTCTATAAGGGATTTTTTTGAAATTAATATATGACATCATGCATTGTGAAGAAGTATTTTGTTTATGCAAAACAAACATCCCACTCCAACCCCCTCCCAGCCCTCAAAGAAAAAAAAAAAAATCAAATCAGATTGCTGTGTAAGAAAATTCAGTAGTACATATTTTTAATAATACTAATTTTGTGTGTTTATATTAGCTTTTTTGGATTTTGCTTTGGCACATTAGCATAAACTATATTTTGCAAATTGACTGTGGAAATTTTAAAAATGTTTTACAAGATAACATAATATTTACAGAATGTTGTTAATTTTGTTTGTTTATGCTTCATCCTGCTTTACTTAAGTCAACTGAAGTATCAAACCAATACTTTAAAGTAACATTTTAGCATTATAATTTATTTGAGCACTTTTAATCCTTTCTAAATTGACCACTGTGTCTTCAGACAGGATCTGCCCCTCATTTTTTTGTCAATATGTGGTTATAAACTTCCATAGGCATCCATAGGTTGGACTGCTGTGCAGAGTGCTTATGAGACAAGCCATGTAAATGGTGTGCACAGGTACCGTAGGCAAAGAAAAGGTCAAGGCAGGGCTGTAATTTATCTACCAATCCTGCAGTAGAACAAACATTTATTAAGACTTGGCTTCTATATAATTACTAAACAAAAATTACAGTCATTTTAACTATTTATTACTGTCAGCAACAGGTCACTTACCTCATCAGGGTTGGCATTAAAGGTGAGACTGCCCTCATCCAGCTGCATATACAATTTTCTAAAAGAAAATCCTAGAGGTGGATTCTTATTGTATATAGAACAGTGACCCCAAGTGGATTTGCACAACCTAGGAAAACAGAATTAAGTCTAATATCAAAATTCTGTATTCATGTATTTTACATGTAGAAAACACTATCAATACCACAAAACTAAGTACTTAAACATTATGAAAAGTCAGAAGTAGACTGTTTGTAACACTTACTTCCTTAGCCTGCCTGTTGTTAAAATTTTTAATATGTTTATTAGTCAGGTTTGGGTGTATTTGAGTGTAGTTTCAAAAAACATCCCAGCAGGAGGCATCATACTAGCCCTCAACAGCTGAGACTTCTGGCACATGCAGTAGTATAGAGTACTTGGTCCCAGTGACAAGTTGTTCTGCAGCCATGTAAGAGGTCTGTGTTGCTTTCTTTGTGTTACAGCTATGCACAAGTGAGTGGGAAGCCATATCTGCACCAAATAACACCATTAATTCACTGCTTTTTGCCTGTCCTTTTCCCAGACTTTAGCAATCCTGGTTATCTGATCCAGCCCCAACCCTCCACATATATTTAATCTAGATTTTCCATTATTTCAATAATTAAGCTCAAACATACTTAATGCATTAAGCAGTAGAAAGTAGCCGAGGTTTCATCCCTTTTTAGCTGGAGCTTTAGCTGAGTAGGTTTGCTTGCTTTAGCTGGATATTTGTCTGAAGTTCAGAGAGGAAATAAGGGAAATATTTGAGTTGTGCCTTGAGCTAATACAAAAGTGAAGACAAATCCTTGTTTACCTCTGTGATATATCCAGCTGGTTTGTAGTAACACACATGTGTAAATGTACTAATCTCCACTAACACTTTTTAGCAATTACAAATGCAGAATAATACATTTTTAAATTGTACTCATGTTTCTCTTATGTTAACTCTCAATTATCTCAGGATTTTTTTTTTAAATACTACACCAACAAAGCACGTACTGAGACAAACTTTTCATCTAATAATTATTTTTACTGCATTCAGGTGATTTTTCATTATTGGCTTACCCTTGCCAAAGCAGCTCATCATTAGCAAGATCCTGCCAGACACACGAAGCCAGACAGAGATCAGTTGCATTCAGGTATGACAAAATGGTAAAACTAAGCTCTGGGGGTAGCATCTCCAGATTAATGAATCCTTCTTGTTCTTTCGATTTTCTTGTCTTCAACAGATGGTAGATGTCAATGCCTCCTTGGGTTTGTTTGCGATGGCTTGTACTGGAAACATTATTAGTAGCTATCCTCCTACCATGCTCTCTGGTAAGATAGCCTTGTCCGCTGTATCCTTGGTGCTGCAGCTGCTGGTTCCTAGCAACTCTCCAGAGTCCCTGACCCATCTGAGAACCTGTGGGACATAAAATGAAAATCATATATTGAGCTGACAGCTTTTTATAGAAATTTCTAAGACAGATGTACTGGAGAAATTAAGATGAAAAACTATAATTGAACAGAGAAAAAGTTTTGTCAAAATTATGCTAATACATTAGTCTGTCTCCTTCAGAGAAACTGAATAAATACTGAAAACAAAAATCATTAAAAAAAAATTAAGATACTTTTCCAGTTGTTACTGCACTGAAAGAATTGCAAAATTTCAACAAGCTTCTGCAAACAGTACCAAACATTATCCTTGTGAATTATTCTGTCCCATGCAAGTTAAGAAGGTAAACAGAACATTTGGAATGATTACCTTCAGATTACTTTTAAAAATTCACAGTAACAGATTTCTTTAGCAACAGTTACGTGCTGTAAAAAGTAAAGAATAAATATAAGTGTCTGTGCAGTGAGTAGCATGCAAAATTAGGCAGGGACTGATATTAGGACAAGACTTAACAACTTGGGGATGGCTTTCATCTACAATATTCCTTCCTAATTTACTTCAGTAATACTTAAGGGTTCAGATTCTTTTTTCTGAACACCTAAAATATCTTCTCAACCTTTTTTTTTTCCTCATGGCCATGAGGGCTAGGAGCTTGTGTATATATCTTTTGGAAATAAAAACTAAGATTCTAGCTGAAGCTAGATGCTATTCACTGTTCTATCTGTACTTCTAAAGAGTATCCAGAAGCTATGAGGTAGAATGTAAGAGCAAGATTAAAACTAAATTTACTGATAGCGTAAAAAAAAAAGATGATAGGGCTTCTGTATCTTTAATTATCACAGCCAGGACACTGTGCACTTGTTATTTTCTAACAGCTTTTTTATGCAGGTGGTAATAAAAGCAAAAGATAATGAAAGTCACTTAGTTTTCAAGATTTCTGAATGACACTTTTCACATTTCATGCTAACATCCTTTGTTTACTCAGGGAGAAAATAAAAGTAGTATAAATCACACTTGACTCTCTAAATTAGCCTGGGAATGCTATCTGAACTGTATCAAAAGTAGTCTGTATATACTGATATATCTCTTATTTTTTTAACTTATGCTATGATGACATTCATTATAAATAATCGTGCTAGGAATCTTCAGCTTCCTGATGCTGAATTTCAAAAAAAAAAATCCAAAGAATTTTAAATATATGGTTTGGATTGGTAGGATGTTACATGCATTTATGGTTATTTATTTTCTGCTAGCACAGCAAATTGAGATTGGGGCTTAATCCGTTAAAGGTCAGAAATAGCTAGAAATGGTTCTATGCAAGCAGAAGAAAAAAGGGAGTATGGATGAGGTGAGGGATCATAGGAGGGAAATGGAGAAATGAAAAAAAAAAAACATAACCATGATGGAGGCGGGTGAAAGATACAGGTTTGGCTGGTAGACCAGTTATCCACATACACATCTATTCACTGCAGTTGTAGAATTAATTACTTCAGGGGTATATTACAAAATATCTAGTCCTTGGTGTCAAAAATCTATCCATCATTTCTGACCTTCATTCAGTCTAAATAAGTCCACAGGTATGAAGAAATTGTAATCATGCATGTAATATTTTAGTAACACACAAACTTTTAAAGAAAATCAATCCTATCTCTACTTTCACTTCCTGAATAGTTATATATTTAGGCTAAGTTTTTTTAGCATATTGAAGACAAGTTAAGCCATAATCAATAGTTATACTAGGCAAGTGTTAAGTAAAATAAACAAAACAAGCAAAAAGCTCTTACAGAAACACCTAAAAAACCAATATGCAATTTGTTTAATGTACATATGCATAAGAAATTATTTTCATTTCCTTGAGATCGCCATTTAATGTTTTAGAAGTCCTCAGGACTACTGGTGAATGTGCTTCATGAGAGAAGGTCATACAGCAAACTGCCATTTACACATGGCAGCACAAGTTACGCTGATTTTTGCCATTGATTTATGAAACATAGTCCAAGATGTAGATATTTCTATTTCTTTACAAGAAGAACTCTGTATCTTTCATTCTATAGCAAGACAAAAGTAAGAGCATTTTTAACATTCTCAGAGATGAGGTTCAATGCTATCTTTTTCCAGTTTTAAACACGGAGAAGGAACCTATTAACCTTCTTCCCAGAGAAGTATCACTGCCAGTAACAGCAACTGTAGCAATAATACTAAAGGCATCAGTGTGAGGTGTGTCACAGTTGGCATTTGGGACTACAAACTTAAGCCCATGAAGTCTCCTGTCACTCCCAGCTCCAGCTGCTGCTGCTTCTGCTGTTGCTACCCTGGAGAAGACAGACTATATAAAGATGAGCTGTATGGAACCAAGGTAAGAAACAGTTGTTATGGGTAGGCATTAACTGAAGAGTACACTAGTAGGAATGAAGACAAGAATTTCCTAAGGGATGAGAAAAGTAGACAAGGAATATTATTCAACAAATACAACATTTTTAAAAAGGCTGCTATAACTGAACTACAGAATTCAACTGAGTTCAAATTTTCCATTTGAAGGCACTGTATATGCGCTTGTTAATTACGTAAGGACAATAAAAAAGTATCTCTAAACATCTTGTGAGGCTTAACCAATATTTGACCTTAGCCATGTGAGCAACATTGCAAACAAATAATTATACTTGCAAACATGCAGATGCAAATTTCAAGGCTGTCTGTGTTTGTTTACAACAGGTATCAGATGATCTGAATGACAGAATAACAATGATTATGTCAAGAAAATCATGTCAAGAAAATATTAAATTAAAAAGTATGTATATATACACACATAGCAATGCACATGATGTGGATGAAACTCAAACATATATTGCATGTTTGCTGAATCTAGCTCTTTGTGTAAACACAGAAACAAATCTGTATGAATATACAGCACTGACACTACACTAAATGATAGAGTAACCAGACAGCAAGAGATCATTTTCAAGGACTGAGGGAAGCAGCGTGTGGGCATGTGTTCCTCATCATTATTCCAAATTGTTAAATAAAGCAGCAACAGAAATCAGCAAAGAAAACAATGACAACATGGACATAACAAACTTTAAATTTCAAGAAATAGGAATGATCAAACCTGTTCTATGTAAACAGCATATGTCATGTATACGGAAATAAAATTTCTCTTAAATGCTGAAATCTGTTTCTGGAGGTAATTTTTGATAAGACAAATTAAGGACAGCATTTTGTTGGTATTTTTGGTATCTCTTCTGACAATACTTTAAATCATTATAAAAACAATTCTATATACATTTGTTAACTTCATAATGACAAAAAAAGTCATTTAAAAATAATTATTTGGACAAGCTTTAAATGAGAGAAAGGCAGTAACAGGAAGTTCAAGGCTCTAAAGAACATAATGAGTCATATTATGATAAGTTTCATAATCAGAATATACCAAAAAGATAGGAGAGAAAGAGCTGCATCATTAGCAGAATTGGGTCATCAAAAGACTGTGTCTGATAAATTACGAGGTGAACTTTACAACACTAGATGAGCATTTGGCACTTTTAAACTAGTCTCAAAACCTTTCCAAAGTCAGATTATCTTTCTGTTGCATATATAGTAGTCGTAAAGAATTTCTAGTGGTTGCAGGAGATCAAGTTTTCTCACTTAGCCCTAAAACAAATTTCAAAATTTACGATGATAGTCTCATACTTTTATTGCTATATTCAGATTGCAGTTCATGCTCACAAATTACATGCTACTGAATAATTTTAAACTGGCAAGAATATCTGTAATTTTTGCTGATGTTCACAGAGCTTTTCTTTCTACTAAGCTAAAACCTAAAACTGACACATCAGCAACAACCTCTAAATCATTTAATGTTAGAAAGTGGCTCCATGATAGAAAACCATATACTGTCTTTCAAAAAGTTAAACTTACGTAATTCTTCTTCCTTCAGCTGTTATACAGATATAGGAGACATCACACCATAAATCTTACAAATTATTTTAACTTAAAAATGGCTGAAAAGGTGTACCTTTTTTTTAATGCCCAGTACCAAGCGAAGAACTTTCACATGATACAAAGAGTGATACAATTTAAACTAATCTAGAACCACTTGCTGGAAAAAAACCTAAAGCTTTATTAAGTGCTTAGTTAGCCAGCAGCTTATATGCCATTTTTAGCTCATACGACTTACTTTTCCTGATCAAGCAGCTATTTCCAGCCCTGCAGTAAACCAGGATGAACGCTTTGAGAGCCTGCTGGTGAAACTGAACGACTAGACCTGGTGTTATTGCAAGTGCACCTAGCGCTGTAGTTTAAAATGTACTTTGAACATCCAGGTTCCATAAGCCGCTGACGCTCCCACACTCTCAATGAGGAGCTTTACCTGAGCACGGAACCCTCCTAACAGCTCGGCGGGAGTAACTGCCGCAGCGCAGACACTCACCGCGCTGGTTTATGAAGCGCCGGGCTGCGCCGGCCCCGCGCGGGGCTCTCAGAGGCCCGCTGCGGTTCCGGCCATGCCTTTCCCCGCGCTCCCCGGGCAGCGAGCGCCGCAGTGCGCGCGGAGCAGCCGCTCAAAGGGCCTCGTCTCTGCCCGGCAGGGCGGTGAGCCCCGGGGCGCCGCACCACCCCCCCGCCGGCCCGCCCTCCCCGCACGCCATAGGGCCGCGCCGCGCACCGCGCCTCCTCATTGGCTGCTCTCCACGTCCATCCTCCCCCCGCAACCAACCAACGGCCGCGGGCACTGCTCGTACCTGCGCGAGCTCCGCTTCCAACCGCCGCCGCGACGAGCTCGGTCCCGGTGGTGCTGGGCCTCGCTGGCCGGGACGGGGACGGTGCAGGCCCCGCGGCGGCGGGCGAGGGAGCG
>VWPW01018718.1:0-278776 GCA_013389825.1 Crypturellus undulatus
GTTTCCTCCAAGTAATATTTAATCTTTTGTCTCTGTGTAAAACAGAAGAGATAATCTGGAGATAGAACAAGGAATCTTTTCCTCTAGACTTTTTTCTCTTGAAATACAGTTTGGCTGGCAGAGGAGAATATTTTCTTCCTGTAAGAGGTTGATGGGTCACCTGTCTCCGATTTTGACTGCAGGTCTCCAAGGCAATCTGATCAAGGCAACCTTGATGCAAGAGGATCAGTCATACTGAGGGACTGTGATTAGTACTGCAAGACTTTAATTCTGGATTTATTCCAGGATAAATCACAATCCCATTATTTGTAGGCTTGCAAACTAGACAGCAAGTGGCCTTCACAGAGGCTCGCAGCAGATGAGGGTGGTTCTGATGGTCATTCTGATGAATACTGTACAGAGGACTTCAGTAGTGTTATGTGCAACAAAACACTTATGCTATAAATAATTGTGATGCGAGTCTATCAAGTTCTATACCTGTGGGGTCTGTTAACAGGAAAGGTCATAAGATCTAAATTTCATCTTTATCATTGCTCAGATTGACTTTGAGAGGGGAGCATAGTACTGTGCGAGAGGACATCCTGGCTTCTGTCCGAAGGGGCAGAAGACTCACTGGATTAGCAAAGCAGACTGCCTGCTTATGGGCTCAGTTAGAAGCTCCCTGACAAAGTCCTCTGTGCTTTACCAGAGGAGGTGGAAGGATTAAATTCATTTCTCTCTACTTGAATGACTGGTTTAAGGGGATTCCAGAATTTTATATGAGTATCCATTAATTCCTTCTGGCATTCTCTCCATCTGTCCCCAGGATGTGCCAGATTGACTTGGTTAATGTTTCTGATCTCCTGCCAGGTGATTTAATTATCCCAGAACAGAAAGGTTGATTTCTCTAGTGATGACATCAAAACGAAAGCAATAATATTACTTATTGTCTCTTTAGTGTTGCTTTTCAACTAATCAATCCTTAAGAACAACTGTTGTCAGTTTTGGGGTGACCGAGGTTATCACTAGTGTCACTGTTATCAGACAGCAGGTAATTTATTTGGTAGCTGTTTGCACACAAATGAAAATCTCAGTAGATGTTACGCTCTGGATGAGGAGCTCTGTCAGGATCTGCTCCAGGTTCAACAAGACAAGTAGGGCTTTGAATTCGCCATCCAAGAGCTGGTGTAGTGGCTGGAAAGTAAACACTCTGTGAGATAATACCTCCAAAATATATACATGCTTCCACAGACTACCTGATATACTGCAAATTCACATCATTGCATTGTTCTCCCTTGCACTAGTTACCTCTGTGAAAACGTTAGTGCAGTTTACCATGGCAATTAAGAAAAGACAAATTCAACGCTGGGAATTTTAAGGGGAAAATATCTAGTTTTGCATCTCAGTCACGTGTTCCTGTGCCACATGTGCCTTGGCAACGACATAGGCCTTGTGTTTGTAATGGGTCAGAGCATAGATGTTAGCAATACTTGTTTATTAAGGTGTCTGACTTAAATTCCGTATGTAGTTGATGTGAAGCAAAAGACTTGTCCAGTAGGTACCACAGGGTAGTAAAATTGTATATATTTTATAGAGAGAGAGTGTTCTGGGGTCTCTGTGTTCCAGTGTGGACTGCTGCTGCTTGGAGCCTTCTCAGCAAGGGAACAGGAAGCAGAACTCGCCAGGCAGGACCTGTTTTACCTGTGCAAGGGTAGAAGGAAAACAGGCCCGTGTGGTTCCCCTTAGATGCACGTTGTGACCAATCTGCACTGCACAGACATCTGCAGTTGCTTGTATAATGCAGATAGCTCCAAGTATGTGCTCTTGACTGCTGCCAGCCTCACGTTCCCTTTAAACTGCATGCGTAAAGCTGTGCNGCTGCTTGGGAGCTGGGAGCAGGAAGCAGAACTCGCCAGGCAAGACCTGTTTTACCTGTGCCAGGGTAGAAGGAAAACAGGCCCGTGTGGTTCCCCTTTAGATGCACATTGTGGCCAATCTGCACTGCACAGACATCTGCAGTTGCTTGTATAATGCAGATAGCTCCAAGTATGTGATCTTGACTGCTGCCAGCCTCAAGTTCCCTTTAAGCTGCATGCGTAAAGCTGTGCTGTGTGCAGGGATCACAGGAGTGTTTTCCTGGTACATCTCGGTAATAGCCGCAATTGCCTTTGCTGCTGCTGTGTTGTCGTAATGGAGATATTTCAGTCTTTCAGCATCAGTGCTGAGCTATTAAACCATTAGCTTTGAAATAAGGAGATGCATCATACCTGGTCATTATCTACTTATAAGTAAGCTCATTATCCTATTTATTCCCTTAATTACAGCGTCTGATAATGTGTTTAGTTGTGATGTGCTTCCCAGTTACTATTCCAGTCTCCTTCAGAGGATGTCGTGGTTGTGCAGTGCAGATAAGCTGGAGAAAGAAGCCTGAGAAGCAAATGGAATTCCTCATGCATACCTCTGCTCCATGCTGCTTGCCAAAGATGTGTTTGGAATGGCAATACCAGGCACAAAATCATTGATGTAAATCCTTCACCTGACTCGCATTATGGCACAATAATCTGTTTCATTCTAGTTTTTTTCCCTTATAATTCCCAGCGTTGAATTTGTCTTTTCTTAATTGCCATGGAAAACTGCACTAACGTTTTCACAGAGATAATTAGTACAATCCACAAATCTTAATTGTGCATAATAGTAACTCGGAGTTCCTCCTTGTGTAAGTAAAATTAGGACTGTGTTTTCCCAGTGCATTGCTTTATCAAAGTAGATATAAGTAATCTGGATTTCTTACCTTGTTGCTTAGAGTAATGGAATTCTTTGCAGTCATTTTTCATCTTGCCTTGGTGGTTTAGCATGTGAGCTTTGCATGTCTCTGCTCACCTCCTTTTTGTGAATATGGCAATTAAAACCATCCTTAGCACAGACCTCTCTGAGATTTGTTACCTCCTTGTGAGAACTGTCAGTTGTCCCTCCCCTTTATAGCTTTCAAATGGCATTTTCATTTTCCCATATTGAGAACCTTCCCTGTTGTCTCTCAGTATCTTCTTTTCTTTAAAAGTTTTTACAAGGGACCTTACTAAATACCTTGTGGAAGTATTAGTAGATTGGAGCAAAAGCAAACGCTTGCCATATATTCTTTAAGTGAATTGCCCTATTATAACTCAGTTACACGTGACGTAGGAAGCCATAAATCCATGCTGTAACTACTAAAACAAGCCCTTGTTACTCGTATTTTATAGTGCGTTGTTTTAGCATGTAGGTGCAACTGGATGGACTCAAGTGTCAAACTCTTATCACAAATAACAAAAATCCAAGTGGGATTTTGTGACAGCACACTCCAGTCTTGCAGGTAACTTGGGAATTATCCAGATTCCTTCAGGTAAAAGGAAACACACAAGATTTCTGGCAAGAAAATACTTCATTTGGTTTAGCAAAGAGATTCTGCAGTGGAAATTGCACTTTCTATACTGTAAATTCTCTGAAGCCAAAGAAAATGCCATCATCAGCCACTGCATGATCCTAATACTGATTAGGACAAGAAAGAGCTTGTAATTTGTGTGCTTTCCAAAACAGCCACTCACCTTCTAGGACCCTCTTTCCCCCTGAAGATCCAGATGGAATGAAGGTGCCTGAGCAGACAGTCCAGGAATTCAGCTGAGATTTAACATCTGCTCTTGTTGCTACAGAATGGGTCTTTTTCATCTGCAGGGCACGTTGATGCCTTCTTATTGAAATTGCCTCTCATCCCACTTGGTTTTCTTTGATTTTATATTAAAGGGAACCGCAGTCAGTGATCTGCATGTTTCAGGAACAGCCTTTGAGGCATATTTATCAAAGTGTCCCTCCTGAAACATGCCATCCGTGGGCTCTTTTGGAATAAAACAAAAATATTGGTTTATGGAACTTGTGTGAAAGGAGTGTGACTGCTCTGGGATGCTCCATACAGCTAAGGAGGGACTGGGGGAGCTGTGATAGACACGACCGTGACAGATATGCCATGTTGCAGCAAGGTTTTAAATTAAAGGTCTAATGATAGTGTGGATATAGCCCCGGGCCAACCTCTTGGATTAGTTGCTCTTTTGCCTAACAAACAGGACACAAAGTTGTGCTTTTCTCTTGCTCTTCCCTGTGTGAGCTCCCTTGAGCTTTGGGAACGAATGCAGTAAAAAGCTGAATTGGACAAGCTACAGAAACAGCTTTCTGCTAGAATAGCAGTTTTTATTCAAGGATTTCTGGCTGGCAAGAGCTTAGCTAGGGCTAGCACAGTTTCTTCCACGTGTTCCTAAGTGTTTTAGGTTTTAACCGGGGAAAAAATGATCCTGAACAGGGCGGGATTCCCCAAGGTTTGTGTCGGCACTGCTGCAGATGGGGAAAGCAGAGGCGTGTGCCGCGTTCTGGAGCTGGGCTTTACTGGTACCTCCAAATGGTGCTTGTGTTTCCATTTAGTAATTCCCAGGGTACAACAAACCCTTCTTAAATTGCTTTAGCTCCTTTGCAGCAAGACTTTGCTTATGTTGAAGTTTTCTCAAGAGCTTTAATGATTTTTTTAGGTCAAAGCATCCTGCAAAATAATGCATTTAAAGTTAGCTTGCCCTGCAACTAACTTGACTTTGCATCCTTAGACTGAATTATTCTAAGCTTACTTCAGTCTGGTGAGTTCCTTTTGTTGTGGATAAACAAATGATTTGGCCATGTTTAAATTGGTCTATTCTTTTCCACAATTTACATGTGCAGAGGAAAAGAACACAGATCTGGAGGCTTTTAATTGAGCCATTGTGACTCGCCTTGTTTTCATATTGCTTGAAGTAAGGCTAGGAATGGCATCAAAGGCCAATGAGTGATATTCTTGCAGAAGAAATAATTCTTCTCTTGGCTAGATTTTAAAAAAGAGATGCATTCCTACATATTAATGTGTACTAATTACTATTTTGTGAAGAACTTCCAGATCTTGGTAAATATAGCAACTTAAAAATAGAACAGAAAGGAGGGAGCACTTACTCTTTCAGAAGAATCCCTTTGATCACATTGCTTGTGCTCTCTCTGTGCCTTTACTCTGTGCAATTTCATCGTGTTTTAGCACGTCCAATGTGTTGCCTGAATCACGTCTGAAATTTCCAGCTGAAGTTTTCTTCAGATTTCTGTTTTTCAGCCAGATTTCCTTTCTTTTCTCCTCTCAGAAGAGCCTTTACATTATGTCAAAGCTACCTGCACCTTCCCTTCCCGATCTGCTCTCGCTGGCTGCAGTCTGAGCCTCGTGAGGCTGCGGTTGTCAGAACATCTTTAATGTCCTTAATGTGGCAATCACTGAGCAATGCTGCACTTCAGTTCTGCTTCATAGTGGTGCATTGTAGAAAATAGGAAAATATTGGCAGCTCCATGTTCCAAAACAGATTGAAATCTTAGATATTTCCAGTGTCAACATAATGGCTTTGTCAGGCACGGGGGAGTTAATTTAAATACATTTAAATTTTCTACCAGCAATCTTAGTCTGCTACTCTTTAATGTAACTATGCTGTCAGTCAAGTACTGACTTGTGGGTTCCTGCAATATATTAATTTCTTCCGCTGTCACGTTTATATACTTTATTCCCATATGTATGAAAATGGCATAATTTACAGGTGTTTCCTTTATTTTGATTCTCAGGCTGCTGAACTTGTCCCTTTTTCTCTCTTTCACTTCTAGTCAGAACTTTGTACTCTGTGCGCATGGCCAAGGAGCTCACGAGTTGTGAAATACAGTTGTTTCACTTAGACTTTTAGTGAGGATTTCATTGGAATTTGGTTGTGTCTTCAGCGATAAAATGGGTGGTGAAGTTGAATCTGGCAAAGGTATGTGGTTTTCCATGGATATCCACGTTGGATTCCTCAGCAGCTCCACAGAGCTGCCTCAGCAGAGGAGCAGCTTGCCCAAAGGAAACGCGACTGCTCTTCAAGAACGACGGTATTAGAGAGATTAACGAAAATTCATCATTTGGCCGTGCAGGCGCTCTGCTGTATTTGACTGGGTGCCCTTTGGCCCGTTCCTCTCTTCCTGACAGCAAATGCGGAGCTGCTGAGGAGCAAATAGGAAAAACGCGCCACTGATTCGGGCTGGAGAGGCAAACATGATCAAATCTTGTCAGGCCTCTAAGTGCTAGGAGAGATAGATTTCCTTATCAGACAACAGAGCTGCCTGGCCTCGGGGAAAATACAGTGCAAGCTGCAGCTTTGAAGGGGAACGTAATACAGCTGCAAACGCTGTTAAGGGACATCTGATCTAATGGAGATGTGAGATGGAGGGAGCCGGATCCTCCAGGACATGTGGAGCAGACGGGGAGCCCGGCTCTGGCCAGCGCTGTGCTCTGTCATTAACAATAATTCCCATCCCGGGCCAGGTGGGAGCTTTGCTGCTCTGAGCCCGGACAGCAGCAGAGCTCCTGGTGCTGGTTATAATATTACAGTAATGCAATTTTATGAACACTTAAAAAAAAAAAAAAAAAANATAGAGTAATGCAATTTTATGAACAGTTTAAAAAAAAGGGTTCCGCAGTTATAAATATAACAAAATGGTAGTTCTGAAAAGGAATCTATCTCTGCTTTTCCTCACACAGATCCNAAGGGGTTCAGCTGTTATAAATATAACAAAATGGTAGTTCTGAAAAGGAATTTCTCTGCTTTTCCTCACACAGATCCATGACAACCCTTTGCACAATAATTCCATAAACCTTTCCAGAATAAGGCACGTGTGGTCTTTGAAGTGATTAGTTACCTGCTGTGAAGGCCACCAGACTGCTGAAGGTGTTGGAGAATCGCATTAGTCGAGACCCGTGCGTTAAGGTCCTGCTCACTTATCAGCTGTTGTGCATTGACATTTGTATGTAGCTTGTCCTGGGTGAAATGCCAGACCTTTCCATGGATCTGAGAGGTGAATTCACAAAGGTTATAAACCAGCATGTTCCTCAGTAATTTTGGAGAATTCTCTCCAAATTTTTGGAGAGAAATGACAGTCTGGTAGGAGGATGTGGGAGGGAAGATGCTTTCATTTCTTGGGCCCATGACCCATGTCTTGGGCCATCCTTAGGGACCTCAGTGTATTATAAATAAAAGCAGTGCTTTTTAATCATTGCCATTTCTGTAAGCCTGCAACTGATACTATAAGTGATGATATCAACCCCTTTTTTACCCTGAAGTGAGTTGGTTCAGGACCAAACCAGCAGAGAAAGAACCCACTCTCCTTCCTCAAAGGTTGCCCCAGAGAATGGATACTAAAGTCAACTTAAGACCCCTTAAGGGATGAAAAATCACCTTCTCAGGCTCCTTTAGACATATTGCCACTTTTGGTGATCAAGAACATCATTATTATTCTTAAAAGATGCTTAACAGTTACTGAGCTCTGCTATGGTCCAGGCAGTGTGGAATCAGTGGAATCGTATTTCATTTAAGTGACTTGTTTTTGTTAAGACCACATAAATATGCTAGTAAATAGTCAGCTATTTTGAGTTCATTTAACCATCTCTCTGCTCACATTGCTACCTGTGGTGAAAAGAAGATGTAAAATGACTTGCTGTAGTCTCCTAGCCTCAGTAAACTTAATGTTCTGGATTGATGAATAATAGTTCCAAGGGGATTCATCTGCTTGATTTGCATCCAGAAATACCTAGGACCTAGACTGGAGTCCAGCAAATATCTGACATGGTGTTTGTATTTGTCTGTTTTTTAACTAAATTTCTGAAATCAAGAGGAAAACCATTATAAGAAGCATTACAACATTATTTTTTAGTAAATGTATAATTCTATCTTAGACCTATAGCTATGATCTTCTATAAAGGCAGTTGAGTATCATTATTTGCTTGATCAAAGGCAAGTTGAACGCTTCAACGAAAATACAGCATGGTTTCCCCTTCTATTGAGCAATGGCCAACTTTGTACCTGGACTGACAGCTTAAATAAGCATAAAGGGGAACCAAAGGCCATTAAATTCTTGATGACTCAGAAACATACTGGTTTGCTTTAGAGATTTTACAATGAACAGTCATTTGGTAACTTCCATAAACTGTCTTTGAAGCAAACACCCTTCCAGTCCAGTGCGCCTGATTTTGTAGTGCTGACTGTGAATTCTCCCTCTCTATTTTGGCCTTTATTTGCTATTAACAAATTTCCTGGTCCCATGCCTCTTATTAAGACCTTCTCGAAAAGAGTGACACAAATTACTGCTAGTTTCGCGTTGGCTACGGCTTCTCCTTTCATTAGTAAATGCCACAAAAGCGGTGCTTGCTTTAATTAACTGCGGTCTCCTCGTTGTTTGGAAAGGCTTGCAGGGCTGACTGCCTTTCTCAACCTGCTCTGTGCTCGCAGTAATGAGGCATCAGGCTAATGAGACCATTGCCATTACGATTACCAGCTTATTAAATTCTAATTAAGGACCCAATTCTGCCAGGTGCTCAGCGCTGCTCGTAAGTGGCTGGATTTCTGCGTGCGCCCACTTTTTGATCTCTATTTGAAAGCATTGTGAGAAAAGAGTATTGAGGCTCGCTGCTCATGTGTGATGAGATCTGTGGTGTGTTTCTGCAGCAATAAGGTAATTGACCCTAATGATTCTGTTGATGTGGAATGGTCAGAGCTGCCTTTCCTTCCTCTGAGAAGCCGAACATCAATGTCGCTGTTAAATGGGCTGTGATTCACACTGTGGGGACCGCATGCTGCTGAAACACAGTATTTCCTATATAACAATCAGGGCGGATTGCTTTCTGCATGTTCACGCGCTGGTGAAATGAGTTTGCAACTTCATTGTTCATCACTGCCAATTAAATGCAAATCCTGCATTAGTAAGATGTGCTTCATTATGAATAAACAACTCAGTTCTGTCCTCTAGAGGCTGGAGAATTCAGAAAGTGCAGTATCTCTTTTAGAATCTGATTTCCAAACGACCTTCCACTGCCTGATCTCTCTCCTGCTCAAGCTGAGCTCGTCGCAGGCAGCGTGGATGCAATACAGAAGTGCATTAGGGAGAGGATCTGGCATCTCTCCTTTTGAATGAACGAGGCCTTGTATTGTAGACAGGAGCACAGAAACAGCCTTGTCCTGTTTGGACTTAGGCTGAGATCGTCATCTGTGCCTTTAAGTTAATACCTGTGGTTTTTAGTGCTCTGTCTTCTCCATGTGGGATCCTCTGCATTTCTAAACCTGAACGCAGACAGGGCTCCCATCAATCTATTGCTTCAAAATGCTCCCCTTATTGCTTTTGAAAAGTTAATGAAATCAAGCTTATTTTTTTATCTCTTTTTTTTTTTTTTCTGGTTCAGACCAAGTAATAGGTTTCTCTCATGATGTTGTGTTATGAATGAAAGCTGCTTCCCTGCGCTTGAACTTGAACTCTCTTACTTACATTGCTCTCCACATCTCCAAAGGACCAGTCTCAAGTGCCTGGGATGCCTGGTACCAGCTCTCCCTTTAGAGGGTTGTTGGGATCACGTAACGGCTCGTGTTGACATCTGGGTCCTTACTTGCCAAACGGATTGCGAGAACGACGCTTTTCTGCGTTATGTGAGTGGCTGAAGTTGATGGTAAATGTAACAATCAAATTGCATTTGTTTCCTCTGCTCTCTGGCCCCTCTCAAATATAAAGATTTAATGTAACTTTCATTAGCCCACCTGGTTATTGGGATTTCCCTTATATATGCTTTACGACCTTTAGAAATTCAGAACTCTTCCTGCTGTTGGTTTCTCAGATTTCCTTTTTTCGAGTCCTCTGAAGTCAGCTGGCCCAATGCCGCAGTTAGCAACCTCGCTAATGAGAAACAAGATCAAGCCTGAGTGAGCGTTTTCCCTCCTGGGGACGATAAATTGACCAAAATTCACTACAGAGAGTGATAACAGCAGCACTTCAGATTTGTTCCATCTGGGAAGTTACCATGCAGAATATCTTTAAATTGTTAGAAAAAAATGCGGAGGAAACTGCTTTGCAGTTTGTGAAGAGAAGATGCTGCAAGTACATTTGTACTTCCATGTTTCAGTTTTAAGCTACTGCCTGAATAGCAGTAGCACAAAATTGGGTAAAACAGGTTAAAAACAAACAAAAAACAATAACAATTCCAGGTGTAATACGTGTCCTAAAACATGGGCACTTGGGCTGCCAGTGGAGAGGTGTTGAACTCTGAATGTTCTGCAGATCCCGACATGATTCGTAAATAGGGAGGTTCTGGTTATGACACTAACTCCCCTCTTCAAATACTCTTTTGGAAACAGAGCAAGGACCTGGTTCCACTTGAGGGAAATGTCCCTTGCCCAATAACCGTGTTTCTAGAGGACAGTAATTCCTACTTCTTTCCTTCTCTTTCACTTACCTTTTGTGCTTTCCGCTGCTCTGAAGTACCAAATCTGGTAATGGGTTTGGTAATTAGACCCAACAGCAATGAGCTGTTGGATTTTGAAGCCTTAGGCCTCCCAGGAAGTGGATGTGCTTGTGTTGTTTTGAGAGGGTGCTGATCCTGATGCGTTAAGAGAGGAAGGATGCCTCGTGCCTGTGGGAATTGTGCTTCCAGGGCTGGCTCGATGGATTGCTCCCATTCTCTGTCTCACATTCACATTTTGGGCTGCATCCAGCTGCTTTGCTCTTACTACCTTTCTCCCAGTCCCCACTGTTGCACTTTTGCCCATGAGTATGGGCTCGTCGCTAGAGCCAAGGTAAGAGCTTTTCCGATGGTGCATAAGCAGATGTTCTCCAAGAAGACATTTCTTCAAGGAAATCCTGAGGGTGTCATTTGAGACTCTGATTGGGGAACTCCTGCATATTCTGCATCTGTTTTTATTTGCCCTGCGAGTAACACCTCTGTGGTGAAAAGTTCATAACTGAATCCACTTACTACTTGAAGAAGTCTCTTCACGTCTGGCATTTTACCCTGTTCAGGCACACGAATCACCAAAAAGAGCATTCCCAAGCGCTTCGCGCTTTCCAGGTGCTTGACTACTGCGTCCTTTCACGGGTAGGAGTGCAGCACAGCTCTGGAGCCATTACTAGAAGAGCCCTCAGATGAAGCTGTTGCTCTCTGACTCATTCCGACCTTCACACCTCTCTGGATCCTTTAAAGCAGAAAACAGCAGCCGCCCGTCTCGCACGCAAGCTGTGCGCCTTAATTGGTCAAGAGCAGCGCTGGCAGATGATTGATTCGGAGTCAATGAAAATGCATGGGTTTGCTATATATATCTTGTAAACAGGCGGTTTTGATCCCGAGGTCCTGGCCAGGCTGTTTTAATAGAGGAAAAAAAAATTGCAGGTTGACTGTGAAGATACTTCTGGCATGGCCAATTAGGAAGGGGAAAATGATGAGAACTGATACTGAATAATAACTTTGAGAATTTTTATGAGACAGATTAAGCCAATTATTATTGGCATAATTGCTATTAGTACCTAATTAAAGTATCACTGTATTTTTATTAGCATGAATGCTCTGTTTAATGTCTTTAATGACTAAAATCTGATGCAATTATGTGTCAGTTCTAATGTCCTTGCTGAGATTGTCGGTAATTCTTGTCTGATAAATAAATCTTCATGCCGTTATTGAAAATCAGCATACAATTAATTAAAACAAATCATCCCCATCTAAAACTAAAGAAGCATCTAAAAATGAAAGATCATCTGAAAAGGCTTTTACCCACGGGACAAGGCATTAGTGACTGAAATGTAACCTCAACTAGAACAGAGGTTGTCATCCAGCTTGGTTTACATGCATGGACTGTGTAAACAGGGTATTTTGACTTGTGTAAATGTTTTGCTTTTAGATGTTGGCATTTTGCTTTGGAAGTTTGAAAAGCTTTTTGTTTTTTTTTTTTAATTGATAGAATGGACTTCTGAGAATCCGTATTTATCTTACTTGGTCACAAGGGTGCAGGGTGCAGGGTGAAAGAGCAGAGAAACTGAAAACACTTTCCTTCATTCTAAAAAGCTTGGTTGGTTGAGTAGCGTTTTAAAATTCATGGCAGTTATTTTCCACAGAGTGTTAATTTTAAAATTGAGATAGGGAGAAGAACTGCTAAAAGCAGAGAAATACAGTGAAATCAACAGGAGTCCCTCATACTGCACTTAGTGTGTGCGGGAGCATCAATTTTTTCCTGTTAAACATGAATCAAGCCATTAGTGAGGTAGAAATGGCAAAATTGGGCAGTGGGACAGAAGAGCATTTTGTGGGAACAGGGAGGTGATGTGATGCCCTTCATGTGCTTAAAATAAAAGTAGAAAAGGTGGAAAGCAGATGGGAAAGAGCTACAATGAAGAACACTGCCTGGTAGTGACTCAGGCAAACACATCTGTTCAGCTGATGCGAGAAGACTGGATCGCATTGATTCCTGCATGGAGAGGGTGATTCCTGGCATTAAAAGGGCTATTTTGTGTATCAATGGAAATAATAGTAAGAAAGAATCGTTAGAAGTTGAAAACAGAAAAATTAGGGTCAATCTCTTTATAAGATAAAGCTTATTGGAGCAACAGCTGAGAGAGTTGCAGGTTCTCTGCGGCCAGATGTCCCCATATCTCAACTTGCTCATGGCATCACGGCATTCCCTCAGCAGGGATGTCTGAATTGGAATTATGAGGAGCCTTTGCTCATGAAACAAGCTGGAAAATCTCCAAACCAATGCAAATTCAGTGCAGGGCTTGCTTTAATGCTTATATTGAGTCATTGCTATTTCTAAATGACTTTCTCCAACCTTAGGTTGTTGAAAGGATAAGATCTGTTTTTGCCAGGCGTGTAGGTACCGAATCCATATTTGAAGGAGCAGGAGACCAGCCAGGTCCTGTCCAGCTCCTGGAATCTGACATCTTGGGGCACCAAGGGGTCGATGTTCAGGTTGTCAGGCCTGAGGTGAAGCACAAACTCGTCCTTAGCTCCCTGCAGAGCTACAGTCAGCCTTAGACCTGCATTTTGTCCTATTCTTGGCTATGAGATGGTTGGGGAGGACAAGTTCATTTCCCCATGTGGCCCTAGCTCTGCCTCTCTCCCTTCTGGAGTAAAAAGGCGATAAATTTCAGTAAATTCAACAAATAAACGAGTCTAAGCTGAGAAATTGTAAAATAGTCGTCTTCTGTGAGAGCAATTCAGTGTATATTTCTCATATCTACTTGAAAAATAATTGTGATTACATTCATTTATTTTTAGGTGCACTTGTCATAAGGTATTGACAGCCAACAGCGTGCTGCTGCTGGACTACCTCTGCTCTAGGAAACGTTGCAAATAGTTTTAACTAGGTCTGGTTGAAGAGTTTCCCACAGATTGAATCGATCCAAGAATGGATGTGAGCTGGGAATTTAATTAATTGTTTCAGTTAAGGGGGAAAAATCATCTATTTCTTATTTAGAAGCTCTGATATTTTTATTTGACTTAGAAAACTTCACTTTTTTTTTCCCCAGACAGATTCCCTTATTGAAAATTTGATCCAATAACACGTGTTAATAACAGGATTTAAATGACCTTTTGAGACAAACAATTCTGTAGAATGTTCTTGTTGGCTTGTTTCAGTGAAAACTTGAAAGAAAATCCTCTAAGTCTGATTTATTTAGAAACAAATTCTTTTCCAAAGGCCATCTCCAAACCTGAAAAATTCATTATTTATCTAGTTTTAGTCATTATTTGGAAGGCAACATTATTTTACTAAAGCAAATTTATCAGAAGCGCAATTAGGAAAATCAGCTGTTTATTTTACAGCTACCTGAAGTAACTTTTACATTTCAGATTAATACATGCTAATGTTTTGGTAATGACATGTAGTTTTATCAAAAGTTGCCTTATTGCATGCATTAAAATAGAATCTCTCTATTTTTTTAGACTTTAATGTTAATTGATGAATTTGCCAACATCTTACAATGACCTTCGTGACTTGAAACTTTCCAGAACTTAATTAAAGATTAGACTGAATCAAAGTGAATTTTAAAAATGACTGGTTTATTATTCCCTATTAAAATTCTCCCGAATTACTCAGCTGTCGGCAATGGAGTGGAATTTATCATTAAGTTATTCACTTAGATAATTAAATGAACTCTCAGCTTTATTTGAAACGGAGGGAAATAAGGCAGTGGAGTCTACATGTGACACCTGCATTTCTTGGCAGACTTGGGATTGTTTAATTGTCTCCCCATAGGCTGAAAAGAGTCCGTTCAGGTGCTGCTTTTAGTATTTTAACTTGGTAATAGAGTCTGAAAATATGAACTCTCCCAGCACTATTCAGTTCAGCCAATTTGTGCTGGGCTTGACTGGGAATTGGCTTCAATTGAAATACCCAAGGGTGATTTCTTCGGTTAGCAGGAGCATGGGTTGCAAAACTCATCCCTAATCCATTGCGTATTCCGATGTATTTATACAGCAAAACAGTCTTTCCTGCCCTCACCATTGCTGATGAACTGCAGGAAAATGGAAGAATATCTGGAAAGAACCGCTCTGAGTGATGCAGAGCTTCAGATGTAGGTACCTGCCTTGCTCTGCTCCAAAGAAGTTTATGACGGGGCTGCATATTCAGATTTTCTTGTGCTGTGCTTTGTAATAACTATGTTAAGGAGACCTTTCTCTAGAGTGCATATGATTAACTGTGATAATATGATTAGCTGTTATGATGTGGCTATTCCTAACTATTTTTGCAAGCCCTGCTACATTACTGTTGAATATACTGAAATGTGAGGAAAACCTAATTATAGTATGTACTGACTAATGAGAGAAGTACAAGTATGCGGTGCTAAGCCTGGACCTCAGGTTATTTTATCTGGTAGCACATTCTTTAAGAAAAGGATGGAGAGGAAATAACAAGGTTAGTGCTGAAGGGACCGTAATGATGAAAAGCAGCGTTAAAAACCCAAACACGCAGCAAACTCTGTGCTTCCCAGTCTGGTGAGCCTGCGTGGTTGGGGTGTGTGGACATGGAAGGGAAGCACAATCCTGGAAGGGGATAACAGTGGAAAATCCCATGTATTTAGGATCCCAGAGCTGTCAGTTTTTAGTTTAGTTTAGTTTAGTTGGGAAATTTTTAATGCTTCAAAGCTGTTCCCACTGTGGCCTTGTGTGGTGGATGCTTTGGTCTAGTAACCATTCCTTTTCCTGAGGAACTGACTGATTCTCTNGCCTGCGTGATTGGGTTGTGTGGACATGGAAGGGAAGCACAACCCTGGAGAGGAAGGGGATGACAATGGAAAATCCCATGTATTTAGGATCCCAGAGCTGTCAGTTTTTAGTTTAGTTTAGTTTAGTTGGGAAATTTTTAATGCTTCAAAGCTGTTCCCACTGTGGCATTGTGTGAGGGATGCTTTGGTCTAGTAACCATTCCTTTTCCTGAGGAACTGGCTGATTTTCTACAGAGTTTTCAATAATCTTCATCCTGTCGTAAAACCATCTCAATGAGGGCACATATGGTATCGCCACGCTGTGATATGGGGGGGTCTGTTAAGGAAAGTAGTAGAGGTGAATTCCCCAGTTATGTCTACACAGTGCACAGAAGTGTGCAAAACACCCGCTATTTCGGGGCTTAAACTTAACTTCTGGATGGAGGTGAGGAATGGAGGTATAGAAGATGTGATCCATAAATATAGAATGCCATGATATACGGAATATGACCACAAAGTGAAAACATTCCCTCTGCTCACTGTTAAACCTCTGCCCTTTTGACTTTTATATATGGCTCTAAAGTAGATAGCATGTAGTAAATCCTGATGTGTTTATCACAGGGCAATTTCCAAGTTATGTAAGCTCAGTTTTAATTAACAGGACTCATGGAAACAGAAGCTCATAGTTCAGGGCTCTCTTGGGGCTCTAGTGATTAAATGCTCTATCAATTTTATTCTTGAGTAGTTATTCTATTGCATGCGGAAATTCTTAGTTACTGCTTTTCCTTGCTGACCATTTTATTATTCTGTCAGTGAGCACTCTCTGTACCAACAGGGCGTAAAAGGAAAGACCTTTAAGTGCCTGATGGATCCAACAGCCCATTCCTATAGCTGGGTTTCTTCAAGGATTCCTGCTCCCTCCCTCCACAAAAGAGGTCCTTTCGTCCTTTAGGTCTTAATGGAATGAAGAAAAAAAAATAAAATGCTCTTTTAATTTATGTTGTATGTGTACTTAGGTTTGCTCTTTATTGAGGCTTAATTTCTATTTAAAAAATGCGTGTTTACTAAAAACGTGTTTGAGAAACTGTTCTACCCACTCTAAAGCCTCCAAGGAGGTTGATCAAAGGCCGGCAAGGAGGTTGTATGCCTACGGGTAGCAGTGTTCTTCGGAGTCCCCAACTATATGTTAAACTAATTTATTATTAGGTATGCACAGTGATAGATGGTTATAGATGCTATCTTAATTTCTCATTATTAATGTGCATTATTTCTGCCTTAAATATTCTACTGAACAGTTTTACCATGAACCAAGAAAGCTAAGGAAGGGAAGAGATTTGCTTTAGTGTAGTGTCTGAATGCAGTATAGGACAGTTTTAATAAAACAACAAAGGAAATGAATTAATAAAGATCATGAATGCTTATGAAGGATTAGTTTGCCCAAGAGCTCACAAGAGAAATACATCAGAAATACTGATGTGTTTTTCTATAGCTTGCAGGAAAGAAAAGTGCAAATCTACCTGTAGACAGCAAATGTCCCAGATCGCGGTCTCTAAAGAAATATGGGTTTGTGCTTCCAGCACTGGAGTATTTGTGCTCCCCTGTAACTCCACTGCCTTGGCAAGGCAACGTGAATCCGAGCTTAGCCTGCCTCTTGCTCTGTCTCTCACCATGCAGTTCTTGCTGCACCNCCCTTGGCAAGGCAACGTGAACTAGGGCTTAACCTGCCTTTTGCTCTCTCACCATGCAGTTCTTGCTGCACCTGGTGTAAATGGGGAACAAGCTGCAATTCTGCAGCAGGAATCAGTCAAAACTCAGCCCAGACAACTCATCAAGCCAAGAAAGCCACGTAGCATCACTCAGAGCCCAAGTTCCTTTCCCTTTTGTGTGCAGGGAGGCCGCGGTTCTCTGGAGAAGTCCAACTCTTATGCAAGTGCTGGGTAGTCTCAGTTTACATCCCTGATCTGGTTTTGAGATATGCTGAGCTAAGAGTGAGCTGGATACGATTGTATTGGCACAGAGGCGTTTGGTTGGCCCCAAAAAACAAAACTAAGCAAAAAAAGAAAACACCTGATTTTGCTCATTCCCCGTCCCCCCTATTTATAAAGTTGTTTGTGAAATAATTTTAGAAACAAGTGTTTCAAAATGACAATCATTATAGCAGTCATTTAAGCTAATTTCAGCTTCACTTGAAGAGGTTGCAGACCTTAGTGGGATTTCACCAAACTCTGGGAAAACTGAGAACCAGGTAAAGATCACATGGCTTGACGTGTTTTTTGTGAGTATTATGTACTTGATAGTGTCTGTGGAAAATGCAAAGCATCATACGTAGGGAAATAACCAAATAACATTTCTCTAGCCATTTTTTTGCCCTGTAGTGTTCAGGGCATAGCAGTTACTATGCGTAACTAGGCAAAAAAGGCTGTAATCCATTTCTATGAGGAAAACCGCAGTAATGCAACACGATGCACAACTGCCATTGGTTATATCACAAACGATTAACCACGTTATAGATGTTTGTGTAGAAAATGTACATAATAGAACAATACAAATAGACAAATGTCTTACTGTCCTATTCAGAGAAAATAAGTACCTCAATTAGCTTCTATTCATTCTCAAAAGAGTGAGTATGTGTTTTCATATAATAATATGCATGTACTCCATAGGAACTCCATAAGGATGAGCAAAAGACATTGCTTGTTCTTTGGCACATTTTTGAACTATTGCAACGTTACAGGACTTCTAGATGCTCAAGTGCTGTGAGAGTGGTGCAATTCCACTTCCTTCACTTCTGTCAGAAACACCAGTGAATTTCTTGTATAAAGTTATTGAAAAAGAACTTCAGGTCTTCAAATTTTTCAGCCTGATTTACATGTAAAGACCTTGAGAAATCAGAAAATTTTGCTGAAATCTGGTGGTGGAACAGTGGCCCCACTAGCTGTTATGCTAAACTATCACTCCGTGACCCTCAGTAGTGGAGAGGAGCGCAGGTTTTATTTCTGAACAGTAATAAACAACTTTCTGTACAGGTCAGGGCTGAATTTTCTCTTTGTTCTCCACAGGGTTTTGCAAAGGAGCCAGTCTCTGAGCAATGACATCAGTAGCGTGCGCATGTGTTTATTTCCCAGTATATGCTGGTAAAGCTGATCTTCATTGTCTGCCACTAGAGAAATTTGTTACAAAACTATTATTCTTAGCAATATTTGCTCCTTTCTGCTGTTACCTGTGGATACGATCTCGGAGTGTTGATTACTTCCCTCAGGAGTGTCCTTGGCCTGCTGGGACACAGAAATGGAAGCGTGTTCCTTCCTACGATGTGCTGGGTATGCATGAACACGCAGAAGAAAAGTGCTCGGTGTGAGAAAAAGGCAGGCTGAAAAGACTCCAGTCCTTTTTTTTTGTCATATTTTTGGCTATCTAATATTTGCTCAAGTTAATATCTCACCACTTGTAAAGGCAGAAATGGCAAAGGAAGCTGTTACCAGTTATTTAGGAATATGATGTATTTAACAGTTGATACGGTTTATGGACTTTCCCTGGTATATGTGCCAGAATTCCTTTTATTTTTTTATTTTTAATAGGTACAAACTGCACTTTTTGACACACAGTGAGGTATGTTATAGAAGCGTGTGACTTAGTAAAAAATTGGTGATCTACCTATTTAAGTCCATTGCCTTGGTCAGGAAAACTGTCCGAGTGTGGATTTGGACCATTATACTTTTTGCAGCATGGTTACTAAGTAGAACTTGTTGGAAACTGGATTTTCTATTTAATGGACAATCACAAATTGAATGAAATGTGACTTTTTTTGCAGAACTAAATTCTGAAAACAAATTTCACATACTGGGAACATTTTGAATAATTGAAAAGGTTCTTGGAAAATTCTGTATGAGAAAAGTTTCAGAAAGACAGAATTAAAATGTTCTCTGAACATTGGCTGTTAGCAGGCTGAGTCCAAGAAAATTCTATTTATTCTACATATTTGCACATGAAGCATATGCAAGAGCAATTTTTAAGCTATGAAACAGACTTATTGTTTTATTGAGGAAAACATTCATATTTATCATGAGAATTCAATGAGGTTCCTACTGTGCTTTCTCTGACTCGTTCCTGTCAGGAAGAATAGAGCTCTTAATTGAAACGACAATGTTGGACTAGGCAGATTTCTGTTATTGTTAAGGAGTGCTTGTGAGTACTTGAAACATGACAGGGTTTGTATTTCTGATGTGATTTAGAAGAAAAGCACGTAAGTTGCTAAATGGTTCCTAGAGGTGTTTCAGTGAGGCTTTTAAGAGTATTTAATGACCAATAACTCCAGCACATCCCATTTACTGCTGAACCAAAGAATGTGTTTTGCTCTGCCGCTTGCATAGCTCTTTGCATCCCTCTGAGTGAGGATCAATGTTCATGCTTTTGAAATAGTGGTTTTTATCACTGTTTATTATCCTCTTTTAATTCCAGCCTCCCTTCCTAGCCTCTCCTTGAAACACAGCCTCTCCTCAGACACAATTCAATGAATCAGTGATATTTTAGTAGAAGACTTTTAAAGTGTCCAAGTTCATTCTGTCCATGGACCTTTTTACATAATCACTGATGTGCTTTTGGGAGTCCTTTTCTCTGGGTACCAGGTCCTGTTCACACTTCGAAGTGACAGATAGGGACAGGCAGGACTGTCTTTCTGAAGCCACATGAATGGGTCTGTGGCACAGAACCCCCTGGGCAGGACTAGGTGGTGAGACCTGACTTTAGTAAGAATCTCCCCAAAACAACTGGTCTCACCAAAGGTCCCAGAGTTATTTCAGAATCTATCAGATGCACCAGACCTCATGTCTGAAATTTATTTTGTTCTTTAGTTCTGCTGTGGTTTGTTTGATAGAGGGAGTTTGGCTTCTATCTCTGCTGCAGAAAATGATCAGGAGGAGGAGGAATGTATCAATAGTGTTGTAAAAAATACATCTATAAAAGTATTCACTGGTAAACCGAGCCATTGTCCTGGTAAAAGCGAAAAGTTATCAAAAATATTTAGCCTGAATGTGACAATTTCTGGAAATTCTGTGAATGATGTCACTAAAGAGACGAGCTATGACTCAAAAGAGACAGAATTATCGATCATTGACCCTGAAACAGTTGTTAGTGTAGGTGACATTGCTGTTTATCATTTTTCTTAAAAATCATAACCTTCCTAAACCAGGAAAGGGCTTCTGCCCTTGACAGAGTGCTTTTGGCATCCATTCTGACTTAATCTTGGCCAAAATTGCAGCTGCAAGTACAGCGCTTTTAATTTTTCATTAGTAAGCTGCTGTTTTCATGATTGGAATGAGTCACAGTGGTTTCGTATGTTATGAAAGGAGGTAATAAAAACAAATGCCAAAGGGTATTTTTCTGCTGAAAATCACTGAAAATAAGTTTTAACTGGCTGATATCCTTATAAAAAGTATGTGTAGCTTGCAGTGTTAGAGACAGGGCCAGTGTGATATGGGGGTCTGCAGGATGGAAATAGTAGCATAAGTCTGCTCGCCTTCCTGCTGATTAGAGAAAACTGCAGAAAAGCAAATCCGTGGATTTAATCTTTATTTTGAGAGGAGGACCGGCCGGATAGGTGAGTTAGTAATTAAAAACCTGAGGAGTGAGTCTTTTCAGTTGCTCCCAAGCATCAGCAAACCCCAACTTTACTGGCCCAGAGAGGAAAATGAATCCCAGAGTAAAGAGAATTCCCTGGAAGGACATTCCTACCAGGACAAAGCCTTCAGGGTGCCCGCACTGCTAAGCAGAGAGGGTGATTGATGCTGCTATGCAGGAAATAGATTTATTTCCCAAGTCAATCTGGGACTTAATCCAAAGGCTAGACTACCACCTGCCAGGAGAAGCACGGATGTAGGAAGCAGTCCTGCAGAAAGGGGGCTGATACGAGGTCTAGGAGTTGGACTGAGTTGAAATGGAGTAAATGAGGATTCAGGGAGGAAAGGGAAGATGCTCCATAGCTAACGGCTTCTCCTCCTTGGGATGGCAGGTTTAAGTAAGGCACAGTCTGGCTGCAGTCAGTGACTAAGGACACGTCTTCCATAGGACCAGGAGCAAGACCTGGGCTTGTTGTTTGGTCCTGCAGAAGTTGAGCCCTCCAAACAGTTGAAACTCCCAATCTCCTTGTGCCTTATTATCCCTTTTTCTGATGTCTTTTAGTGAGGACTAAAAGATACACCTNGCTTGTTGTGACCAGGAGCGAGACCTGGGCTTGTTGTTTGGGAGTTTCAACTGTTTGGGGGGCTCAACTTCTGCAGGACCAATCTCCTTGTGCCTTATTATCCCTTTTTCTGATGTCTTTTAGTGAGGACTAAAAGATACACCTTGAATTAATGGTGTAAGACTTGCATAAGAGTCCTTGAAACTGGATTACTCCTTGCTTCTTTTTATGTAAATCTGGAGTAATCTTTTTGCAAGTCCAAGGTGACTCCTTTAGTCTTTAGACAGTCCTATAATCTGTACTATAACTAAAAGCAGAATGCATTCATATTTATTACCTGGAAAGTACAATTAATTTAGAAGGCGAGATATTTACTTGGGTGTTGACTTCAGCACAAATTATTCTAGAGGAGGTAATAAAAAATGCTGCAGAAGAGCTAAACTACTGTTTTAACATGTTGTTGGGGGTCTTATAATTATTTCTGTTGTGAGGATCACTGAAGAACAGTTTTCAGGTGAACTTTCAAATATAGTGTGTTTATATAATTGATATCATGGTTTTGAACTAGATTGTGACCAATCTAATCTGTACGTGCAGACACTAATGTTCATTAGGGTTGATTTACTTTAATCCTCCTTCAACAATCTTGCTCATACACATAATCGAGGAGGGTATAATGAGGCAGCCAACATTTTAACTTCACCTGTGGTGAAGTTTTGGGATGTTTGTTTTTAGTTTTTCTATTTTACTGGTATTGAAGCTGCTCTAGGGAGAAGGATGAGCAAGCTGCTTTCTGGATGGCTGCAGTGAGCAGTGTGGTGGTTATGGTTACTCGATTAGCTAGGTTGGTGTCCCGTCTGAATTCATCTTCATCCCTGAAGATCTGGGAGAACTTGTAGTTCTACCCTAGAAGATGCAGCTAGACCAATGGTAAACCATTTGCCTTCATATGAAAAATATGGAAAACCCACAATGATCCCTTTTATCAGGAGTCCTTCGGGGGCCTGATGTATATCTATCTTGCAAATGTGTTACTGTTTCGACTCTTGATTGAAATGACTCAAAAATGATACTTTTCAGAACAGAGCACTATTTCTTAACAAATCCGAAAGTTCAAAATGTGAAGGATAAATTAGAAATCCTACATAAATATCACCTTAGGAAAAAAATCTCTTTCATTATTGTGTTATGAAATTTATTTTATCAAAAAGTCCATTTCTGACTTACACCATTATTAGCACAGCACCTGCGTCTTGGAGAGTGTATATGTGTCGTCGTAATTTGTGTGTCCACAGGTTTAATGATTACAAAGGGCAGCCTTGGAGACAAAAATACTCGAGCAAGAAAGATCCTCGGAGAAATAAACACTCATGTAAACAGAGCAAAAGGATCTTTCTTAGCTTCAGCTAAGACTAAGAAATTGGCCGCAGAAGAATGACCAGGAGGAAAGCCACATGGAGACCAGGAGTCCTTGGACTGTAACATTTTTGAAAGCAGTGATTTTAGGTAGAAAAATGAGTAGAAATTACTGCTATTTCTTTCACTTCTCTATTACTTACCTAACTTATGAAAATCCTCCTCCTCTCTGTAGGTTTGATAGGTTTGATGTTTCTGACAGATCAATGTCCTTTGATCTCTTTAAAGTAAGCCCTTAATACAGCCCAGTCACTCAGGATGGGATTGGGATTCTTTTCCTAGATGTATGTGTTTCCTTCTCGTGCAGGTTATTATAGCTTTGGAGTTTTGTTTCTCCTCTCGAGCAATTGCTTTGCCTGCAGTGATTTAGCTCTGTCTCCAGACAAATAGCACTTCAGTGGTTTCGCTGGTTGACTGCTGCACAAATATTAAACTCTCCAGACATTTTCCAGTGCCTGGAATCACTAGACCTGCAGTTTCTAGGAGCCTCCTTGATAATTTCCTGAAGATACTAGAAACCATTACCAATTTAGTCTGAAAATACCTTCTGTGATACAGTATCTGTTATAGCTGTCTGTCTTCAGATTTATTTTACATAACTCTCAGATTTGCATTTGTGGGTGTATCCGCACCCGCACAAATATTCACACAAATACTAAAACCCGTTGGCAGGAAACATACGCTCATGACGTTAGCTAATGGCCAACTGGGATTTACAACACTTAAAGAGGTGTAAAAATCCCTTGAGGCATTAACTAATTGTGTCAAAATAACGTATTGCAAATCAAGTAGAAATCACAACATTTCATTTGGTCACCTGTCTGTGGCAGTGCTCAGAGGATTCTGGATTTATTCCAGACGAACACAAGCATTTATTGCAAAACTGAGGGCAGAACAAGCTCTGTAAGAGGCTCACATCAAAAGCTTTCTTCATAGTATGTGTGCTGGAGGTATTTAGAAATGGAAAGCTGGGATGCAGGGATATTATTTCCAAGTTATAATATCCCTGTGAAGGGGATTTTCCCAGGGAGGGGAATTCTGGCAAATTCCACAGTAGGAGAGAATCTGAGGACCTCTCAGCTAAGAGGCATCACCATCAGGAGCACTGGGTTTCTCTGGCTGTAAAATCATTGGAAAACAACAGTGTGTACCTGGGGGGTGAATACCCTAGTGACTACAGCCTCCCTTTTGTTATTTGGAGTAAAAAGTTATATGGAGATATTTCATGGAAATTTCCTGTGGAATCCAACCCCTTTGGGCAGTGGAAGGAAGGCAGAGAACAAGCAAACTGATAAAAGGGGTAGAAGATGGCAGAGATCTTGCTTTTTCTCACTCTTCTAGTATGGTGATTACCATTACCTCTCCATTACCAAATGGAACCTCAGTGGGGAAATGCCAACAGAATAAAGGATAAATCTTGCAAGGAATTTTATACTTCTATGGACTGNATAATATCCAAGTTATATTTTCCCCACTCTTCTCGTATGGTGTTGTCTCCATTACCAAATGGAAAGTCAGTGGGGAAATGCCAACAGAATAAAGGATAAATCTTGCAAGGAATTTTATACTTCTATGGACTGTAGTGAAGCACATGGTTGTTCAGCATATTGTGCATCAGGCCCTAGAGTGCCCAAAACATGTAGGTAGTCTCACAAACCTAAAATTTTTGTTCCAAGGAGTCTGAGCTGCAGCAATGGAAATGCAGATATTAATTAGATAATCTGGTTATATTATTCTGCACTAAGTAGACCCATGTAATTAGGGCATTCTTCTTATACAGTGCTTAAGCCATTGCACCTGTTTATGTTTGATTTTTACAGTATATAAAAACACTAAAAATAGATATGTTTCAATGATTTTTAACACTTTTGCAATGTAAAAAAATAAAATTCTGTATAAAAGTCCATGACTAGGATATCGTTTATGTAATGGCTTGACTTTAAGAATCTACTTAAGCCTTAGTGATTTCTCACGTTGATTTATTTTTTGAACTCCTGCCTAACTATATTGTATAATAGATCAGCATGATCCCCTTAAATCATATGTGTAAAACAGTGATCCTGAAGTGTACTCAGCCCTGCAGGGTGTGGATTAACTGATTTAAAAATTTTACATGAACAACAAACAAGCTTCAAACAACACATAAGACAGGTTAAGACTGGTAAGTGTGATATAAAAATAGATATAGGTAAATTATCGTGCTACTAAAAATCATGGAGTATTACTGAATACTGGCTGATATTTAAAACAACTCTCTCCTTGCATCAGACACATTTGTAGTTCCATCAACTATACTCTATGAATAGAGCAATTGATTACAAAATAAATACTGCTAAAAACTGGTGTCATCTGGGATATGACTTTTTGTAATTCAAGTTTGGATGAGGGAGCAGGATGTATAAATAAGTTTTTGACCCAACATGGAATCCCTTAGGATGGAAAATGCAATATGATGATCTTGCCATCAAAATGTTCAACTTATTCATCAGGGATCTGGATGAAGTGACAAGTGAAATAAATAAATTAAAAATCTAGAAGCTGATACTAGAAAGACTTTTTGTTGTGCAAGTTCCACTTCTTTCCCTCTTCCCTACAAATTTCTATAAGGAAATAATTCTAAGACTAAGGAATTAATTCTAAGGTCTATATAAAAGACCTTCTCTAATATTTGCTCTAATGAGCAAATATTCCGTATTCTCTGTCCATCCATATTCCCCATTCCAAAGGCTATAAAAGCTAGCTATAAAATATTGTAGAAGGTTGAAACTGCTGCAGATGTCAATTTGAAATATTCCTGACATATAGGAGGAGTTGTTTGAGTACTTGAATTATGAATGTGTTCATAAACTGAAGGGCAAATTTCTTTCTTGCTCTATATCTGCATTGCAGGTTGCTGGGCTTTGACATGAGTTACTCCCTTGAAGGAATATCAGTAGAGTTGACACTGAATCTAGCAGGCCAAACACGTAATTTAATGGTCTTGAGCTATCTTCCTCAATGCATGGCAAACTCCTGGTGCAAGCAAAGGCTAATCTCTTCCCATCCCAACTGCAGTACATATTTTTCTCAAATATGTAGATTGAAATTGATTTTGTTAAGAATTATTTATGGTCTTGGCATTCTGAAGCTACAGAGCCTGTAGTGAGCTGTTGGACAACGCAAGAAGCTGGGCTTAGTTCAGGCAAAGCAGAGGCTGATAAACTCTAACCTCAAGGAGGATTATTTTACACCGTCAAGGAGGATTATTTCACAGATTTATGGTGTTCCCTTGGCAGTCTTGCCTGCTCCGATTCTGAGCTGCCTCATCCACAAACACAGATTTAACATCTCTGGCAGCAGACACAGAAGTTAACAGCCTCAATGCCTTGTATCTGTTTCAAGGTGGACTGCTCGGTGAAATCAAAGAAACAGATATTTCTTGTTGTAGCATGAGATTTTTTGCCTTTTTTATGCCTTACTTGCTGAGTTGCCTTGATGTTTAATTAATCTAAGTGGTACAGCACGTTGCAGCCTGCCCTCAAAGTCATGGTTGTGGTCAGGTACAGCTCAGCTGTTGTGATGAGCTGGGCTTTTGTGTATTTGTGATATAGGCAGAAGTAAAATTAGTAGTGAAATTAGGTAATACCTCGAGTGATTTTTACACCTCTTTAAGTCTCATTGTTCTTCTTTGGTCACAAATTACATTAAGAATTCAAAGATCATCCATTTTTTATGTGACATCTCCTCAGACTCCTTCTGTGGTCTGCTTCTTTCTGCAGGAGGTCCGATAGCAGTAATGATTCTTCTCCAAATTCCTGTTTTTCTCTAGGAGTCCCTCCTAAGTGGCAGTGATCTGCACTTTTTAACAACCGAGCTTTTACTTTATGTTTACTATTGTGGGAAAGAAATTAGAGAAAACTGAGTTTTATGAAAGCTGCATGAGGTTGTTTTCCATGGCATTTCTTGATACTAGATACATGGACAAGAGATTCATGAGCTGTGTGTGTTGTTCCTGAGTCATATGACAGTACCTGCTAATTATAATATGGGGATCCTGCAGGTTGGACTTGATTGCTCGAATCATATCTGTATATTTAATCCATGTTCCATACTTAAATTGAATACTTCAATTAAAAGTGAATTAGCATGTTTTTCACACAAAGTTGCTTATTCAAATACCTGGGTTTGGCATTTGTTTTAAGTAGGCAGCAATTGCTTTGCAAACCAAGATATCTTTCATTATCTCTGAAGTGAAATGAGAGAAAACCCCAAGGTTGTTGTCTCACTTGTGCGTTGAAGAGCTCAGGACAGTGGAATACTTGTCTGGATGCAGCTCCAGACAAGTGTTCAGCAGTAATTCACAGCAGACTAATCTCTAGTGACACAATTCAGTTATTAGGAGTGTTGTTTTGGATTGCTGCATCTCAAAAATAGTTTCTTTAGTGCTTTTGAACTTGGGATTTTAAAATGATTAGAGGCAATATAGGCAATTTAAGTTTCCTGTCATAATTTTCTTTCTGGTTTTCCGTGTTTGGTTACAGTGTGGGGACCATCTTCATTTAATTGTGAGTTGTTCCAGATACAACTGATTTTCTGATGGGAGACTAAAACCATAAGAGAGCCAAGCTCCAACACCCACACAGCACAAAAGCAGCATTTTTGAATTAAACTATTTCTTTCTCTTTGAAATAGTTGTTCAAAATAAGCCTATTGCCTGAAGAAAATTTTGATGAGTGTTTAAGTTCTCAGAAAAAAAAAAAGAAAAAAAAGAGAAGAGAACATTTTCCAGTTCTATGATTCCACTTACCTTTGAAATATGTCCAAGAGATAACAGAAAATAGCTGTTTAAGGTCGTGATCCAGAGATCATATTTGTCTGCATTTTTTCTCTTTGTAGGAATCACTTTCCTTATTTTTCAGGTGTCTAGGTATTGATGAATGCCTGCTGGCAGAAATATCACATAAATGGATGAACTCAGGGGAAATGAGAGCTTTGACAGATGCTGGGTAATTCGTAGAACACAGGAATAGAATTTTATGTATGGGTGGACGTCTTTTGTCTCTAGGCTTCAGAACTTGTTATATATTTGACACTATATCTTTTAGGACTCGCACTTTCCCATCTGTCATCCTCGCTACATCATTATTCATTTCTCATTTGGTTATTAGATGTTATAAAAGTGAACCATGGTAGCTGCAGATTTAAGAAGTGCAGGTTGCAGGGCAAATCGTTACTATACAAAATGGTAGAAATTTGCAAGAGTTACTTTATTTTCAGTGTTGAATTTTTTAGAAAAGTATAAGACCTTTTTTTGAAATGTATTTTGGACTTTTCAATTTCATTCATATATTTTTCCTTTGTAACCTCTCAGGTGTTTAATGGGAGCTGTGTCTATGATTCCTCTTACGATTCTTTTTTCCTTAAACTAAAAAGGTTAGTTTTTCTGTTCCTCTCAAACCAGAGAAAATGTACCTAAAATGTACATGAAAATGTGCCTTTTCTTCTGTGAATATGCAAGTTTTGTTGGGTAAACCTGACAAGTGCTGGTGCACTGAACAACATTCTTCTAGCAAGTGGACAGTTATCAGAATGACAAGAAAGTGAACAACATGCATACCCTGAAGCTGCTAAATATGAAACAGTTGAGAATAATTTGGATCAGCGTTGATTAAATAACCATACCCAGCTGAGCAAGAAGTGCTCTGCATGATATACACCCAACATGTTCATGTGGACTAAGTTATTATGATCGTAATGGATTTTTTAAAACCTTTCCTTTCAGGGCTGTTGCAAAGCAAAGCACATTTATTGTTTTAGTTATGGCTTTATGTGGCTTGGAAAAGGTGTGTTTATCATTAGTGATATTTATATATTTCCAGTCTAAAAAGAATTCAATCATTAATAGTTCACTTCAACCACCATATTAAAAAAAAATAAAGGAAGGTGGGTGAGGGACTATAGAGGTAATAGTGACTAATCATTTATACCAAAATAGGAGTATGTCAAATCAAAAACTAATGAAAATTCTGAATTACCTCTATGGCCTGTAGATCTTGGCCGCGTCACGGCTATTGAGCCTTTCTTGTTTAAAGAAGATATTTACTGCTAATACTGACTAGTCAAATACTAAAGTTTAATGCACCTGCTTCTTCTGTTCTTTTTTAATATGTGCAAAATCAGAGTTTGGATACTGACATTTTAGGAAATTCTCATTCTTCTCCAAAGAAAACCAGAGTCTGGATCCTAAATTTTCTGCAGAAGTGTCCCCAGCATTGAGTATTTAGGGTCTAACCTAAGTCCTCTCCAATTCGGCTGGAAAGGTTGTGATCCATTTCCAAGTCCTTTGAAGCAGAGCCATAGAGACTAGCTGAAACTACTGCTGGCATGTCAGGAAAACCACAGGTCATACAGCTGAACATCAGCAACAGGTAATTAATTACTGAAATTCAGTATTGTATTGCCCAGTATTTGGCTCTTTACATAAGAAAACAGTTTATTTTTGTTTTATTTTTACTCAATTGCTAGACATAATTTTAGCATCTCTGGCATGAACAAAAAAAGTCTTTCATTATGTTCAAAATTGGCTCTGTTTGTTCTTTATCCCTTTCAGAGGATAATGAAAACAGGAGCCAAAGTGGTCGTGTAGCAACACTCCCGACCTCTTCATGTTATTCAGTCCATGTCCAGTGCAGTTTAAGGTGCACCTATTCCTTAGGGTATTTAGAATGATCAAGTCCTAAAAATTTCCATTAAAATCCCCTATTCACTGTTAAAATAAAAATTTAAGCAGTCAGCAGATTGATGGTAATTCTGCTCTTCAATAATCAGTCTAAGAAGCATCGCAAAGCTACAGGAACGTGAAATCCTGGATGTCTTGCTGTCCACTGGATTCAGTGATAGGAATGGTTGAATGGCAACATGTGAGACCAACAACAAATCTGGTTTATGATTTGTAATTTCTTCAAATGAGACACTTATACTTTGGGGATTTGGACTCCTGGTGTGTTAAATCTTGTATTAGTGTCTCTGGAAGCAGTGTTTTGAGGCTCATATTGCATATAACAGTCAATCTCCACAAAGTTTTCTGTGTCCCCTACCTTTTATAAATGCACTTTGAGTTCTGTAGCAATCTGACTTTACTATTGACTGACTTTACTATTTACTATTCACTGTCAGGATGCTGGTCTGATGAAGACAGGATAGTAAAAACATTTGTAATTTATGTTGTAATGAGACAGAAAAGGAAATGAGAAAAGTACTGTAATTTTTATATGTCTCAAGATATTTACTTTTATCTTTTAATTTCTTCCTTTAGAATAGATTCAGTTTCTAATCTGCAGTCAAGTATTGCATACATTACAGTTGCTCCTTGTTGATGAGTTGTTTAATCATGTAAAATGAATATTACTGCTTCTTCCTCCGAGTGTAATATTAATAATTATGAGAGAAGGAAAAAGCCTGAAGTCCCCATTCTCTGGACTCACATGTCTCCGTACTGTCTTGTGATTTATCTTTTAACACTTTTATTGGAACCTTGGGCTACTTTGTGTAAAATGCAATGATCTCAGGAGAGCTGCTTTGGGGTAGGCTACTAAAGCTTGCAAATCTCCAAAACTGATTTGTCTCCAAACAAAAGGTGACCTCTGCCAAGGATCATCTTTGTTTTTCTTTCTTTTTCTGGTAATGCCACATTTATGGATACAGCACTGAAGAAATGGGCCTTACAAATATCCACTGTCATAGAAGAGGATAAAAGCTGGTAGGGCAGAGCACTGGACAGAGATGACTGGAGGAAGAACTTCATCACTGTGAGGGTGACCGAGCCCTGGCACAGGCTGCCCAGAGAGGCTGTGGAGGCTCCTGCTCTGGAGATCTTCCAAACCCACCTGGATGCCACCCTGTGCCCCGTGCTCTGGGTGTCCCTGCTGGAGCAGGAGGGTTGGACTAGATGATCTCTAGAGGTCCCTTCCAACCTCAACCATCCTGTGATTCGGTTCTGCCTGTGCCTACCGTGGGGAAAGGCGCTGAGAGCATCCTGAACATCTCTGCAGGCGTTCGTTCTGCATCAGGTCAACTTGTTAGCATGTTAGAGGAAGGTCAGTGCTACATGACCTGAACTTGAATCACACTGGGGAACTGTAACCCCCAAAGCAACTTTGCAAGGGTGATCAGATCTTACACTACAATAAAATGAATAGATGCTAGAAATGGCAATGATAGAAGTAGGATAAGGCACGAAGCTGTTGATATATTGCTCATGACAAGTTTTAACTTTCAGAAGTTGTTTCTTCCCCAAGCTGGGTAGGAACATTCACCTTTTCTACATACAAAATCCTGTGACTTAAAGATCACAGGAAATCTAGTTTTTGATCCACACTTTTCAGTTCACATCTTTACAAAACTAAGCATATTTCTGCTAAGGTTGTGAATATTAGTTCTTTTGCAGACTGCATTAATTCCACAGGGATTTCCCTTAAGTCCTATCAATCCCTTTCATGCTTTTTCCACAGGGACATCTCTCCCCATGTCCTTGCTGTGCGAGTTTCTCTTCTCTGCTGTGAAATGTCCTTGAGTGCCAACCTGTATATTTAAGTATTGACTTTCCAAAGTAGGCTTTTCTGTTCTCTTTTCTTTAACATCACTCAATATTTCTTCTCTCGAGTGTGCTCAGATTGGTAATTTCATTTTAGGAACTACATGATTCTCTGTCCTTTTTTTCCGTGGTTGCTTTTGCAATCCTCTCCGGTTGTGCATTATTCCTCCAATGTCTCCCGCGTGAGACAAGCTTTCCCCGCTGGACATCCTGCCCTGGGGAGAAGCAGAGACCTGGTGAGTACAGTGGGGTTGTGGAGATGAACAAATAGCTCTTTCCCACCCAGAGCTAGAGCGTGCTGGTGGCCGTTTCAGAATTCTTGCACCACAGGTTTTTTTGACCTGCCGTTTTTGTGCTCTTATCAAACATCCTTTTATCTGATACTTCAAACTGTGTTCCACTACAAGGTTCTTCACCTGATTATTCACGCTGGTTATGGTTCGTGTTTTATTCCTGGCACAAGGGAGGCAGGAGAGAGAACAAGAACACGTGCTGGGTTACGGTACCAGCCCGGGCTGGCAGGTCGCAGACTGAAGCTCCACAACCGACACTTTGCAAAGATCCTTGAAAAGCAAGGAATGATTTAACTAGAGGCTGCCTGTTTGCTGGATGTTTTTCCTTTAGTTGACTGTTGAAGGGGAATGTCTCTGTGATCTCTGCAGTTGTAGACGTCATGTCCCTGCGTGTGACTATTTCTAGTGCTTCATACTTGTCCTTTTTGAATAACATGTTATTTTTCTCAGGCCATCTCTCTAGCTTGACAAGATGTTTTGGTAAAATAACCTTCTCCTCGAGCATGCCTGAAGACAGCTCCAGTTAGCTGCTGTGTGCATTTCAATAGTCCATCATTCTAGTCCATCATCTAGTGCATGTGGAAAATACTGTACAGAGCAAGATCCTTCTCCAAATTGTACTACATAGGAGCAGTGTATTTGAGAGAGCCCTGCTAATTGTGCCTGAATAGGATTTTACTACCATCTCATACTATTTTATCTAGGGAGGTCGTGTTTGTCAGTTTACTTGTATAAGAGCCAGAAGTCCTACTGAAAAACCGCATGAGTCATATATTTCTTCTTCTCTTTAAAGCTTGTTATGTAGTCATAGATGGACGGTAAATTGGTTTGCTCTGATTGATCCTCAATAAATCCTTTGACTTTACTTATATAGAGGTTTAACTCTAGATCTTTACAAATAGTTTGAATTTATGTTGTTGGGTATAATTCTTTTGCTCCTTTTCCAGTCCCTACAGCCATTCTCTAGCACGATGAAAAAAGTTTCCTGTTAGTATGTGTCTGTGTACAGAGCACAGTAAATAAGGCATCTAATTACAATCCTGTTTGAACTTCTGCTTTCTCTCTCTTATCAGTAGTGAATTTTTTTAAATATTTTTTTTTTTTTTTTTTTTTTTTACTGGTGTATTGCAATACAATTAATGTTTTTTGACCCAACTCTCATGTGTACCAGGATCACCTCGCACCTTCAGTGAAACAGAGAATTGCTGTTTGCGGTGAGGATTCAGGAATCTGGAGGGGCTCCTTGTGTACTGCAGGCATCGCAGGGGATGCCTTTGCTTTTGCTCTTGATGCAGCGCAATCTTTATTCCACGTGACCTTTTCCCTATTATCTCCTACCTTCCTCAGCTTGTTTACCAACTTCTCAGCCTCCTCATTAGATCTGAAGAATTGTGCAGCTCCTGAGAAGAGGCTATGAACATTGACATGCGCTTGAAACAACAGATCTGCTTCAAAGCGAAATTGGAAGCAACTGAGGCTGGTGGGAGTTGTGAGCAATAATCCTATTCCTGCTTTAGGCTGTCGTGTCAAATTCCCAGGCAGCGAAATCTCATCACAAGGTGGTGGCTTGGAAAACATTGTGCAAGTTTTTCTGTAGTCAGAGAAGGGGATGTTTTCTGTTTTTGTCGCCTTTTGTTCATTGAGAGATATAAAAGTACATGCTGTAAGACTGTATGTGAAATGCACATCTATCCATCAGTTTAAAAGGAACCATGGAAACAGAACAGGAACAGAAATAACAAAGCCTATGGGGAAAAAAAGGAGAAATTCAAAGGAAGCAAGTGAAATAAAAAGAGGAGTTTAGCACAAGAATCTCACTTTGTGCTTAAATTTCAGGGAACATTTTTACTAGGCATGAATAGAAAGAAATCAGAAGAAAAATGTCATCGGCAAAAAAAGAGAGAGGGTTTTGGAATGGCAGATTGGCCCAAGCCGTATTGGGATATCAAAATACATTACAGCTATTCCAGAGAGAATTCCGAACAATATACATGTGACTATTTGGTAACAAACAACCAAGATCCATAGAAAATATGAAGATCAATATTGGATAAGAAATTATAGAGAGGAAAGAAATATGGAGGAGACAAAAAAAAGCTTATTTATATGCTGCGGACTGAGGAACTGCCCCATAATTCTATGTTAAGGATATGTATAGGTGAACAAATATTAGATTTATTGAAAAAATAAAGTGAACATGAGGAACCTAAAGTCTGCAAGCTGGATATGGCCTGTGGGCTTTTAGTCACACTATTATTAGCAATATGCAACAATACTATAAATACGTGTCTTAACAAATACTCTACAGAATAGATTTGAAACAAACTATTTAGGCTTCAAGGAAAAACGTTCCTGCCTGTACATCAATCCTCCAGAAAAAGGACAGTGAGGGCAGCTAAAGCACCACTTGACAGAAATGATACGGTGAATGGTTTAAAAGCCTCTGTATAGTTCTTTGAACTGGGAGACCTAGGCAACAAAGACATTGAAAATCCATAAATATTTTATTTCAGGACACAATGTTCTTCCATTGACAGTAATAAATATACAGAAAATAAACTCATTAAAGGTTAGGTGGAAAACTATTCTGACAAGGTGTTCTTTGCAAATGTCATCTAGCTTCACAATGATTTCAATTTGGACGTAATGCTCCTGTATCCTTTTGGCAATAGCATAAAAATACAGATGATTCATGTACTAAGATTTATTAAAGAGAAATGCAATTTAAACCGGAAAAGTAATTTTATTACTTGTAATTAAATGGGCAAAATATGTTGAAATGAATTCAATATGAAGTCAACATCCAGTAAAATGTTTGAAGTCTGGATTTAAATTTTGTGCTTTTGCTTGAAAATAAGACCTCTTCTGATTAAGTGTGAAAAGCTCACAGATGTTGCAAAACTAAACTATGAAAGGTGGATTTCTAGCAATTTATGGAAATTATTATATTTTATTGATTGATTTTTCTCTCCTTTCATCTCTTGATTCATTTAAAGGAAACATTTGAAAATGGCACACAGAAATCAGTTGATTAAATCGGATTGTCCCTTTGTGCCAGTGTTTGCCAGCAAACAACATGAATAGATTTGAAAAATGCTTCAGCTTCTTCTTTCCAGTCTATCTGGTGAAGGTTATGTGTATTCAAAGGTGACATAGATCTGCCTGTTAGTATTTCCTGATAAACAGCTTTTTCATCACACTTGTCTCTGTCATAATCCTGGAAAATTCCAGATTATTCTAAATAGCTTTTAAATTACGTTGGGGTTGTATTTTGTAACTGTCACACAACAATTCCAGGTGATGGGGTGCTTCTTTGCAAATGGTTTATGGAATTGAACTGTGATTGAAGCAGTGAATGATTATTCACTTTTCATGACTAGGACAGGTGCTCTTCCTTTGAAAATTTGGCATACTAGCCAAATGTTTTAAAAAAAGAAAAATCATTCTTCCTAAATTCAGTATATTCTTAGCACAGAACCACAGAATCTACCCTATTTTAAAATCATTAGGCTCATCCTTTAGATGATGGATTATTTGCCATTGTGATTAGTTTCTAGCTCCAGACAGACTTGATTCTGGTTGGTTTTCTGTGCAACTTCATGATCAGTTATGAGAACAGAAGATTAGCAAGTTAGATAAATGGAAGAGGAGCAGGAGAATGACGAGCAAATCAACCTACTCTTGCCTACTGTGATGTTTGGGTACTGCCACTGTCTTTCCTTTGTTTGACTAAGGTAGGGACAAGATAGGGACAAGATACACAAATGCACAAGTCAAAGTGCACCCACTTTGCAGGTTGTGATGGACGGCGTTACCAGGCTGTCACTGCCCAGGTTTGATTGCAGGTTGAAGGAGTTCGTGTGGCAGCAGTTGGATTGGGACATAGACAGAAGACTTGGATGCTCTTACTTCCTAGCTCAGTCTGTTTACTTCTAGTAAATTGTATAACTGAGGGTGTCTCTGCCTGCTGTGGGCAATGCCTTAGGATATCTCTTCAAGTCCAGCTTTCTAAATTTAAATTGCCAAGAAGTAGTGTGACCTTGGTGGAATATTTCAGATGTGAGTGACTTTCACCTTCTGGTCATAATAGAAGCCTTTATGGACTACAGACACTATAATAATAATAATGCTTTGGTGAAAGCTTTAGATTTTTCTTTGGTAAAACTATTTTGATGAAGAAGTCTGACAAGCTCTATTCATTCCCCTAGCAGCCTATACCCTTGTCGAAGAGCACTCAACTCCTTGCGTCAAACTCGGGTAGACTTGGATGTGAGTTTGATTTAGCCTCTTTTCCTTTCTTTTGTGGAACGGATCTATCAGACGGAGATCAGCAGACAGCACTTTGCCTCGAACACGGCCAGACCTCAGTAGCTTAGCAACTGCTGTGGTCATGAGGGTGGCCGAGGTCCGGGCAGCACCGTCACGGTGCCGCTGAGAAGAGCAGCAGCAGCCTTGGTGGCTTTAATTTAGTTCCAGGGCTTATTGTGCTTTTTGAATGAAAAGACCAATGTTTGTGCATGTCCCCATATGGCATTTCTTGCTCTTTCCTGGCATTGCTCGTGTCCTTTGCTTGTTCCCTTCAAAGGTTTGTAGTGACCTGCTTGAGCTGAGTTCTGACTCCGGAAGGAGGAGAAGAGAAAAATGGAAAAAAAAGGTAGATGTACTGGAGAGATGGAGTCTATTGAGAGAAGTGGACCTCGAGTCTATGCCTTGCTGTCTGATTAAAGAAGTGTGAAGGGTAAAGCATGCTTTCAGTTAGTAAAGAATACATAAAATATTCTTGAATTCCTTAGAATATGCTCAGTGGCTACCCCTGTAATTCAATTTCACTCCTGCGACTTCCTTATCACAGAGCCATAAAAACTCACAGACTTTTATTCCAGGTTCCATCTGAAATTATGCTCGGGAGCAGGGAATGGAGCATGTGTTCCGTGAGCTGATAGCTTTAAATAGAAATTGAAGTTCCTAGAAAGAACCACAATCACATCCCAGGCAAAGAGGTGCACATCAGACATGAGCGCAGGTTTAAAGAATATCCTCTCCTCAGGAAAGAGGGGAGAGCCCCGTTAGTCTAATAGGACATTCTGTGCAGCACAAGCAACGTCAATCATTCACTGTAGACATTCAATGTAGATCCTTTGTGAGCAAAAGAATGTCTTTTAGAAAGGCAGTCAGTCCTCAAATCTTAAAAACTTTAGGAAGGTTTAAGTAATAGAGAATCCACATTCTTAGAAAATTTCTCTGTTTTCCAGTTACTTTCAGCTAGGTTCATGTTTTGTGCCTTGTTTCCTACCTAGAAAAGGCTACCCAGGAAGCTAATTATGCACTTAAATAAATGGGACATTTTGAACCTGAGCTATGGGGCCATCCAGAAGGAGATCACAGAGCTGGAAAAATGTTGCAGTCAGGAATTGCAGCTGATGCATCAGCAAGGCCGTGAAAGCAGACCCTGAGCTGGGCTTGGACTCTCCTTCTAATGAGGCTGGATCCATCAAACATTTCTCTGTCTAGATGATGTTCCTCTGCTTTTATATCTAGGAATCACATCTGTGATCCAGTAGCTCATAGCTTGTATAACTGCTGCACAGTAACATGAAATGAATGTGTTTCCTTACTGAAAAGCCAACTTCCTCCAACCACTACTTCTTATCACAGGGTTAAACCTGGTGTACCAAACACCTGCACATTGGACACGTGGTAATCTGTGACTGTTCGTGTGCCTACATCCTAGGCCAAGGCTGTGGCAAGGCTGCCCAGCATGTGCTCTGGGGTCTGTTTTTTTGTCCCTAAGTTGTATGTNGGACAGTCAGTGCCCTGGGATCTGTTTTTTTGTCCCTAAGTTGTATGTAACTGATGCTTCATTCCATTCCCTGCTGGTCCTTGGAAAATAGCCAATCCCTTGTGTCACCTGCAAATTTTATTAAAAAAAAAAGACAAAAATTTTCATGAAAACCTTTTACTTTCTCAGATATATCAGCCAACTAGTTTTGATATTACTTACTTCTAATACATTAATTTTTTCTCATTTATTTTTTTCCAGATGTCATGTGACACAACATTACCATAAAAGCATATACACATTTGCATNGACAAAAATTTTCATGAAAACCTTTTACTTTCTCAGATATATTCTCATTTAATTTTTTCCAAATGTCATGTGACACAACACTACCATAAAAGCATATACACATTTGCATAGTTTCCTTCCTCCAGCAAATTTGTAATTCAAGAAAGCTTGTGTGTGAATGTTTATGACTCCAAATATATTGGAAAATGCTGACTCAAATGCCAGTGGAAGGGGGCAGATATGATGTGACAGCAACAGAATGAACAGGCTTGCTTAGAAATTGCAATTGCATTTTATCTACATTTGCATAACAATCACCCTTTCTAACTACTTCCAATAACTTGTGTAGATGAAAGGGTAATTTCCATTTCAGTGTTCTCCATGTTACTTAAGTTGTATGGAAGTCAATAGTATTATTATTTTTTAAAAAATGCAAATGATTTTCACTGTAATTCTCTCCGTATATATTTACTTATTTATTTATACTAATTTTACTCAAGAACATTTTAAACGCTTAATTTTTTTTTTAGGAAAATTTAGTATTGTGTGGTCCCAGTATACCTAATCATTATAGAGAACAACTAAGGTTCAAAAGAAAAAGGGATAATAGATTAATACATAAAGGATCAAAGGAAAGCTTCCAGTATAGCCATTGAATTTTCATATTCCAACCCTTCAAAGAATTCCTGTTGATTGTTCATGGCAATATATCGTTCAATCTGCTTCCTAAATTACCAGATAAGGCTTTTTTTTCCAATGGGATACTGCTACATGACCCTGGATATCTGCTCTATGCTGAGTCTCCACAAGCTGTAGATTTGTCACATCAAACTTCGTGAAGGTTTTTGTCACATGAATAGAGGTGAGTGCAGGGTCCTGTTGGTTTTGAGCACAGCACAATAGCAGTGGGAGAAAATGATTTCTGCATGGGTAGTCACTCATTCTGCAAGTATAAATAGTGTTTGCTGCCCTGCAAATCATTAGATCTTTAGATCCTTAGTCTAGCTGATACCTCCTGAATATCTTTTGATATCAGTGGAAGAAGCAGAAAGGTTTGTTGTTTGAAAAAAGGACCTGAAAAAAATTGCTAAGATATGTTTATTTTCAGACACATGGGAGCTAGAAGAGAAAGGGGGAAAAGAACTCTAAAATATTACCTGTCACATAGACATAAGAAATTGTTTTTTCTTTCTTAGCTATTCAGTAGAGAAGTAGAACTTTTCTCTTCATCTGGAGCCAGGGTGGTAATGTACGGGCAGCATCACACTGGTTGCTTTCTTTGGGAAATTTTAATNAGGTTTGTTTTTTGAAAAAAGGGCCTGAAAAAAAATTGCTAAGATATATGTTTATTTTCAGACACATGGGAGCTAGAAGAGAAAGGGGGAAAAGAACTCTAAAATATTACCTGTCACATAGACATAAGAAATTGTTTTTTCTTTCTTAGCTATTCAGTAGAGAAGTAGAACTTTTCTCTTCATCTGGAGGCAGGGTGGTAATGTACTGGCAGCATCACACTGGTTGCTTTCTTTGGGAAATTTTAATTTTATTTTTGCCTATGCTAGTGAAGAGACAAGTAGAGCAGGGCAGTGATTGTTGTCATGGCCCTGTTGAATCTCTGCTGAAATATTTAGAGGTCACATCCAGGTTGTTGATCTTTAACACAGATCTCATCTTTCTATGTGTGTAGTAGTAAAGAGTGGGACAGTAAGGCCAGCCCAGCATATTTGTTCTTTTTCCTAACTGTCATTTGTACCCCTAAAGAAACCAGCAGTGTCGTGACAAGACGGGTCCAAGAAGTGACATCAGTTGTTATGAGGTGGCAAGTAATTTTTATGGAATTTTGGACCATTCTGAGCTTTGTAGGAGATGATAATTTCAGAAGATGATTCATGCAGATCTGGCTGCCACTTGCTGAAAATATTATGTGTATGTGTAGGATGCAGCAAAAATGTCCTGGTGTATTTTGATATATTGGGTACCAGTAAAGTATTGATGGAGAAAAGGTTAAAATTATATGAATAGCTCTCTCTTATTAACACCCTTGAGGATACCTAAGGGCCACAAGGCAAGTGATCTGGTCAAATAAGCTTTTCCTAGGAATCAGCGAGCTGTTAATACAGTCTTCTGGATTTAAGTTTGGTGGGGATCTTCATCAGTAGTGTGGGCATCACAGTAAAATACCCTTGTCTGTATATTTTATACCATTTTCAGAAAGATAAAAGAACACTATGTCATATACAGCCTGTAGGACTACGTGAGAGCTAATGAGTCAGAGACGCAGTGTTTTGAGAACAACCTGTGAACCGACTCTGATTATTAATCATTTAGCTTTTTGCTGTGTTATTTTAAGCCAGCTTGTTGCCCAATCCAGCTCAGAAGACGGCTGCTCCAACACGTTCAGTGGCAGACCTGAGGGACGGGAGTGAGTTGGAGTAGGGAGCAGGAAGAAGAAGTGGGAACTACATCATCTGGCACTGCTATTTAAAGGAGTTCTGTATTTCAAAGCAAGACAAAAGCAAACCCTTGAACTCCGATAGCAGCCTTGACATTGCAAATTCTTGCATGTGGATGTGGAAATTTGGATCTGGACATGCCCATTAAGGCAAAATAGAGCTGAATATTTAAAAGTGTGTCTTTTGGACAGAAGGTGTTTTGAATATGTGGTAAATGGAGGTAAGAAAGCAATTGGACAAGTTTGTGTAAGAAAAGCCTGTGGAGCACTTCTATCTGGATTTAACCTGTGGCTTGAAAGAATGCAATATTTTAATTACTGTAGGGCTAACACAGGGAATATTCTGTCTCCCTTCTTTTCCTTATTGCAAGAGGCACTGTCAGAGACAGGCTGATGGACTAGATACATCTTTTGGCCAAACTAGTGTTGTTATTCTCCCATGAGGTAAAACTTGTCTTTAAAATAATTAGACACTGTAATGTTAGGCAGAGAAAACAACCTTTCAACATCAAACTTTTATTTAGTTGTAAAATTTAATGGTTGCGATAGTACTGATATATGTGCCGGTGTGTGTAGGAGGGAGTTCATGAAAGATTACATCGTTTTGGGTTTAAAAAGCATTTAATCATTTAAATGCTTAAACATTTAAGCATTTAAAGCAATCTGAGAAGCATTTGCTTAGAAACTGAGTCCCACAATAGTTAACTCTTCTACTTCTTTTTATCCCTAGCATTAACTTCACTGCAGTAGTTTCAACTACTTATTATAGCTACCAATTAATGAGGACTGATTGACACCACAAATAGTAGTAAAGTAGTAGGGATAATAGTAAAGTTAATGCTGGGGAGAAAAAGAAGTAGAAGAGTATACCTCATGGTGGGCAGGAGTATGTGGTAGCTCTTGTGTCATGTGTGTGTTAGATAGGAAATGTAAGGCATATAGTTATACAAATCCAAGCTTTGGTAATTCTGCTTTTCATGGAACAACCTGTTAGATCTCTAGGACAGTGAGGACTGTGTGCTGTTTAGTCGGTGGCAAAATGTCTGTTGGATTCCAAATGCCTCATCAGGTGTGGGGACTGCGCAGACAAACCCTTTCCCCAGCCAATTTCAGTAATATCCTAAAGGTAGTGTGAGTCCATGTGAGTCTTAGAGAACTTAGAGAACACATATTTGTCTTAATACATACTCAGATCTTGAGAGTCACAGAGCTATACTCATTTACGGTACTGATTTGAGGCATTTCCAGCCACTTCACCAAGGGGGAAAGTGGAAATATACTGGCAAGGCCATGGCTGTGTTACTTGACTTTAAAGGCACTGTCAGGTTGGTATGGCAAACCAGAGGGGAAGCTATGTGGCTTTTTTTTTTTTTTTTTGCTTTTTTGTCAAATGTGCAACTCCATCTGCTGAAGCCTTCTAGATCTGCTTCATCAATGTATGAACATAATGTCTGATCCTGGATAAACTGATTCATAAAATTACTCCAAGAGCTGAAATGTATCTTTTCCTCTAGTAATGAGCTAAAGATACCCAAGTCTGCAGTTTCAGAACTCTCAAATATTTGACTCTGATTCACCTTTGACAAATGAGCAAATGCTTTTAATTGTTTCCTCTAATCCCCATCAACACAAAGCATGTTTTCCACCCAGTCACAACCTTTGTGATGTTTGCTATCTTTTTCCGTCCTCGCTGTTTCTGTAGCATTTTGTAGCCTTCAAGCAATATTTAATTTCACTTGTGAAATAAGTCTGTATATAGTAACCAATCAGCTAGACCAGATGTAGGCAACTTCTGTTGTACATGGCAGAAAATAGAGTAACTTTAAGTATTTAAAGTGTTTAAGAACTGTAGGCTACTTTTGCTGCCCTGATAATGGGAAACACTATCGTCTACTGTGATTCATTGTAGTCGACCAGCATTAACTTCAGAGAGAAATGGGACAAAAGGGAAACAGCTCGCTTGGTAATAGGATATTTTGTGTAGGCAAGCACTGTAGCTATACTAAATTATTTTACTCTTCTCATTCTGATCCATCCTTCTAGGCCCCTTTGATGTTGAAGTTATAAATTATATAGCTAAAAGTGAGTTAAAGAGTGTCTGAGTAACCAAGGTAAGCAGTAACAAGTGTTAATCGTAGAATATAATCCTGATTTACAAGTTAACAACTCTTCAATTGATGGTGCATCAGAAGAAACAGAAAAATCTCATGTATTTCACAAATTAGAAACAAGTTTTTCAAAAGCCTAATAGCCTTCTAGGATGCTATGACGGGCTGGATGGACAATGGGAGAGCCATGGATGTTGTCTACATTGACTTCAGCAAGGCTTTTTCGGCTTTTGATACCGTCTCCCATAATATCCCCATGGGAAGCGCCAGAAGTGTGGGTTGGATGAGCGGACAGTGAAATGGATTGAGAACTGTCTGGAAGGCAGAGCTCAGAGGGCTGTGATGAACGGAGCTGAGTCTAGCTGAGGCCTGTGGCCAGTGGTGTCCCCCAAGGGTCAGTACTGGGCCCGGTGCTCTTCAACTTGTTCGTCAATGACCTGAAAGGGGAAACAGAGAGCACCTTGAGCAACTGTACGGATGATATGAAAGTGGGAGGAGTGGCCGACACTCCAGAGGGCTGTGCTGCCATTCAGAGAGACCTCGACAGGATGGAGAGCTGGGCAGAGAGGAACCGCATGAAGTTCAACAAGGACAAGTGCAGGGTCCTGCACCTGGGCAGGAACAATTACAGACACCAGATTAGGGGTTGACCTGCTGGAAAGCAGCTCCGCAGAGAGGGATTTGGGAGTCCTGGTTGACAACAGGTTAACCATGAGGCAGCAAAATGCCCTCGTGGCCAAGAAGGCCAATGGGATCCTGGCTGCATCAGGAGGAGCGTTGCCAGCAGGTCGAGCGAGGGGATCCTGCCCCTCTGCTCAGCTCTGGTGAGGCCAAACCTGGAGTATTGGGAACAGTTCTGGGCTCCCCAGGACAAGAGGAACGTGGAACTTCTAGAGATGGTTCAGCATAGAGCCACGAGGGTGATTAAGGGACTGGAGCATCTATCGTATGAGGAAAGATTAAGTGAACTGGGCCTGTTTCACCTAGAGAAGAGAGGGGATCCGGACCATATGTACAAGTAGCTGAGGGGAGAATGTAGGGAGGATGGGACCAAACTCTTCTCAGTGGTGGCCAGTGACAGGACAAGGGATAATGGGTACAAGCTGAAACACAGGAAGTTCTGTCTCTGTGTGAGGAAGAACCTATTTCCTGTGAGGGTGCCCGAGCCCTGGCACAGGCTGCCCAGAGAGGCTGTGGAGGCTCCTGCTCTGGAGATCCTCAAAACCTGCCTGGATGCCACCGTGTGCCCCGTGCTCTGGGTGTCCCTGCTGGAGCAGGGGGGTTGAACCACATGATCTCTAGAGGTCCCTTCCAGCCTCAACCGTTCTGGGATTCTGCGAAAAGTATGAAAGAAAAGATAGACCTCATGGCAGCCATTTTTATTAAGGCCGGATAAATTTGGGTACCCAACCCTGATGCAAATTAAAGAGCTTTTTCAGATATTTCTGAGATCTAACAACTGCCGACTTGAACAGTTTGGATTGTCAGGTTGAAGACACTTCAAATTTGCTAACTGCTTATTAGAAAATCTTGGCCTGAGGTATTTAACTGGGTACTAAATATGTTTCCTCGTGTTAAAAAATATATAGGTCAACATTTTATAGTGAGGTTCAGGGGAACAGTGTCTTGATAAGTGCTTTGAAAAACTGATCTCTGAATTAACTTTGGAACCTCCCAATCTTATTTTTTAGCCCACTGGTAAACAGAAATGCCTGTAGGCACAGAGTGGACATCATAGAGTTTTCAAAACTATGTTGTTACCCTGTTTAGTAGAGAAGGATGCTCTTATGGATTGCTCTTTGGTTTGAACCATAAGAACGGGAACTCAGGTGACAGTCATAAGACTAATACCCCTTGGCTCAGTAGGAAAAAATAGGAGTGGGGAGGAGAGAAGGCGGGAAGAAGAAAACGGAGATTTTTTGTGGATAGTGATTCAGGAGACAGACCTACCTGCTTTAATTACCCCATCTCATGTTTCATTTCCTTGACCATAGAGGAAGCCTAGGGAAATCAATCTCAGGAGGCTAAATTTAGTCTCCGTGAGTTCCCATGTCTGCCACAGACTGTGGTACTCTATTAATTGAGAATCTATTTTAGCAGGAAATTCTCTCATGAAACAAATGCTGAGAGTGCCTTACGGATCATCATTTGATCTTGAAAGTGTGTGTATTCAAATTCAATCAGATCAGTATGACACATGGTGCCATTTAATTTAAATTGAGTTAATGAATAGAGTACATTAGTCACAATATTTTTAACATTGTGTTGATAAAATCCTTTGCCCTGCAGGCATTAAGGACAAAACTCTTGGGCATAGTGTTGAGGTGACACCATAATGCTAGTTCTTCTGCAAAATTAATGCAGCAAAATAAATAGCTTTTTTGTCCCTTATCATTCTCTAACTCTAATATTTTGAACTGGCATTTGAACAAACATCCCACAGGTTTTGTTTTCATTTACAGAACCAGGATATTCTAGTGGTTAGTAGTGTGACCACTGCTCAAGTCCAGAGACATACATGTTCATTTAAAGTTAACAGATTAGTAATAATGACGGATGCTGCTCAGTTTTGAAGGATTTAGACATCCTGTGATCTTCTATTTAAACGATCTTTAGTGTCTATTATAGGGACCAGTATATTATCTTGTATTTTTCATTCTGCCTCAGGTCAAATGCAGATTTCTATAATATGGAGAGAACTAACAGTGGTAAAGATTTATTTCCAGATTATTCAGAGTTGGTCCCACACTGNGTAGTGTGAGCACTGCTCAAGTCACCCATTCCAGAGACATACATGTTCATGTAAAAGTTAATAGATTAGTAATAATGACGGATGCTGCTCAGTTTTGAAGGATTTAGACATCCTGTGATCTTCTATTTAAACGATCTTTAGTGTCTATTATAGGGACCAGTATATTATCTTGTATTTTTCATTCTGCCTCAGGTCAAATGCAGATTTCTATAATATGGAGGGAACTAACAGTGGTAGAGATTTATTTCCAGATTATTCAGAGTTGGTCCCACACTGGAGATGGTCATGCTTTATGTGTGTAAAGCTGCATAAAACTTTTCAATTTGCATTTTCCCCTCTCAATCAACTTTAGTTATTTATGATTTTGTGCATGAAATTTTGCTACACCTTTGTAACTCAGAATAATTTTTTCAGAAACTACTTTTGCTGCTGGGAAAAACATTCATAACTGGAAAGCTTTCTTAACCTGTTTAGATCTCGACTTTCTTCTCAAGCCCTTTGTACAATTTTGACTTCATTATGGCAGAGCATGCTGCATAGTCTGTCAGTATAAATCCACAGGTCATAGCTGGGCATTATGTAAATATATTATTTATATTAATGGGAAGATTTGATTATTTTTTAGTATGCTTTTGAAGATGAAAGGAAAATTCTCTGAATGTAAATTTGCTTCCACTGACTAGTCATTCAAAAAGAGTGACTGGATAGTGACATGTGTACCCTTTATAACTTGTATAACATTGAATGCCTTAGAAATGTTAGCATCATTCATGCTAACACATCAAAGTATTGCTAGTTGAACTAAAATCTCTCTGAAATGTTAATCTGTACCCTTAACTGTAGTGGAATGAATATACAGATGGTTCTTCTAATTACTTGGCTAAAGAAAAGGGGATGATTTCCTTTAATGATTTCCCCTTCTTTCCATACTGAAAGCAGCTCCGGTTCTTCCCTCCAGCTAATTTGGTGATTAAATGATGGCTTTGTCTGGCTCTCAGCTATTGAGATTCCACTGCAATTTGTTAAACTTCCCATCATGAAGTGAGGTGTGAACACACAAGGTTATGTAAGTTAGGTTCAGAGGTCATGATGTATTATAATCTTGAACATTTAAAACCTTTGTTGGAGGATATGCCTCTCATCCTGTTACTCAACAGCTGGAAAAGGTGAGTCCTTAGGGGTAAGATTACATGTTAGTTGCAGAAAGTCTTCAGTGAGGGAATAGACCACAGGTATTTAGGCTCCAGATTCACAAGAGGTCCATTTTCCCAAGTATACAAACGAAGAAATAAGAATTGTTTTACAACCTGTTGCTTGACTGTTTTACCCAGATATCTCTTCTCCTTAATATTGTGTGAGCTTTTTTTTAACGGGAATATGTTTCTCTGTCCCTTAGGCTAGCAGAGCCTTAAGGAAACCAGAGCTGCTCATATGATGGAAGAAATGCGCTGGCAGAGGCAGCAGCAGTGCCTGCCAGGGAAGCTGAGGTACAGAGGCAACAGAATACAGCACTGCTGATTCCCTGGCCTCTCACTACAGCTCACATTAAGGGCCATCGCTGAGTCAGAATGACAAGAGAATCAAGAACCTTTTGGGAGAGATCATCCTTCTTCAACAGGAAGCATTTCTGGAGCCATTGACTTCACCACTACANGCTGCTCATCTGATGGAAGAAATGCGCTGGCAGAGGCGCTGGCACAGCAGTGCCTGGCAGTGAAGCTGAGGTACAGGGGCAACAGAATACAGCACTGCTGATTCCCTGGCCTCTCACTACAGCTCACATTAAGGGCCATCGCTGAGTCAGAATGACAAGAGAATCAAGAACCTTTTGGGAGAGATCATCCTTCTTCAACAGGAAGCATTTCTGGAGCCATTGACTTCACCACTACACTGTGAGATGACTCAAATGGACTAGAGGGTAATAGTCTGAGAATAGTTTCAAACCTTTTAATTTTTTCACTATGTATCCTAATAAAGTTGAGACTTCACAACATCTATTCTGAAAAAGAAAAAAACCAAACATCTGTGCAGTTGAGAAACAGGTGGCCTGATCACTACTCTGGCTCATTGCCTCGATCACAATGATGCCGTTGCACAGGAATATGTTTTCATTGTCGGGGATGATCTCCAGCCAGGTGGACTCCTGCCAGCTACTCAAATATATGAGGGGCAAACCTGCTGCCAGTGTTCACACGGTGCCTAAAGAGAGAGAAGGTCTCCATAATGTTCAGGAGTACTGCTGAGAGGACAGGAATGCTGGAATAGGAGGACAATATCACATTGTTTATACCCTCTTCTTGCTTGCAGTCAACCGAGTGCACTAACATGTCTGCAACTTTCCTTCACAGTCCTGCTCTTGTCAGCTAATGCTAGTTGGCATAAACATCAATAAGACTGGGGCAATATAAAGGAACTGACTCACTGAAGTATTTCAGTTTATTCAACAAGGCATCAAGTTGCTACCATTATTTTTAATATTATTAGATAAATTACAATATAATAACGCATTTTTATTGAATATTCTGAAGAATATCATAGGTATTTTTTGATTAAAATACCCAGTGTGAACTTCCTTCTTACTCAGTCATTCCAAATCAACAATATTTTCTGTTCTTTTTACAAGACACCCCAGTTCTTTCCCAACTATCGAAGAGAAGAGGGTTTGGGCTCATGACTGTGGAAAGACTTTACCAGTACTCAGAGACTAATTGTGAGGTCAGACTTTAGAACATTTTTCCTCTTCAGTTTTTATTAAACATAATATTGGGGGCTTTTTTGTTTGTTCGTTTGTTTGTTTAGTTGGTTTGTTTTATATTATTGTTGATGTTATTGTTGTTATTATTATTATTAGGGTTTATATGAAAACCATAAATAGGAACCATTAACCATATAGGACAGAGTCTTTGATTTTTTGAAAAATACTATTGTGTGGATACCTTCATAAAAAGCTTTGGAAGGGATTGTTGGCAATAGCTGTATATTTGGATTTTTGTCTGCTTAAAAAGAGACTTTGCAATGGCGGAAGAGGAATGGGAAAGGCAAGGAAAATGGCTAATTAGAATTTCTTGCCTTGTTTTCTTTTTCTCTGAAATGACATACAGCAGCAGGGAAAGGTGATTTGCATAGAGGAGATATCAGCGGACCTAGATTTCCTTGTTTGTTCCACCATCAATATCTGTGCTGCTTCAGTGCAAAAATTATTCTTGGCTTCATTCTGTCTCATAAGGAGATGATACGGGTCTTTGATTGGAGTCAGAAAGGCATGTTCATTATTGTGTTCAAAACGGTGTGATATTCTTGGCTTGTTTAGTTGGCAGGCATGAAGATCTCTTTGGTTTGCACAGAACTTACCTGCTCAAGAAATAAGGCTGATTACAAGTACTATGATACGCAAGTCCAATTAGCATATATGAGGTGGACTTTTATGAAGCTTCGTAATCATAGAATCATAGAATGCCTAAGGTTGGAAGGGACCTCTAGAGGTCATCTAGTCCAACCCCCCTGCACACGCAGGGCCACCCAGAGCACGGGGCACAGGGCTGCATCCAAGCGGGTCTTGAAGATCTCCAGAGAAGGAGACTCCACAACCTCTCTGGGCAGCCTGTGCCAGTGCTCTGTCACCCTCACAGTAAAGAAGTTCTTCCTTAAGTTCCCGTGGAACTTTTTATGCTTCAATTTATGGCCATTTCCTCTGGTTCTGTCAGTGATGAGGACATGATCCACTAATACTAGGAATGAAAAAAAAAGAAAATATAATACTTCTTTTTCTTGATAATAAAGATTGTTTTATTGAAATATATTAATGAAATAAAATATTTGCAAACTGAGGTAAGTAATAAACATCTGGGGAGTCTGGACCTAAGACATTTCAGCCAAGGTCTGCCATATAACATCCATATAACATATATATAACATATAACAGCCATATAACATCAGAAAAGACTGCATGTGAGCCATCAGTTATTCTGAAATTGCACTGAGCTACTACAAGGCTTTGCCAAAAATGAAAACAAATTAAAATTCCAGATTAAAATCCCTTTGCTTTGGTTACAAAGCATGTCCCTACATGCTTTGGTTACTTATTGTGAAATCAATACTCAGAAAGTAGAGGACTTCACCCGTTTAATGAAGTAGGGGGGACTAGTTTGGTGGTAGACTTGGCATCCTAGACTGGTAGTAGACTTTTCTCTTAGAAAAGAAGAAAGGAGCTGCTCTGGAAAAAAATAGTTTGAGCAATTTAACAATTTCTCTGCTGCAAGTAGCCTTGAAAAATGCCTGTGGAAGAAGGGATACATTTTAAGCTAATTATTTATTGCAAACACAGTACGTTCATATCTTCCAATCAATGGCAGTTTGGATTCAGTTGAAAGCAAGAGCATTCATAAAACTAGATTTAAGCAATGACTTTTCTTATGCAAGTAGTAGAAAAATGCCATAAAAACAATTGTCCAGAAAAAATAAACAGATCTCTTCTTAAAGAGGAGTGTTAGAGAAAAGTTATTGGAGACTAAACTGTCAATCTAATGGCAATCATCCACTGGAATTGATAGTATCCCAAGGCAATAATAGTAGACTTAGCATAAGCTGAGGAGCTTTGCAAATAGAGTTTAATTTCTCCTCAGTAAGCTTCCTTTATTAAACAGTGGAGGAGTATTCAAAGAAAAGGCTGGAGGAGGTAGGATGGTCCCTTATCTCAGACTCCTTGTTTTAGAGAGAGGTGAGAAAGGTAACAGAAGTATCCTAAAGGAAAATGGTAAAGGATGGAGGTGAATTTGGTCAGTATGGATATCTGCAGGAAAAGGTGGGGTGCTGTATGGCGCAGGGCCATGCAGGGCAGTGGGTGCTCTATGGTGCAGCGCTATATAGGGCAGTGGGGCTATAGGGTGCACTGCTATACATTGCAGTGGGTGCTATAGGGTGCAGGGCCATACAGGGCAGGGGGTGCTCCATGGTGTGGCGCTGTCTGTGGTGCTGAAGGCTCCACGCAGCTCCGCGACGGTGCTGAGCTCCGCATGGTGTCTGGACCCCGAGCAAGGCTGAGCCCCTCTGGTGATGCCAGCCTACCCCGAGTGCTGCCCAGTTGTCAGGCAGCAGCAGCGGCAGGGCAGGGGAACGCTATTTCCCCACGGTGCTGTAAAGAAGTGTCAAGAAGAGTCGCTAGCCAGGCAGCATCTTGCTACAAAGGCTCGTCTTCTCCGGGCAACTCTTTTCTCTACCACGGCTGAAGGGCACACATGCCCCTAGGGCTGTATGATCCTCAATCCTGCCTGTTTACCTCTGCAGGGAACATTTCTGATGCTGAGTTTCTTCAGGGCTCAGANAGCCTACCCGGAGTGCTGCCCAGTTGTCCGGCAGCAGCAACAGCAGCAGCAGGGGAGGGCAGGGGAACCCTATTTCCCCATGGTGCTTAAAGAAGTGTCAAGAAGAGTCGCTAGCCAGGCAGCATCTTGCTGCAAAGGCTCGTCTTCTCCGGGCAACTCTTTTCTCTACCAGGGCTGAAGGGCACACATGCCCCTAGGGCTGTATGATCCTCAATCCTGCCTGTTTACCTCTGCAGGGAACATTTCTGATGCTGAGTTTCTTCAGGGCTCAGAATCCAAACCACAGATGTTTCTGGGAGCTAATTCCCACAGTCTGTTCTAGCTTGGGGCATGTGTTGTTCTTGCAGTCTACATCCCTCCAGGGCTGGTGAGCAGAGGAGAATCACTAGTTTTTCTGGGGCTGTAGGATGTTTTGGATCTGATTTTCCTCCATATGGTTTCAGTGTAATCCTTCTGGATAGAAGGGAGACTTTCCAGCCTTTAGATCAAAGATGTTCACATACCTCTTCCCAGATTAATCCTAACTTAGTCATAAATAAAATATAAATACACTTTACCATAACATGTCAGCACTATTGCCTCAAGTAATAGTTATAAATTAGGGAAAATAAATTCTCTAGATCTGATATTTCTCACAGTTTTATCCCACTTCTCTAATGTTTCACGGGTGGTCTATGTGAACTCTTATAACAACAACTGTCTCTTACTGTAATAAGGATGCCAATAGGATAAAACTTTATTTCAGTGGGAGTTCTACAGAGAGATCTATAATACGGATCTTAAATTCTATTGATCTCATTCAAGACCATGGGAAGATGGTCAAGCTTGTTCCCCCAGTCCTTATTTTTAGCAAAATTCTACCTTAAAATGGTCAATTAGCCAGTTCAACATGAATATTTCTCAAATCATCACCCACTTCCTCTGTGCTTTGGGAAAAATTAAAACAGGTCATCTTCTTTCCTCACCATTAATTCCTGTGTGGGTTTGTCTGGCAAAAATACCTTAAGGATGGAGTGGATAGGGGAGCGAGATCTGCTGTGTCAAAGAAGAGTCAGTGACTGTAGTGATTCAAGTGTCTTAGCTGAAATATTTTTAAAGACTGTTTTTGTAACTCTGTTATTTTCCCCACTTCGTACTGACTGCTCTGAACAGGTGCCAAGATAAGCAACAGTGAAAGGTCATCTGGGAAATGTTCAGGCTCTGCTCTACTTGATCTGAACAGGCAAACTTCCAATTAAAGGACCTACAAGGAACTTACTGGGACTTACAGCCCTTTCCCAGAGATGCCCATGTGTGTTGTGGGTGCACGTGTAAAATTTTAAATTAATTTTTTTGAATATAATCAATGAGACTACTGTTGAAAATGGTGATAGTGGTGTTACTTCCAAGCAGGAGCATGCGAAGCCCAAAATCTAAATCTGTATTTGTGTAAGGTGGAAAGGTGCATTCTACAATCCAAGCCTGATACATCATGCATGTGATAAATGGATCAAGCTTTCACTTAAAAGGTGGTGTTTTAGCCCCCATACTACATTGACTTCTCCAAAAGTCAATTCAGAGGAGAAATTTGTTGTCCTCTTGCTTAGAAGTGTTCTATTTTCCATCCTATATTTTCCCATATTGAGTCTGTGCTTTTAGTATTGTCACAGTAACTTAAGAAGTACTGTTGAACTTTGCAAGAATAGCCACTAGGATCCAATCCAGTTTGTGGACCATGGTGTTTTAGTTAAGAAAGACGGATATGGGACAAGCACATAAAAACCAGCATTAGTTTTAAGACATTTACCACTTTGTGAAAGTCAGGAAGCAGCTGTTTCTACTCCAGGTGTGTAGAGCTGGACAGGTTGGCTTAAGTGACAATGAAAGCTCCGCTGTGAAATGTTAGTGACATGTCGGTCCACACATAGATATTCATATTCCTTTGACTTGAGGAAGATATAGGTTTCATATTAGCCACCAATCAGCATTCCTATGCATGATGCCCTTATATTCTCAGAATGTCAAACCAGTTCTATTGTGATAGTAATGCAGTTCTCGTGATCTTTTCTGTTTTAATGAGAAAATACTGTGCGTGAAATAGACTTCTACTCAGTCCCTGAAGGACTTTGACATCTAAGCTAGGAAATTCAGGCAAGACTAATATTTGCAATTTTAAAAGAGAGGAAGATTTCTTTGGGATAAAATGCTGAAATGCTTTTTCTGTTCAATCTGCCAGTAAATATGATCTTTCTAGGTCTTTGCTCTAAAATATAGCTGAGATGAAGAAGCTTTCTGCCTGAAGTCAAAACAAACAGAACATCGCTAACAGATAGAGGATGGGAGCCTTTAAACAGAAAAGTATCAGTTATTTGCTTCAGAAGTGAAGAAAGCACATTTTAAGATACAGGAAAATACAGAAAAATTGCTTGGTACATCTTAAAATGGAAGAATCTCCAAATTTACTGATCAATTTCTGTGACCTGAACATTAAGGTGACCTTGAAGGCTACTTAGATTTTATTTTATTTGATTTTTATTCTCAGGTAGGAAAGTATAAATCACTTTTGTCATAAAATTACATTGAGATTTGCTCTACAGCTATTGCAAAAGAAACAGAGAAAAATAATTCTATTAAAAACGTGATTTTCAATTTTTATCCTTGCACTGATACTATTAGGAGGGTTCTTTCTTAGAACAAGAAATAATATTCCAGAAAGATATGGACAATATGAAGGCCACTTAAAAATATCCTTAGTTCATTTTGCTATGCCTTTTTGGCTCATGCTAGCTACTAAATCCTAATGAAATCAGTTGAGAGGTTCACTTTGCCTTCAGTAGGATTTAGACCAGGCCTTTATTTCTCTTAGACAAAATGAAATAATTGTTTTTATAAGTGTTAGGAAATAATTATGCAGAATGCTGCTTATGACCAAAGGGTGTGAACCTCCTGGGAGGTGAAAGGAGCAGGAATCCTCTGTATTCTACTCTACTGTTGTGATCTCTCTCCTCTTCTAGATTTGGGCATAAATGCATGGCTCAAATCAGCTTTGGATAGGTTTGAAATGTCCATCTATTGTATATAGTTGTGGAAGAACAGCACGGGTCTGATCAAAGATTAGTTTCTGCTTTCAGCTTAGAGAAAGGATTATTGAATCATCTGAAATCTACTTAAATCTCTGGCTTGTGTTAGTCCCATTAAGTCAAAAGAAGGAAGTGGGTCTCTGTGCTGCCTCCCAGAAAACAAAGGGTTAATATTTCTTTCGAGTAAACTAGATTACACATAAACTGTCCATTGAAGTGTCTAAATCCACTGGGTGTCTTGAGAAAAAGAAATCTTGAAATCTCTGCATCAAAGCATTTATAAGTTGTTAGGCTGTACTTGTTTTTTAGATAATTGTAGCTGGTGTAAATGGACGGAATTAAACTGATTTTTCACCAGTCGAAGTCCTGTTCCCTGAAGTGCTTGAAATGGAGGAGAGTTAAGGGAGAGTTAGGGCAATACTTAAGGGCTTCATGGTGAAGATTGCTTTAATGTATTGACATCTAAGCAGCTGTCCTGATCCCTTTACACTGCTTTAGTGAACGATAGTGTTTGTTCTGTGGTATAGAAAATGTTATTGACTACAAACAAGCCTGCTATAGGAAACACCCCAAATATATTTGGACAGCTGTAGCCATAGTTCGCCATAATTCACTGCAGATGAACTCTTACATGTAAGCTATTTGGATATATATCTTTCTTTCCTGATACTTAAAATATTATATTTTCACAGTGAAAGTCATGTAAGCCTCTCTGAAAAGACTGGCAGGGGGTGAGCAAATAAATTTAAGTAAAATAAGCTGCTTTTTGCTACATGCTCAATATGCATTTCTAATCATAACTTTATCTGCTGGCTAAGTAGCTGAGTCCCTCTAGTGGCACTAACATTTATTTTGCTTCATTTTATTAAAGGTCTGTTTTACTGTCATATTACAACAGCAAATTCACAGGAAGCCTTTTCACACACTGAAAAGGACCGTGGCAAGGGGAATCGTGGATTAGATACCACGCAGGGTCACGTTAATGAATACAAATTGATTTAGAGCTGAGTGGAGCAATTAGAGACACCCTGCAAGGAGAAGGGGTTTCTATAAAGGCTAGTTGAGAACTCACTGCTTTCAGCAAGAAACACACAAAAAGCAACGTAATATCCAGGACAACCAATGGGGATAAAAAGCTTATACACAAATCTGTGGGGACCTAGTAGTGAAGACTGTTTAAAAACACGGATCTCCACTTAGCTGATAAACATGCATCAGCCTCCCTCTCACGCCTACATTCGCTCCCCTCTCTGTCTCCCTCTCCCAGTCTCTCTGCCACGCACACACACAGGCTCGTGGATTTGCAGCAGACAGACGTCCGGGGCACTTCTTGCCATCCAAAGGAAAAAGAATCCTATGGGATTAAAAAACCGCAGCAGTAAGTACTCACTGCATTAAATGTTTATTAAATGGCATGCTGTCAAAGCCTAGATTTAGCAGTAAATACAAAAGGACTTGGTTGTATTTTTCCTAGGGACTGCTGAGAGCTGCCTCCTGAGGATTACAACTTCACCTTTTGCTTTTGCAGATGCCTGTTTATTATCCATGTGGCAACCTCTGGACACCGAGTAATCCATTCGTTACCCATGCTGATCGAGTGCAAGAATAGTGCAGTGACAGCTACTACACCTGGCTGAGGACAGACTACGAGAGGAGGGAAATGATGAATTCAGACAATTTAACCTCCCAAAGCTTCTTCTCTGCTATTCGTAGCAATGCCAGCAATTTATTCTCAGGGCTCCAGTTTGTTCAGTCCTTCAAGCCACTCATCATCCCCTGCTACTCCCTGGTGGTTTTTATTGGCATCATTGGGAACTATCTCCTCATCTATGTTATCTGCAAGACGAAGAAAATGCACAACGTCACCAACTTTCTGGTAGGCAATCTGGCTTTCTCAGACATGCTCATGTGCGCAACCTGCGTGCCCCTGACCCTCGCGTATGCCTTTGAGCCCAGAGGATGGGTGTACGGCCGTTTCATGTGTTACTTTGTTTTCTTGATGCAACCCGTCACTGTGTTTGTCTCTGTCTTTACCTTGACGGTCATCGCCGTGGACAGGTACTACGTCATGGTGCACCCTTTCCGCAGAAGGCTCACAATCCCCGTTTGTGCTTACATCCTCGCTGCTATCTGGCTGCTGAGTTGCACCCTGGCTGCCCCAGCCTTGGTCCACACTTACCACGCAGAATTCCCAGAACTGGACTTCTCCATCTGCGAGGAGTTTTGGTTCCACATGAAGCGAGACCGCTTAGCTTATGCCTACAGCACGCTGATCATCACGTATGTGCTGCCTTTGGCTGTCATCTCGCTGTCCTACCTGAGAATCTCCGTCAAGCTGAAAAACCGAGTGGTTCCAGGCAACGTCACCCAAGGGCAAGCAGAGTGGGACCGAGCAAGGAGGAGAAAGACTTTTCGCCTGCTAGTCTTAGTGGTGGCAGCCTTTGGAGTCTGCTGGCTACCCCTGCACATCTTCAACGTGATAAAGGACATAGACATCAGCCTGATTGACAAGCAGTACTTCAACCTCATCCAGCTGCTGTGTCACTGGTTTGCGATGATGTCTGCTTGTACCAATGCCTTCCTGTACGCCTGGCTCCACGACAGCTTCAGGGGGGAGCTCAAGAAAATGTTTGCCTGCAAAAAGAAGAAAATCGGACCCACTACAAACTGCATTGTGGCCAGCGTAATGCTGTGAACGTGGGAACTGGTGGGAGGCACTTCCTCTGTTGGTAAAACTGTAAGTTATTCCCACTTTTAATCATGATCAGGGCTTGTGCTGATCAGCAGCTCTCCCCTGCTGCAGAAGCAGTGGCTGAGGCCACCTCCCAGAAATGCCTTCACCTCTTTGGCAAAAGTTAGAGGCCGAGGAGATCTTAGGACAATCAGATCCTCTTACTTACAGCACAGGGATTCTCCCCAGCTGTTCTGGATGTTGCTGGCATCCTTGCAATTGCTCAAGCAGTTGGGAGAGCAGCATTTGCAGCAGGGCCACTCATTTGCCCCCTGGCCAGCAGTGCAGGAATATTTACTTCATGCTTTCCAAGCCCAGAATTGTCATGTGATGCCAAACCTGCTGTGTCTCACAACCCTGCCCCAGAGCAGGTAGCAAAATAAGCAGGAATACCGGAGAGGGGACGTAAAACTTGATGTGAAGTTGCACGTAAAGCCTAACTGTGATGCAGAGCGATTGACTATTTACAAACTTACCTGGTGGACTTGCTGCTGCTGCTAGCGAGGAAGCACAGACGGGAAACAACGTGCGGTGGAAACTCATCCAACTTAGGACCATGTTATGGAGGGTCATTAACACGGAATCACGTTCCTGACGCTGTCCTGTGTGACCCCACTTGCTGACTCTGCTGCAAGGTGGCTGTAAGTGGAAAAGCTCTGAAAATAGACATTGTTTTTTCTGAAGTGGTTTCCTGTAGCATGTTCATTCAGAATCCTTAATGGCCTGATGAACTATTAGGTATTAAACAGAGATTAGCCAGCAAAGCAGCACAACCAAGGTGCAGTTTCAGCCCTGATGTGCCCTGTCTAACTGCACAGGGCCAGAAGCACAAGCTGCCAGGCAGTTCACATAGGAAATGGGAAAGCAAAAAAAGAGACTGGAGTTATTCCAGCTTGTAAATCTACTGCTGCTGTGCAACTGTGAATGCTATTTTGCTCATCAGCAATCGGAAAGTTGATCTGGTTAAAAAAAAAATTCACATCTGCGTACGCACACCCTGGGGAAAGCATTGTGAAAACATTTTAAAACCCCTTTCCACAAATTTGCTTAAACTTTCAAGCTGTAATTTCTGTTGTTTGTAATGAGGAACTGAATATTAGAAGTTGATTATAGAGATATTGAATTAAGGAAGTCTCTTTAAAGTGGACATTACTTGCTCTCTCAATGTATTTAAATGTACCTAACTGCCTTTCTTTTCTTGGTTTAAAGATTTTGATGACTTACTAAAAGATATTTTGCTTTTGTTGCATTTTAGGAACTCTAACGTTTATTTTTCTTTCAGGTCCAACATAGAAAGTTACTGGAATAACTGGAGATTTCAAAAAGGCAAAAAGAAGTCATCCAAACCAATCAAATTTTAAAAACTTTTCAACAATTGTTTCAGGGCTTTTTTGAAGAGAACAGAGAGTAGAATATCAAAAAAAACATTAAAACCATAGTGAAAAAAGTAGGTTTAAATAAAACAACAAAATCCTGACTTTTAAAGATTTTTATTGTTATTTCAAGGCTATTAATTTGTCAGTTTGCGAGGCCTAATTAGAACAGAGATGACACTGAGAAGACACAGCGTTTATCACCTCAAGACTAAGCACAGACTTAATACAAAGCGATCCAGAGTCCAGCGGAGCATCTGGAGAGACTGTTAACCACAGCAGCCTTGAATCATTTCCTTCTGATGCATCATGTTTTTACCCTCATTTCCTGGCATTATTAATGTTCTCTTGATTGTCCATGGCTGCTGCAAAGAACTGTATAAAGCAAATGAGTTTATATTCATAGTTTACATTTACCTTTTTTTTCTTTTTTTCCCCATGATAGAAACGAACTGTTTTCCCATGCATTCGCTGTCCCTGGGTCCCGCAGCACCTCACCCAGGAATGCACCGGGAATATCTGGCTATGGACAGCCCCTATTTGCAGCATTGCCGAGGTCCGTGGTCACCCACAGGAGCTGGTCAGGAGTATCCAGCAGTGCAGGCACCACGGGTGCTCCCAGCACCCTCATTTAAGCACTGGCTAAACATGCACATGCCGTGAATCCATCAGGACTTNCTGCAAAGAGCTGTATAAAGCAAATGAGTTTACATTCATAGTTTACATTTATCTTTTTTTTCTTTGTTTTTCCCATGATAGAAATGAGCCGTTTTCCCACGCATTTGCTGTCCCTGGGTCCCGCAGCACCTCACCCAGGAACACACCAGGAATACCTGGCTATGGACAGCCCCTATTTGCAGCATTGCCGAGGTCCGTGGTCACCCACAGGAGCTGGTCAGGAGTATCCAGCAGTGCAGGCACCACGGGTGCTCCCAGCACCCTCATTTAAGCACTGGCTAAACATGCACATGCCTTGAATCCATCAGGACTTGAGCTTCCACCCAGGACCTTGCTGTTAATGTTGCATTTTGGACCAGAAAGCTTGGAGCCTGCCCCTTGCCTCATGTCCTTCTTAGTCAGTTGTGGGTCTGGATTTCATAGATAACCCTGAAAACATTTGTGTGCAACCCCCACGAGGTCCTGAGCTCCAGCCAGTGCTCCGTGACTGCTGCCTCAGTGCTGGGGTCTTGCAGGGACCTTTTTTTGAAGGTTTTCATGGTGCACAGAAGTCTGGGGTGGCAGGGCCAGAGCCCTGACGCCAGGCTACGTCTCCTCAGCCCTGCTCCTGAATGCAGCCCCAAGGACTTCTGCTAAATGTAATTACTGTTTTTGATGATTTCCAGAGTAATAAACAATAATAAGATTTAGAAGCATGCTGGTGTACTTCTTTAATCCAGTTATGCAAATAATTACATTAAAGGGCTCCATGTGAAATGTGTTTGCTGCCTCCACCCTTCTCTAGGGAACAACTGCAGTCCTCTGAGGGCCTAAGGCTCACCAGGATAGTATTTTTGGTGGTGTAATTTCTAATTACAGTCTAAGAAACCACTACATGCTTTGATTTTATAAAGGAGCACAGATCTTAACTTGGGGAACCTACTAACTTTCCCTGTGAGGGTTTTAGTAGTTTCTTTTATGCATTCGTATCCAAAGACCCTGACGCTGCAAGGAAGCTGCTCTGCAGGGATGGAGCAGGGTTTGCTCCTGAGCTGAGGTCTGGTCGGATGCTCTGCCACCTTCCTCATCTGCTGGGGTTTCACTCTAGGTTTTCACAGAGACTTTCAGTAGGTAGGTGAAAGTCTGAGGTGTTCTGCATTTTACTGCACTAGTGTTATTTATGATGGTCCTTACGACTATTCCTCTTGCAAACAGCCTCACTACATATGAGCAATCTATGTAGCTATACCACACAGCTGTTGGAAAGACTTATACGGCATCAATCTAGCAAATACACTCTATTTCCAAGGTTTGCAGATGCAAAGAAGCTTAATGAGATTTAAGTTACTCCCTATGGACAGAAGTCGGGTGATATTAAAAGGCAATGCAGTTATGAACAATGTGAAAGTGTAAACTGCAGTTTGAGCAGAAATGAAAAAATCAGGTTTTCAGGACAAAATCTGCTAAATTTTAAACCAGGCAAAATAAAATAAAATAAAATAAAATAAAATAAAATAAAATAAAATAAAATAAAATAAAATAAAATAAAATAAAGTAAAATAAAATAAAGTAAAATAAAATAAAATAAAATAAAATATAAAATAAAATAAAAATTACTCAGTTATGATCAGGTGTCTTTCCTAGACCTTGAAAACAACAACTGATAATTTTCACCAGTGATAACACTGTGTGTTTCATTGCTTTAAATATGTTATCTCCTTGTACTTTTAAGATGAAAAGAAAGGCTGCAGACATTATATTTGGGGCCTGGCAGATTTTCGGGGATGGGTGAGGGCAGAGCCTCCTGCAAGGCCATCTCTCACAGGAACACACTGAGTGCGTCCCAGCTGGTATTTTTTTATACCAGCTGAACAACAGATGCTCAATATTGTTTTAAATGAACAACTCTTGCTTGTCAAGGTGGCATTAGTGAGCTATAATTAGCTGTCTAAGATTAAACAGGGTACAGATATAAGACAAAAACTCTACATTTACAGCTGAAAGAAAAGCCAAGTTGCCCAATGCACCCACCAGACTGCCCCCCAGATGAGATCTTCCCTTAGAGAGAAAGCACCTTTTCTTCCTTTAAACTTCATTCTGCTCCCAAAAGTATCAAGTTTTACCTGACATCCAAAGTTTTTTAGTAAACACAACCTCCTGCATGAAGTGTTTTGCAAAACTGCAGCTGGTGGGAGCAAACTTGGTCTGTTCGCCACCCAGAGTCCTGGCTTTTGGGGTTGTGCCAAGCAAATATCCCTCCTTACACTCAACACCCTTGCTGCAGACCAGTAACAATGCTAGCTCCTTCTATGGATCCTCTCCCTTGAGCCTAGACTCCCTCTAAGTCAACAGAATTTGGCCTCTGAAAGCCCCAGGGAGTCACAGAAACATCTAAGATACCTGTCCACTTCAGTGAGATCTTTTCTTCCAAAACCATTATCGCCCTCCTGGTTCCAAGAGCAACCACAAATGAGCACATTCCTAACTGTACTGATATAACCAGTTGGGAAGCTCTTTCCAGGTTTATTTCAATCACGGTTTGTATATGTTTCTCTTCTCCCTGCTCTCCCAGCCCTCTCCCAGTCATCATTTATCAATTTAAAAACAATCACTAGAGGCTGTAGGCTGGAAGACAGCGAATGCCTAAAAGCTGTGTGAAATCAGGAAGAATACTGACATCTTCTTGGTGTTGATCAGGGAAGGGAAAACATCCAAACGTTCTCTGATTTAGGTGTACTGTAATCCCCTAAGCATTACACAGGGAATGCTGTAAGCTGCTTAGACCTGAGATGCTCAGGCTGCATCCCTACAGCCACTGCCGAATTACCCAAAATGTCAAGGGTTGAAGGCATGAAGCTCACAAATATCTCATTCGAGTTATTCCTCTTTGGGATCTAAAACCTAATCTCTTCACTAAAAAGCTGATAGTCTTGTCTGTTTTTGTTTACTTTCCCATTCTACAGCCTGGTTTGTCAAACCAAGTTAATTAAGCTAGTAATTTATATAAATAATTATAGATGCACTCAGGATTTCCCTGCTTTGTGTCTCTGGTAATCAACTTGAGATCACTGCTATCTGTTTGGGGCTGACTGGGCTTTGCATTCTTTGCATCTTGTTTATATTAATTAACACCATTAAGTAGTAATTTCCCTGTCTTTTCTCTGTAGGAATCACATGAATGAGGGGAGGAGATGGTTTTAATTCCTACGTATCCGTCAGGCACTGGAGACACTGCTATTAGTTCTTCAGCAGCTAGCATGGTGGCAGAGACACTCATTTCAGGAGGCTTAATTATCTATGGAATAGCAAGGAGATTTCTACACAGCTCCCTGGTATTGAGAAAGCTTAAGTGGAAGAAACTGATGCTCTTCTGAGGCTGGATGAGGGAAAATGCAACAGGAAAATAAAATGGTAGCAATGAAGAACTATCCCAGGTTATAAATGAGCTGTGGGGCATTGTGGAAGCTTGTGAAAGGGTCTTTGCTGGAAAATGCAGGGGCCAAAACACAGGGCTGCACCTCTCAGCAAAGGTCCCACACGTCTGTGGGAGATGTGTGCTGGTCTGGAGGAAATGAGATGAAAATAATCCAGATGCCACCTAAAGAGGTTTTCATGAGCTACATTACTAATTAGAAATTTCTTTTTTGCACAATCACATATGAAATATTTCAAAAGACAAAGAAAAACCTTCAGCTTGCAGTTTTGGAATGTTTTTCCCTTAATTATTGGATGTTTAAAATCCAATATCTACCACTAATGTGCATAACTTAAACCAGGGGGCTGCCATATGCTGTGTCTACTGCTTCAGAAGGTTTCAGATTTATTTTTAATATTACTGACTTTGTCAAGGTTCAAAAATTATTATTGCGAATCACTTTTCCATTAAAATGCACCCTCATGTCTGTTCTATGGAATAGTGTTTATTTGTAAAAGCTTTTGTAGCACCCATACCACAGCTGTCAGTCACAGCGAATTCTAGAGGGCTGTGACAGTGCATCCTCTTGGAAGCAGCCACAGACTTGAGAAGGATGAAACATAAATCCTCAGCTCTAGCCACATCACCAGGAAAGGACAAGGAAGCTCTTGAGAAACGTTTTGCTGTAATTAGCCAGGGATTTTTTTACTTTTATTTAGCATATTAGCATATTTTCAGAGTTCATAAAGTTGTTAATTGCTAAAAGAAGAAACACATCTTCCCATGAAAGAGTATAAAGCGGCATTAACCACCTCTAAATATTGCTGATTTGAGATAAAACAAGAATATGAAATACAGAGATCAAATTGCAGAGATTGAAGGACATTCCATGTCCTGAAGCCACTGAATCACAGAGTGTAGCTGNGATTTTTTTTACTTTTATTTTTGAATCCACCCAAGGGAGCACAGTTTTATAATTTTTTCACCTAGAAAAGTTGTATGCAGTGTCTAACAACATTAGCATATTTTCAGAGTTCATAAAGTTGTTAATTGCTAAAAGAAGAAACACATCTTCCCATGAAAGAGTATAAAGCGGCATTAACCACCTCTAAATATTGCTGATTTGAGATAAAACAAGAATATGAAAGACAGAGATCAAATTGCAGAGATTGAAGGACATTCCATGTCCTGAAGCCACTGAATCACAGAGTGTAGCTGCTTATTGAAAAATTGTCTTTCAGTGGTTCACCAAGATGAGGTCTTGCTTTCTACTCCTGTTCGTTTTAAGGTAAGTTGTCTGAATTTCAGGCTTGAGTTTTTTCAAAAACTTCAGATTTGATCCTCACCATTTTAATAAAGCTCCAAATGTGTCTCTTCCTCCTACTAAGACTATCTCTTTGCTTTTCCTAGCCACTTAAGATGGGTTATCTGAAGATCCCCTTCACTTCAGACTATGTAGTATCATTTCTCCTTGCAAACCTTTTCAACCTGTGTAAAAAAGCTGCAGGAAACAGACTCCATGGTGTACAAGCTGGCAGACAGCCTTCTATCCACATGCTTGTGGGCAGAAGCACTATCATCTGAGCAGGAAAACAAATCAATACTAATTAATGTTCCCTCAGAAGGTAAACAGTTTGTCTGCAGTGGGTAATGTAGCGAGGAATCGTGTAGGCTGGTTTTGCCTTTGCTTTTTTGCACCGTATCAACAGGGGTTTATACACGCAGCAAACAGCTGGCCTGTTGCTTATACAGGTCACCACATAGGCTGAGATTAAAGGAACCTACAGACTTTGGAGAGGAGTGAGTCGAAGGTCTGTTACTTTCATTGAGGACACAAGTGAAGTGACCATTTCGAGTGACATAAACATTTCATCTGCCTGATTAGTAACATAAGCAGCAGTTCCCAAAGACTAGAACATGCCTAAAATGCTCAAGAGCTCCCAGTATTTAGTCTCATGGAGTAGCCAGATCTACCGCCCACTTCCAGCAGGACAGAGGCTGTTTTCATATTTCAGTCTAGCAGACGGAGCTAGGGCAACAAGCGATGCCTGGTAGATGCCTGTAGATATACATTCATATTTGTAAGGCAGCAGACCTCTTCTGCAGCGAGTGTTGTTAGCTATTAAAATAATTTCCTTATAGCAGCGATGGATTCTTTATCACTGGTGCTCCTCAAATTAAAGATATATATTTACTTAAATTAGATATTTTTCAAATAAGAATAAACAGGAAGATCTTGTAGTTTGTTTTACATTAGAGGCTAAAGTCTCTATTAATTGTGATATTCTCTTCTAACCTCACTGAATCTGTATTTCGGGGATTTTATTTGAATAAGCCATAATTTTTGCTAGAACATGAGTTCATGAGAACAGCAAAATCTGAAAGAAAATTCATAATAGGAGAAAGCAAATATTAAAAAATGGCAGAGGCTGGCTACTGAATGTTGTCTTACAAGCTATGGTAGCAAGTTCTAATTTCTTATGTTTATACTGAAGGGTTTACAAAGGTGCCAAATCAATTGATATTACATTAACTCATGTGAAGTTCAGAGGGAAGGTTCAGTAGTTGGACAGATATAGGAAAAGGGTTTTGATAGGTATCAGATCTTTTAATCACAGATAGACACTTAGCAATTTCAGCTTTTGGGAAATGAATTAGTATTGTTAGAGGAGGTAAAGTCCTCCTTTATTGCAGTCCCTTCCAGCAAGGTTTGTTCTCTCAGACATGAACAATTTTGCTTAATTGCTCTATAAAAGTACACGAATTTAAGCAAAGGGACCAGTGTACACTAGCTCAAATGTGTGTTCGAGTGTTGTGCTGAATGAATGTCAATCATAAGCCTATAACATTGACTTACATTCTGCTCACGATTTCTTACAGCTTTCAATCACAGTTCCACCTCCTATTTGTAGGGTTAATCACTCCTGAGACATCTAGAACATATTTCTTCTTAATGTAAGGATCATTAGAGAAGGTCCCAAAGTCATTATGTAATTCCTAGCGGATTTGCGATTGATAAATCCATTTGGACTCTTACTTATTTCCTTGTTTTCTTTCATGTGTTCACAAAGATTTTATTCATTCCAGGGCTTTTTTTGACATAGGAAAGCAAGGTGACTGATGCACCAATCCCTGATTAGCCTTTTCCTCTCATTCTTAGTCATGGAATACATTTGCCCTTCTTGCTTTATTGCTTCCTTTTCTTCATATGGTCTGATCTTGCCTTTAGTAGAAAATACGACCAACACAACAGGAAAGAAAAGCTCAGATGATAGTTGCATTTCTGTCTTTGGTGCTGGCTTTCACTTGCAACCTCGTTGTGGGAGAAATACAAGCACAGCGTGTGGTTTGATCAGTCACTCCATGATCCGGCAAATCTGTGCACCAGCTGCTTAAAGTGCTGCTTCTAGCCGCTCTTCTGACCTCGGCCTCACAGCAGTGCTGTGAAAGAAGGTGTCTTGATGAAATCAGCTTCTTCTAAAAGAGCTATAAAGAGAAACATAGAAAATGTAGCAGTGAAAAGGACACCAAGGGAAAAAGGGAGAAATTCCACTCCTCTCACTTTCTACTCGTGCGCAGGATGTCATGAGAGGACACAGCTCCTTTGACCCTGGCTGCCGAGTGGTGACATGGTAGATATGAGGCTCCAGCTCCTGCATCTTCTACAGCTCTTAGCTGAGGGCACTGAATGGGGCACTTTGAAGAGTCTTGCCCTGGTAAAACAGCCCATACATCTTTTTTCTTCAGATTATGCTTAACTCATAACTTCAATCCAATCTCTTTACCTCTTTCTTAGTTTACCACCACATAGGCTTCAAGAACTTCCTCCCATTTCCCTGAGAAATACTGGCACGCTTTCTGGTTTGAATTCCCTATTGCTGTANCTGCATCTTATACAGCTCTTAGCTGAGCGCACTGAATGGGGCACTTACCAGGGCAAGACTTTGAAGAGTCTTGCCCTAGTAAAACAGCCCATACATCTTTTTTCTTCAGATTATGCTTAACTCATAACTTCAATCCAATCTCTTTACCTCTTTCTTAGTTTACCACCACATAGGCTTCAAGAACTTCCTCCCATTTCCCTGAGAAATACTGGCACGCTTTCTGGTTTGAATTCCCTATTGCTGTATTTGTGGCTGGAGCTGAACCACCTCCACCTCCTTCAGCCTCCACCTGCACCAGGACTCTAGGTCCTGGCTTTCTCTGCACCCCAAAATACAAAACAGACAACTGAGCCATGTGCCAGCTCTGTCTGAAGGTCTGATAAACAGATGCAGGCAGGTCCTTCCACACGCAGCAGCTTGCACGTCTGCAGTATTAGTCACGATAACATATTTTTAATCTGATGTTATACTGACATTGACCGAAAAACGTTCATTCCCTCTGGCAGGTCTTTCTGGCTCTGCTGGAGATTAAGGACTACGAGAAGGTGAGGCACAAGCTCCTTAACAAGTATGGGCTTAAAAATGTAACATTGCTGCAGTTCTGAGACAATTGCTTGTAGTGAGGGTCCTTGATGCTTTAGGCACTTGAACTGGACCTGATATTCAAGTATTTGAGCTCATATTTATATAATTAAGGCTGCCTTGAAACCCAGTAACTTTCAATAACACTTTGGGAAGAGTTTTTCTTCTCCAAGCTTTAAAATAAGCTAATGGATTTATTAATCATGGTAGTTTTTTGCAGCTTGGTATCTGTCACTTGGGTGTCTGTCAAGCAATGGGTGCTCCTGCACTGCCACCGTCTGGTCATGCCTAGTGGGACTTCATTTAAGCTCAGGTGCCGAGTGAGTTTAGTGTGACATTAGCAAGTTTGTAAGGAAAGGATTAAATGAACCTGAAAATCTAATAATTTAATTTAATTTAATTCTTTAAGTTCTTTTATCTCTCTGCCAGAGATAAATACACCTTAACATCCCCTGCTGACCAGATCATTTTAGCATTTTACTTAAAGATGTTTTAGAAAATACTTCCAGGGAGGGAATGTATAGCAATGTGGTGGTTTTAGCACTCTGAGGCATTAGTTAAAAGGTGATGTTGAGACAGACACCATGACCTAAATATGGACAAGATATTTGTAGTTGTACAGACCTTGTGTCCTACAAACTATGAAGCTTTCAAAATTTAGAACTGTGCTTCTGTTTTCGGGTATTTTTTATCTCTGTCACAATAACCTAGATCCAAAACTATTCCCTGAGAACTGCGGCAGCAAGCTGCCATTTGGTCAAATGTTAAACATTGCACTGCTGTGGTCTGCACCATACAGCAAGGCCTTCTGCACGTGGAAGAGCCATTTCACATGGAAGAGCAAAAAATGTAACCAAATGTCCGTAGTGGAGTTTACTGCCATGAGTAACGACAGTCAATTCATTAAATGCCTGAAATATTTAGATACTTGTGATGACAGAATGACACAATCAACCAGAGTAATGGCATGCTGGAAGTGCCTGAAAATGTTAATCCTGTCACAAAATGGACATTTTCCCTGCGTCTGCATATGCATCAACTGGCTTTGTCAACAGCAGGACCTGTGGGGCAGCATCTAACCAGCTTGTGGCTTTAGACCTGCCTTGGGACCTGTCAGCACGACAGAGGTGCAAGAAAACTGGCTGAATCTTTGCTCTTGGGTGCCAACAAGCCAGTTAACTTTCTGTGTGGGTGAGTTTCCAAAAGAGCCAAGAACACACATAACATAGGCCAGAACATGTCTCATCAGGGTGAGTGAAGTTGTTCAGTTACTCATCGAGCGCTTGGTGCCTTGACAGGAAAAGAACAGGGTTTTGGTCAGGCCTTCTCGCTAGGAAAGTTGGCAACCGCTGTGCACGAATATTGCATATTTCTGTGCTGTACCCATTCAGCCCATTCTGTACACAGATTTAATAGTGCTCTTCCGCAGAGCTCTGTGTGTGCATCTGCTGGGAGCCAGGCTGAGCAATCAGTGCGTCTCTGTAAGCCTATTGCAGACAAATTGCTCAAGCAGCGCTGGGGTAGGTGACCTCAGCAGTGAAAACAAGTATATTATTCCCCAGCATCAGCTGCCAACCAGCATGAAAAAGGGATCTCCATGTCTCTGTGGGGCTCTTGTACACTGAAATGCAAGCTATAGCACTCTGGATTCTTCATGAAGAGCCTACTAAGAACAGCAGAAAGAGTCTGGCTAACTCCATCTCTTCGCTAAATCTTCTGCCTTTGGGACAAAAATTTAGCTGTAAAGTCCACCTACCAGTTTAAAAAGGATTGCTTTTCTCTTTGGTTGGGAAAATCCTGTGGATACATCACTGGTAGTAGGTCTGTGTTTTTCACAGAGCTAGACTCACTCTGTAAGCTCAGAAACTAAAACCAACAAGCCTTCTTGATGCTTCCCAAATTTTACTGTTACCAGTATACTGTGTGCTTCAATAATCAAACATTATGGTAGTGTATTTTGCACTCAAATCTCTCTCCCTCTCAATTCGGATGCTGAGTATAAAATTACCAGCCAAGAAATGCCTGAAGTTTAAGCCCTGTCTCCGCCAGGTGTCAGTGGAAGCTGCAGAATGGAGCAGCGCAGCCAAAGCCGGGCGGCCTCAACCCTTTCCTGTCCCAGTAAAATCGAGCAGAGGAGAAAGTACGCTTGCCCTGACCTAGAGGGAGAGGGATGCTTCCTTCTAGGAAGATGTCTTGAGCCAGATTACTTGTGCAAAAATGCACCAAGACCATTTCTTTTTTTTTCAGTGGTTCTTCAAGAAAACAGAGAGATCTTTTCTGTAGGGCTGGAAATTACTTGCTGAGCACTCCTGCCATCACCAAAGGCACTTGGAGTGCAGAATACTGCCAGCTGACTTGCAGTGGCACATATAGCCCTGTACGACCTCAGGCAGACAAACAAAATGACAGCGCTGGAAGGTGATGAGCTTGGTAGAACCAGAGGTGGAGTTTCTAGAAAAGCCATGTCTTAGCTCCTTGGAGTTATTGAAATATCCAGCTCTGAGACAGCACGTTCAATTTCTGCTTGATTGCAGTAGGAGTTATCAGTAGGTATTGCAGTAGGTGTTATCAATGCTTTTTGAAGACTGACATCTGCATTCCATAACACTGCTGAACATTTCTGCAACTGTGGCTCCTGGGCCCATCAAGTGGAAGCTGCTAAAGTTCACTAAGTAAGTTCATTAGTTCACTTACTGTTGAAGGGCAATCATTCTCTTGAAAGTCAGGGTATTACATTCTCATTTAAGGACAAAGTAGATGAAGAAATACCGTTTTGACCTTGCAAAAGAAGGAAAAAGATTCCTCCTTTTATTTTATTTATTCCTTTTATTTTCCATACTGAGACCTTTCCATTTTGTCTTCAAAGTGTTCATTAAAAGCAATCTGCTTGTGCAGAGCTACCCTTACCAGGGGTGACAGGTTAAGGAATCAGTAATGTTGATANGCTGCTAAACCTCATTAGTTCACTTACTGTTGTAGGGCAATCATTCTCTTGAAAGTCGGTATTACATTCCCATTTAAGGACAAAGTAGATGAAGAAATACCGTTTTCACCTTGCAAAAGAAGGAAAAAGATTCCTTCTTTTATTTTATTTATTCCTTTATTCCTTTATTTTCTTTTATTTTCCATACTGAGACCTTTCCATTTTGTCTTCAAAGTGTTCATTAAAAGCAATCTGCTTGTGCAGAGCTACCCTTACCAGGGGTGACAGGTTAAGGAATCAGTAATGTTGATAGTTAGAAAATTCAAAGAACAAGGTACTGCTCAATACAAACAAATGTGGCAATTTTATACCACTAATATGTTGTATTCCTCCAGAAGACTTTTTTAAGGAAATTCTTATTGTACATTACTCAGAGATCATGTCTCAATGCCACTTGAAAAGAATATTTTTACTACGTGGTTGAATACTAACACGGAGTGAACCCACCTGTCTCATGTGAATAAAACATTTTGTGTGATCTTTTATTAACAAGTTCATCAACACACATCCGCAAAGCTTTTCATGATCCTCTATCAATTAATCCACTTACTTATTCAGAAAAGCAAATTTATTAATACATGGATCTATTATTGAATAACAACATTAAAAATCTTTAAAGACACTTGGGCTAATATATAAAAATCAGTTTCTATTAACACCATGTATTGCAGAAAAAAATTACTTAATCTTAATATCCATTATCTGAATTTGCAGTTCTTTGGCAAAAAAATCTCATCTTCATTTATTTCTAGAACTATAATTAAAAGTTTGTTATTGCTCCATACCTCTAAAATGTCCTTGATTTCTATTGTATTTTATTCATTATGTTGTATCAGAATTTACACTAAAAAGTTCCAGATGATGCTTGATGTATCCTGCAAATATTCTTCTTGAGGTGGATGCAATGAGCTTATAAAATTTATCTTTAAAAAAGATTCAATAAAGTATATCAGGAAATACTTGGGGGACTAACTATAGTAAGAATCATTCGTATTGTCATGCAAGGAATTGCTGAAATCTACAGGTTTCAGTCATATTTCTCCTATTTACATGAAAGTGGAAGGCTGTTCATTCCAGTCAGCTCCTTCCAGGGTGACAAGGATTTTTTAGAGACTCCTTTCTGGTGGTGTGAGGGGTAGGTGTTGCCACTTAGACGAGCTATTAGATATACCAGTGCCTCAGAGATATTCTTTGGGGCCCTGGTAATAAAAAAAGAGGCCAAAAATTCATAGGCTACAAGTAGGATCATTATCAGTAATTTATAGAGAACTTCATTTGGGCGGCGAATGCAGGGAGAGCAGCTGTGACTCTGGTAATACTAGGTCAGCAAGGGGTGCTCCTTTCCTCGAGAGGATTTTACACCTGTGAACAGTGCCTTGTGCTTGCAAGTATTTCATAGACTACAGTTTTGCAGACACCCTCGAGTGAGGCAGTAATTCTGCTGCAGCAGTTGCACAAACGCTTCATTAAAGGCATTCCTACTCACTTGGGCAAAGCTGTTCCCAATGCTGTACTTAAAAACCTTTCCTAACCTCTGTGGGATGCGGAAGAACATGACTCACTTAGGGAGGAACTCTGCAGGTGCGTTGTGCGTGCAGCTAGCACGGATGCTGTAGCTGCCAACGTTAAATAATTATGTTATACAAGATACCAATTCGCATGTGGCAATGCAGCGATACATATAGTTCAGTCAGGAAAGGCAAAGGGAAACTCTGGAAAGCAGCTCGGAGGTGGGAGATGAGGTACATTCCCAAGTGTCCACAAAAAAGCACGCGATGCTGATTATGAGCAGATACTTGATGTACTTGTGATTTCAGTCAGCATTTTGTTCATTCGTGACCTCTCGATTTATTAATTTATAAGCCCTTTAGTATGGTTAGTGCTAGCATTTTATTCTCTGTGGGGTAAAATAATATTTCATTATTAGCGTGTTAGGAGCTATTTCAAACCAGTGGTTCATTTTGAATCTAGTCGGGATAAGTAACATTTATATTTGGAAATGGAAGATCATAATTACAGTAAAGATAATGCGGAAAAAGGTATACATTCCAGCCAGTGTCTCTTGGCCCCTCATAATAGGACTTTTTTCCTAAGGATTTTGATTTTAATGACTGATCCTCCACTACGAAGATCTAAAGTAAGAGCAGAGTCCAGAGCTTTCATGAAACTGTAGGAATTCTCATTTTTGCACCGCAGCTCATGAGCTTGGGATGTTCTGCAAGCTTCAAATATGAATACATATATATTCAAATACAAATATATACAACCTATCAAGTGAGGTATATGAAATTAATAGGTGGTGGTTAAATTCTTTCACTTAAATACATGGGCTTTTTTTTATGTATGACTGGAGCATTAAACCATCCGAGCTAGCATGCATTTCCACTGAAACTTACTTGAAATTGCTGCGTTATCAAATTCTTAGGGTGAAATCCTAGCCCCACGAAAGTCAATAGGAATCTTTCATTCCAGTGGGACTAAGATTCCAGGTTTCTCCAGGATACTCTACTATTTATCTGTTCTGAACTGTTCTGTTCTGGAGGTCTCATTCTATTATACCATTTCATACTCCTTTCTAGTAAATGAAGAGGAATGTGTATCCATTATCCATACATGCTTCCTGAGTAATAACGACAGTAAAAGCCAATCATTTAAACAGTACATCTTGTTTTATTTAACTAATAGAGAAGGCAGCTCAGAGACAAGACCTGTGGAGAAAAATGCATATATTGCAGTATTATTCAGCTCTAGAAATGGAGAAAAGTGCACATGTTGCAGTATTATACAGTTCTAGAAAAAGAGTTGAAAGAAACTGTATGCAATTAAATACAATTATGGAAACTATACAGGAAACTAGAACTATACATAGATATTTTCACATAAAATATTTGTGTTTCACCGGAGGAAATCATTTAGCTGGAAATTTCCATCAGAATTCTGTCTTGTCAAGAAAAAGACTGATTTGTGCTTCAGGTCTGAGGAAAGAAAGAAATGAAGAAAAAGTCCTTTTAAAGTTTTAAAAATGTTGCAACCAACATTTTGCTGTTTTGAAGCGAAAAATCAAAATTTCCACACGTAAGTTCCCAGATCAAAATAGTAAGCCTAGTCTCCATCCTAGCAATAACATCTGTTTGCAATAACACTCCATGCCAGTAAACAATGTTATTTTAACTAATCTATTGGCGTGGCGATGAAAGTGACAGTAAAATGTTGATATGGGAGCTAATTTCTGTGTTTGGCCTTGAGATCCATCTTCCCAGACGCAGAGACTATTTCTGGCAACATCAGAGCGCTCCAGATTTAATTCCGACACTTCTCTGCCTTCCTGAAACCCAAGCAAGACATCTGGCTGCGTTTGCCGCTTGTGTTTGTGAAGTGCCATTGAGACCGCTTGCACGAGCAGTGACTTTGGAGATAGAAATCACGGGGTATAAATGGAGAGAAGCCGGAGTTATGAAGAAAAAGTGAGGGGCAACCTTCACTTGTGATGGTGATGGGCCATATGCTTGTAAGATGCCATTCTGAACGCAATTCTGCGGACTTTTAACTTGCTTTTTTAATTCCCTACTGTTCAGAGCAGTGGTTCCTATGGAGCTACGCACATGGCACATGAGGAAGGCGACGGGATTGTCCTGATCCAGAGGGAACTCCCGGCTGTGGGTGCCCGTGGGGAGAAGGGCTGAGCTGCGAGTTAGCCAATTGTCGGCCAATTTAATACGACTTAGGGTGTTGCAGCATTGCGCAGAAACCAGAATTGTTTATTTAAGGAAAAAATAGCTCCGCAGAAACATGGCATTTTAGTCACTCCGCATGCTGAAGTTGCAAACACGCTAGAGAAGAAAAAATATAATAAAAGTTGCCTCACGTGTTGCGATGCTGGCGCGCCAGCCGCACACAGGGCGATGCAGACGGGCCCCGCGCACGCAGCGACCCGCGGGCCTGGCCTCGCTCCCGTCCCCGTCCCCGCTCCCGCTCCCGTCCCCGTCCCCACGGGCGGGCCCTGCGTGCCGAGGCGCACATGGCGCGAGGGAGCCGGCCGCCAGACGCGCTCGGCCGCCAGACGCGCGCGCGGGCGGCCCACGAGGCGGCCATGTGGGGCGGGAGGCAGCGCGCGGCGGAGCAAACCGGCCGAGGGCTGCTTCGCCTTTTCCTCCTTTTTTATTTCCCCCCCCCCCCACCAAAGCGTCCTAAACACGGGCCTTAATCATCAGCACTTCTGAAGCACTCATCATTCTTGTATCCAGGCAAGGAGCCTTGTTATTACCCTTGGAGAGATACCGCATTCCCTCATTTCCTCGGGAAGAGGGGCTGCCAGCAGGATCCAGCCTGGCCCTGCCTGGTTTGTTTCAGATTAAAAGTGTCCGTGGGGAAGATGCGTGTTCATCCCCAGCAGGTCCTCGGTGCAGCCCCAGGAGCAAATCTAGGTGCCAGGCCACCAGCAGTCACCTCTGCAAGTAAACTGCATTACTTCTGCTTAGGGAAGAACATATTTGTGTGGATTTAAATATTCCTGTGGATAAAAACGGTGACAGAAGAAGGTACACTACATTTTTTTGTGGCTTATGCCATAGACAAAAGCAGTGTTTTTCCATTCGAGGAGGAACGCCTCCATTGCGGAGCTCCATACATGTCTTGACCACTTTGGCCACCTCGGAGCCTTCATCTGTGCAGCAGCAGATTGCAGTGTCTTTGAGCCCAGGTTTTCGTAGTTGACCAAATTACGAAATGGTTGGGCAAACTTTTGATTTTGGGAGTTGGAGGTCGTACGTCTGACAGGTCCCACTCTAGTGCTTGAAGAATGCTTAGAAAAATGGGAAAAACTTTAGGGCGTTTAGTGTGTTACTGCCCACACTTTGACCTGTTCTGATCTACAGCTCCCCGTAATGAATTAAGAGCATGAAAAGAAAGGCAGTTTTCGGCAAAACTTGAATTTGTCCCATGTGAGGGAGTTATGATGTGCACATATCATAACATATAACATATATACATAGATACCTCTTAGAGGGCTCCCTCCACACCACATCGGTGAGTGTTCACGTGGGGAAACCGAGGGGCGTTTCAGTCCTGCTCATGTAGGAAAGAGCCAGTCACTCCGAGTGAAGCAAATGCTGTATGGATGTGATATCTCAAGTTATATAATATCATGGCCAAATCTCTGCAGCTGGATATCATCAAATCAAAATTAGAAACTCATTGGAAGGAAAGGACAGTCTTTGCACAGATTGCCTATAAATCTGCAATAACTAGTTCTCCCTGGGCGTAACATCAAAAACATTTTTTAGCGTCTCATTAGTAAGAAAATTTATTGCTCAACTATTGAACTATGTCGATTTTTGAAAACATTGTGTGAATAATTCCAGAAAGCATGTGTTTGATTTGTATTCGTTTTGTGCCGCTGGATACAAAAAGTGGCTTTTACCCTATGATGAAATGACACTAATCATGAAATTAAAGGGCGAAGCATGTCTACAGTTTCAGAACAAGGTAAATTTTTATAAATATGCTAATGCCCTCCCTTCCCCATAAGTCAAAGTAACATTAAGGAGTTCATATCCCAGCTGAGCTTTTTTGAAAAAAAAAGGCCCAATTACAGTTCTGTAGAAGGGGAAAACTCCTCCCAACCCTTTATTATTTTTTCTTTGTGCTGTAGTGTGTTTCCCAGCTGTGTCTGTTGGCCAGTTTTGAGGCCAAAATAGCCTGAAAAAGATGGAGAAGGAGGGAAACGGTTTAAATTGAATTGAACATTGTCCACATAGGATGAACGGATAGAGTTTAGAGTGTGATATTTATTGACAGTGATGCATGTACTTTAGCACTGCAGAGTGTTATCTTTTCTCACCTTTTAGTGATAGGAAGGGTAGAATAAAAGGCTGCCCAAGTAAGTGTGGGTGAGCAAAGTACACAAAGCATTAGCAAGGCACTTAGGCAACATTACAGTTCATTAAAGTGCTCTCACTGGAGTTTTCTCTACAAATAAATGCTTGCAAGCAGGCCCTGAAGCATCAGAAAAGTCTCCTGCCAAAGACAGGGAAGCCTCGTGCCCTGTTCCCGGCCTGCAGGTCTGCTGTCCCTGCAGCTCAGTTATCCTGCATGGTCCGGCCCTGCATCCCGTCCTCTCCAGCTCTGCAGAGGGGAGGGCAGCAGCTGGCCGCTTGCTCAGGCAGACGTGTCCTGCAAACCCTTAGCCGGTTCCTAGCAGAGATGGGGCCAGACTGGGTCGCATTTTCACACTTCGCTCTGTTAGCAGGATTTCTTTAGTGCCTTTTCTTCGACCCTGAGCTCTTCCTCTCTGTGCACTGTGTCCTGTAACAGCAAACTAGCGATCAGCGCTTACATCAGAGAACTTGTGATGCGGGGAAAGGAAAAAGGAAGGAAGGAAGGAACCGAGACAGCGAGGCAAGTGATCTGTTCAGGGTTACCCGCACATAGTTCAGTGGCAAGTCAAAAATCAGACTCGGGCTGGCTGGATCACAATACGAGCCTACCAAATCATACAAAATACAACCAAATTCCCAGTGTTTCTGTTACAGAATTGCTTTTTATTTTTTTTTCTTTATTTTTCTTCAATAGGCAAACTGCAAAAGAAGAGTTTGTATGTTGGTAGTGTTTGCAGTCTATAATCAATTTTATGAATAGTCTCATCATTCAGCTGTGCAAAGGGCCGGAGGGGACCAAGCCCTTCCAGAGGTGTCTGAATGGGGTGATGCAGCTGTCAGGTAAAGCACCACAACGTGCTTTACCGAGTGCTCTGTGATGGGAAGAGGTTTCCTCCCACCTTTAGGCACTCTGATCTTAGCGTAATCAATCTCTTCACTGCAGAAGTTTCCCAATTAAGGCGTTGTATCCGCTCGCTGTTGTTTGGGACGAGCGGTACCCTCGTCTCTGGCTGGCGTGGGAGAGGTGAGGGCAGCAGGTCCCTCCTGGGGAGACACGTGAGTCTGCAGCAAAGCCCCCCGAGCACCTTTCCGGCTCCAGGGCCTCGGCGCACGGCTCGGGATGGCACCAGCAAAACTCCCCCGTCTTCTTCGAGCTGTGCTGGGATCAGCTCTCCCAAACATTCTCGGGAAATGAAGAGAGAGAGGCACAGTCCTGTTTTCATTGAAATGAATGGGCAGCAGCGCTAGCCCCACCACGACCCGGCTCTCTCACCAAGCCCAGCATTACGAAGCGAAGGATCAAAGGGCTCCAGCTGCTCCCATATGGCAAATAGTCCTATACGTTGCGCACAATTACGCCCCAGCATCTCCCTTTCCATACTTGGTACGCTCAAGAGCCCCTTGGGTGGGAGCCAGCGCAGTTTTTCCCGAGGAAGACGTGCGGGAACACACACGGATGTCACTGCCACTGCGTAACAAGGAGCTGTCACGCCGAGGGCGGCCTTCCCGGTGGTGTGGGCTGGAGCAGGAGCTGCATTCCCGGTGCGTCTGGGGCTGCCCGTGCCGAGCAGCCGCGTTGGGCCCTGTCCGCGATCCCTGTGGCTCTGCCTGCGGCAGCGGATGCACACAGGGCTCTTCGGCCACAGGGTGGCATCTCACGGACGCCCTTCGGAAAGCTGGTGCTGCCGCGGTGAATCCAGAGTTCTTAAAAATTACCTCTGCTTTGTTAACGCAGCTCCCCACAAGGGAGGTTTGGTTTTGGTTAAGAGTGCGCAAAAACTGTGAGAAAGTCGATCCTTTGGTCAGTTATTTTAGCCAAGCACTGAAGTGATCACTGCGATCACTTTTTAAAGCGCACAGCCTGTGGAATGGACCAACTGGGCTGTGTCCCTCTCCATGGGACGGCCCTTGGGGCAGGGCTCCTGCCTCTGCCTCGTGCTGGTGCAGAAACATAATCTGCAGTAGGAGGCTCAGGGACAGGACTGTCAGGCCGTAAGAAAAGGCAGATCTGTTCTACTTTTAAAGGGCATGACCGAATTCATTCTCTGGGATGTAATCCTGCCTTGCCAGCCTCAAAGCTGTCTCATATCACGTTGGCAAAACCAGCAGTTAAGTTTTCTCTCTTCCCTTCCCTTAGGAATAGACAATGAAACCGAGTCAGATGCTAAGGGTAACCGGAGATGGGGCTGGTTTCCTGGATTTTGCGTCAGAGGCAAATTCATGGGAACACGCAGCCAAGGCGGCATGGGAACGAGCTATGGATGGAGGCAGAGGAGACCTCCACAGACATCCTTTTGCCATCCAGGTTGCAATCAGGTCCCATTTGGGATGCGCTTAGAAATGAGGTGACTATTTTCTGGCAATGACATCGACCTCCACATACATCCTCTTGCCATCCAGGTTCCAGGTTTGGGATGCGCTTAGAAATGAAGTGACTATTTTCTGGCAATGACATCGAGAGAAAGTCAAGGAGAAATGGAAGGAAAAGAGGCCTTATGAGGGCTTAATTTTGTTCCTGTGTTCAAAGATCAGAATTTTAAACAACTTAGAAGTCCAGAGATGTATAAGCAATATCGAACTATTGATGATCTCAGTAATATCGAACTAACCTGCAGGAGGCAAGAAATCCCAGTTCCAGTTTTTGCCTTCCCTGTTAGGGTATGTTATCATCTCTGTGCACTGGAAATGACAATCTGCTGAAGGTGTGAGTGCTCAGTCAGCCTGGCTTCATTTCGGGTGGATTTTCGTGACTGTTCGACGCGGTCGGCATCTTCTCTTGTCCATGCGCATCCTTGCGAATGTGGCCCCAGAGAGTCCCACTGCAAACAGGCCTCGGAGCCGAGGCGCAGAGGTCGGCACAACTGTGTGCACCATCACCCGAGCCGCTAGGACAACCTGGTTTTCATAATCACTGCCATAATCATGGAACTTGTGTTGTTTTTTGTAAATAAAGAAATTTCCCTGAAATCCTCTGAAGCTGTTGCCACCTTGGGTCACCTTATAGCAGAAGCTGGTAGCGGATCCCATGGAAGGGCTTTCTTCAACAAAATATTTTCCATTACAGAAATATTGACTGAGGAAAACCTATGTTTTCTGGTAGTCTATGGAAGAAAAAAAACCCACAAATTTTCATCTGTTTTTTGAACATTGACCCCAGGCTAATGACTAATATGAAGATTGAGTCACTCACCTATTCTTACGGAGGATCTTTTTGTGAGTCTCCTTGATCCTTTATAGGACAGTAAAGGACTTTTTTTCCTACTTACTACTTTTCTCTTTTGTCTGTTTGCCCAGTGCTGTAGCTGGGACTGACAATGCTGAATGGCAATGTTGATACCTGGTTTGCATCCAAGCAGACATTTTTTTCAAGTAATTAGTTTGGGAAGGAAAAGCCCATGAAGCTGGGCTTTTTCAGGGGCTGGTGGGTTAGGTTACCTGCTGAGTTAGAGAGGTTACCTGTTTTGTTTTTTTTTTTTTTGCATTTTTCCCCCTCAATTCTAGACCTGTGATAGCCTGGGAAAAAATTGCCTTTATAGAGGAACCCTTTAAAAACAACCACCAGAGCCCCCACCTTTCTGTGCTCAGGAGCCCAAGGGCAGACTTAATTAAAAGTTCCTTCAAAATATACTCCCTACTGCTCTAAGCTACTGTGTTTCAAACACTCTGGTGCGGTGCCAAAGTGGGAGCAGGCATATATTAAAGTGACAGGTACAAAAGATGTTGTTATTCTTTGTGCTCCCTTCTCTACTGATCCCTTTGCCTTGCAGTCCCAATGTAAACATGATTTAAAATAAAAATAATACCCTTTCTTCCCGCCGTCCGTCTAATGAACAGACTATCACTAACCATTTGTCTTTTCAAAGCAGCCTCCTCACACATAGGTTCCCACTCGCTGTCAAGATTTAGCCCCGGAGTCTCAGGAATGTTTTCCTGGAAATAGCAGCTTTGTCACACTGTGCTTCTGCTGAAGGAGTTTCCTGTGCAAGTGTCATGCTGCCTGCTCAAAGAAGATCAGTCTAGAGCACTTTAATATCCATCAAATGCTCATTAGTAGCTGAGATAAAGCCTCCTTGTTACCTTTTTTTACTTTTTTTTCTCCTGCTTTGAATTTTCTGAGTGCATTTGTATACGTTGGCCTTTCCTTTACTAAATGTAGTTTTGCATTAACTCCTCTCTGCTGGAGAGGACCTGGCAGAGGCAATTGCTGCGTGTCGCTCAGGTAGGAACAGATTTATGCTCCAATAGCTTAAAAATCCTTGCTGGGCTACCCAGAATATGACCCAGCTTCTTCCCTCCGTCGATTCCTCTCTTAGTCTGCTCTTATCCTCCCGCTCTCTTTGGTTCCTCTATGCTGAAGCTCCCAGTGCTCCTCTCCAGGGCTGCTCCTCCTGTTGCAGCATCCAGCATCCCTTTGCCTCCTTCAGCCACGGCAGCAGCAGCAGCACGTGCAGGAGCCAGCAGCAAGAGTCAATATTGGGGTTGGGAGGCGACGGTTGCATTGAGAGAGGTAAAACACCGCTTTTCCAAAGCAAGATTGAAAGATAACGATGGTCCTCAGAGCAGATAATCATCCCTAAAGACTGAGGAGAAAAAGGAAGCGTGATTCGGAGCATATTAAATTAATCTAACAGCTTGGCGCGGATGAGTTACCCATTTTCACAGTAAGAGGGAGCCTTATTCTGTCAATGCGCTGAGGATTTTATTTCTAGAGATTTATAGCCACAGGTTCTGGAGTACTCTGTAATTACATGAGTTTACACTTGCAGGGACAAAGGCTGAGTAAATATTTTATTAGGCAATTTTTATCTTATTGAAACTGAATACACATGTGATAATTTGCCTGGTGAATGAGGGAAGGGGAGTGAAATAAATAAGGTAGTTTACACAGAGCGTTGTTTGCGGCCTGCATGTAGAATCAGCGGCGCATGCTGTGCTGCTTGAAGCACAAGTAGCAGCAGGGGCAGCACAGGAGCCCGGGCACCGTGGCCACCGGTGAGGGAGAACTGGGCCCGTTCGCAGGATGGACAGGACACAGCAAAGCTGCCATTGCAGACACTGCCCTGCGGCTGATGAGTTTGTTGCAGGGCGTCTGCACTGCTGTTTCTTTATGGTATTTTTTTCCTTAAGGTGTGAACGCTTTACTGTCCCATTCATCATTTGTAGACTCTGGAAAGAAAAAAGAAAGGTAGGAAAATTATCAAAAACATCAAGAGTCATCAGGGAGCATCTCCACACAGCCCTGAGTGTGCACACTGGTGCCTCTCATGGGTCTTCTGTTGAGTACATACCTCACACGTTGGCGTGAAATGGAAGTGCTGAGATCCCAGGCTTCTCCGGAGACTAGACCCTGGCATGGACAAGGGCTGGATCTAGTGGATCCCAGTGAGATCGCGGCACATCCCGATAATGGATCCTCATCCTGGCTTACAGTATAAGGGCAAGCAGACCCCTGAAGGAGGAAGATGCCAAAATGTTTCAGAAAATACAGTCCATGGGGAGAAGAAGCAGCGTTTGGACCAGGTGCTCATGGACAGGCTCTGCTGTGAGCAGGACAGCTCTGCTGCCATGAGAAGAGGTTTCTGTGTTTCTCATTCTTCAAAAGATAAAAAGATTGTGTTTAATATTTAGGCATCCATATAAACTAAAGGGAGACACAGAAACTTTCCTTCCTGTCCCACAGCAGGGTGTGCAAGCCCATTCTGTTGCTCTGTTCCATTGCAAATTCTGTATTATTTTATTACATATATCAGGCAGTGGTCACTGACTGGCACCGCAGTGGCCACTGAAGGCAAGGACACTGTTTTCATCAGGCTCGCTGAGTTACCTTTGCCATGGGAGCTGAGCAAGGCTGGAGGTTATTTCCTGCTCCCACCTGGTGTCATCCAGCCTCCTAGGAGCTACTCCGGCCCTGGAGTTCGGGAGCTGAGAGCACCCTGAGGTGCCATTAGACTGGCAGGAACCTTGGAGGCTCAAGACTGCAGGCACCTAGGGAAGAGCAACGCATTGAGAGGGGCTTTCCTCTTTGCCGTGGGATTCTTGTATTAAAGGCAGCTGAGGTCACACTGCGGGATGAAGAACTTCTTTCCTGTGAGGGGGACCGAGCCCTGGCACAGGCTGCCCAGAGAGGCTGTGGAGGCTCCTTCTCTGGAGCTCTTCAAACCCGCCTGGATGCCACCCTGTGCCACGTGCTCTGGGTGTCCCTGCTGGAGCAGGGGTTGGACTGGATGATCCCTAGAGGTCCCTTCCAACCTCACCTGTTCTGGGATTCTGGGATCACCATGGGTATCCGCAGCTCTTTCCTGGCCAGTTTGTCACCTGTTTCCCTCCTGGCTCCTCTTCTAAAATCCGCCCCAGCCCTACAGTTAGCAAGGTGAATGCGACACATCCCAGATATATTCCCTCTTGAGGACCTGTTATTATCCTGGTTAGTTTATTGATAGGGCTGGCAGTTCACAAGGAAGAAAGAGTCTAACTTCATGACTCTTCCAGCCACCACTTTGCAGCCACGGGATCAGGACTCATGGAAGAAATCCAAGTGGAAGAGCAGCCAACAGGCAGCTGCCTTTAGCATTTACTCTGCATTTCCATGTATGTTCTCCACCTGGGAAGACACCCGTTGATTTTAAGGAGACTGAGACTGTGCTTACAATGAAGAGTGAACTTCCAATAGCTTATTAATGTGCCATAAAATATTTACTGTAGGAGCTTCATATGAAACGCAGCTTTAAAATTAGAGTCTTATTAGAACAAGGTATATACACTGGTAACATCAGCATAACAGTTTTTAGAAGCAGACATTTAATACGCATTGTAGTAGGTATAGATATAATTGAAAAAAAAGCAAAGCTTCCTACAGGATTTCCGAGATTCATTTTACTATTCTATTTCCAAGCAGGCACAGCCTATTATAAATCCCACAGCACAAAATTTTGTAAGAATAATCAAGAAACCTTAGAATTAATTTGTAAAATTTGGTAATCATTTGCAACTTCATTAAATACTCAGTCACCTAATAATACATTATTCTTATCTTGATTTTAAATTTTAATTGCATGAAGTTTGGTCCCTCAATAATTAGCACATTGTATATCCCACCTAATTCATGAACTAATTGTCATTTCCTAGTTCTTAATGCTACTTGCTAATTCTGGCAATGATAAAGAATTTTATGTCAAAACTCCAGAGAACGTGCCATTCTGCATGCACAATAATGACAAAACAAGTTAATTTACTGCAAAGTTGCTGAAAGACGAAGCTTTTTTAATTGCATATTTGTTGCATTCATTAAAAGGTAAGTGACTCTCCAGTTATGTATTTGCCCATTTCTTACACATTAAAAAAAGTGTTAATGAACCTGATTAAAATTAATTGAAAAGGTCCAAGATCTCCAAAGAGACCCTAACATCAGCAGACTTCTAATTGCTGCTGAAAGACGGACTTAAATGCAGTTTAAGAGTGGAGAGAAATGCGTTTTTTCCATTTCTGCTGTGAGGCCTGATGGGGAGAATGCAAAAGTGACCTCGCACTGAAACACCTGCTCCAGATAGGGAAATGCTGGGTGTCTGGACACTATTTCCTCTCACTCCTCTGTGCCGATAGCTGCTCTTCCTGCCCCCGGTCCCCTGCGCTACAGCTGTGCGGCCAGAGCAGGGGAGGGAGACGCGTTTTTTCGGCACATGGAGTCGAGGGGTGTTAGAGCAAGGCCGAGCGAACGGCAGGTTGAGGGAAATGCGCACTAAAAGTGCAATAAAAGAGGAGAAGGGAGGGATAGGAGCGTGAAACCGCTGCAAAGAGAGGGGGAAGGACGTATGGAGCACAGGGAGGATGCACGGAAAGGCACAGCTCGGAGATGCAGCCAGCTATTGCACACACTGCGCTGCTGCTATTTGTGTATTTGCAGCAGCCACAAACAGCACAGAGCCTGGAAAAAGGGCCCTGGTTCCTCCTCTTGTCATGCAAATCAGCAGTTTGTCTGTCTAGACTAGGGAGAGGATGTGTTTATGTATTTATAGAGAGAACGGGGAGTTTCTTTTCACAACAGTATCAAACTTAATAGACCACTTTATTACTTTGTGCCATTTATAGTCGTCCCCTTCCTTCATACCCCCCACTACCCATCCCCATTACTACAGGACAGTCTAATCTTATTAGAACTATTTTTCTCATCTCTGTTAATAGCGTGCATACCCCAGATATCTTGTTACCACTACATAAATGCGAAAGAAGAGGGAAACAAATGAGCTATTTTAATTTTTGTTGTTTTGATTAATTTAAATTGCTGAATGAAAAATAGCTTCTTCTGGTAATTCTGCTGTAACTAACTCAGTTTGATATTGGTTCTATTAGCCTTCTAATAGCATGAAAGCTAAAAAATTAAATCGTTCCACTTCCACATTCATAATTATGTGCAATTAAAATCTTTACATACCCAAAAGTCTTATATGAAGCCCTGAACCCTTCAACTGTCACTCTTCATTATCTCCAAGCCTAACAATTTTACAGTGACACATTGTACACAATGAGATGTGCTAAAGAGGAAATATTATATTTTACTGATGTATGTGTTCTTTAATTTCTCTGAATTAGCTTTTTGATATGGATGCTAATTGTTTTCTTTGAAAAGAGTCACCACAGATATGTGATTTCTCTATGCCTGTTGCACTTCAAAAAATATATAGTTAATTGCAGGAAACGGGATTTTTTTCCCTCTTTTATATATATATAAAAATAATCAGCAGCATATCAAAGGAATGAATCTTAATCCAACTTTCTGATTGTACATTAAAAAGAAACCTTCAGTGTTTGTGACCAGCACAGAGTATTTGGCGACTTTTGATGTTTCCCCGTTTCATTTATTCATGAGGAGAGATGAATAATTAAACCAGGATGTTTGGCAAAACTAGTGCGCACACACACACACAAAAAATATTTCCATATGAACTTCCAGCTCCAAGCCACGATAGTGCAGGAGACGTGTTCCTGCAGGATTGTCCATATGGCGAGAGTGCGTCTGACGCTGAAACCGGAGACTTGGTCAAGAGTTGGGCTCCTGCCAGCGGTGGCTGTCAGCTGTTACTGCTCCGTCAATGCGAAGGGTAAATGTGGCCAAAAGACGAGTGCGGTGGTTGGGAAAGGCTGAGCTCAACTGGGCAATGCTGGCTGCAATCGAGGCCATTCCCAACGCGGAGTCGCGAGCGTAGCGGGAAGCGCAGATCCGCCCTGGAACTCCAGGGGAAGGAATGAGTCTCATGGGTTGTCTTCATACACGGCCATGTAGGAGAAACCTGAGCGGCAGAGCAGAAACACATTTCTTGATGGAATAACAGGTTTCTCAGCATATGTGAGAAGAAACACGTGTTTCTTGTGATGGAGACAGAGCTGTGTGTGTCTCCTGCAGACAGCTCATCAGCTATTTTGAGCAGTTAGTCTTAGCTACAACACTGCAGAGGTGCCATTTGTCACCCTACATCTCATAAGAGACCAATTCCATTCACCTCTCCCTCATTAACAAGGAAAATTAAATTAGGAATTAAAAGGAAAATGTCCCAATATTTGGATATGCCCAGGCATATCCAAACATATCAATCAGTCTGAGCTGGTCTCCATTGTCTTGCAGATCTTCAAAGGACCCCATGGATTTTAATTGCCTTCCCTTGCTCTGTTTCACAACATGGAGAATCCTGACAAAAAGGCATCTTCTCTCCATAGCGAGCTCATAAGTTCCCTACTCACGGGGCTGAGGGTCAACCCTCCTGCTTTCAACGTTATTGACTTTGTTTCGTCCAAATTTTAATGCAGTTTCTGATATGTTATGAATTGGTTAGCATTGTTCAAATGACAAGTCAAATCTCCATTTGCATTCAGTTTAATATTCAATCACTGTATATAACTGTTTCTTGAACACTTCCAAAAATCTTGTCTAGGTAAATGATGTATATTGTGTTTCTCTCTATAGATCCCCAATCATTGCAATGTGTTCGCATCTTACAAAGGCAGGAGGCCTTCCAAAAGGTGACTAGGTTTGTGCTTTTCTATGTGAACTTTGAGGATGCTTCTTTCAAATCCACTCTATTTTTCTCCATCTCTTCTTGTAGTTTTGCCTTTGGCTCTCTATTTCCTGATGTGGAGTGTGTGGTTTATGAATCATTTTTCCATGAATTTGTTTTGTTTTCCATCCAAAACTCTGGTCTTCTCTACTTACATTCTCAGAATGGCAAAAGCCTTTTGTTCCTTTTTAAATTTCTGTCAACTTAGACTTGTATCAGTCATGTTCTTAGTCTGGGCTCTCTAATTCCACCTGTCATTTCCAATTAGGAATTCCGCAAGTAAAACAATGGTGAACTCAAAAGTCTCAGATTAAGTAAAATGAATAACAAAATTCGCTCTCTATTCTCCTATCCCTCACCTAATGCCAACATCATCTTTCCTTTATGATCTGGAAATATAATTTTAAGACTTGTTTTTGTTTCTTCCCTTTTCTTGTAGCTACATCTACACATCATATCTTCCTGAGGCCTGTTGGCATTTTGGATAGAATAAGCTCTGCTAGAGACTTTAATTCCATGTTCTTCTGTCTTCCCCCAGGGCATAATCGACAGTGCAGGAGAAGGCTGGAGGCAAAAACACTGCATATCCTAAGGGGGAAACTTTTCAGATGTTAAGAAAACCTGCAAATATTTTATTTTCCCTGGAATCCCCTTTCTGGGTCTGCCAGAAAATGAAAGCTTTAGGATGAATCTTCTGCTGAATAGGACAAACTCAGCGGAGACTCATGAATCTGTGGCACGGGGATAAGGACAGGAGTGTTGGAGCTCGTGCCCAGGCAGTGCCAGAACTTCAGGCGGTGCCTTGGAGATCTCCAGGAGTTGAGGGATCAGCAGTGGTCTGAATCCCCCCTATAAGCTTTGCAATAAACCTAATCCCAGCCTGCCCGTTGCGAGCACGAGGGATACCAACCCACCAGCCACCTGAGGGTGTCTGTACGAGAAGGGATCTCATGGTATTTTCTTTTCCACAGAGGTTTCCTATGGGCTTTGGTGTGGCAGACTCACTCACTCTGATTATGCTGTTATCTAATATAAATAAGTTGATTAAGGGTTTGTTTAAATTGCATTTATCACATTCCATCCTTGCTGAAAGACCCTCTTCAAAAACCTAAGTGGCTGGAGCATTTGCAGAGAAGTGTTGTATTCACAAGGGTGATAATGAGTTCGATGCAGCTGGGAATCAGGTATATGAAAATCAGCGAACAGTTGCCAAAGGCTGCTATTCCCTTTGTCCCTCTATTTTTAACTTGTCACAATTAAAAATAAAGCAGGAAAGATATTTGTACAAAATCAACACAAGTTTGTTTGCTTTATTTTGTTCTTACAGAGTTCTTAGAGCTTGCAGACCTTTTTTAATTTACTTCTCTACCTCTTTAAATCACTGAGGAATACCTGCTAACACTTCTTGCCATTTGTTTTTTCTAGGAAATTGGTGGTGTCTTTGATTCTGTGCTTCTGTAGGGAGATCTCAAGCATTGCTATGAAATGCTTTCCTCCACACCAGGCTATGATTTTTGCTTCTTGCTACTCTAGTGAACTCAAGCAGGTGGAAAACAGCACCATCTCCTTGTGGGGAATTTCCCAAGACAAGTCTGTTTGCTGGGCAGGGAGTTATAGCTTCAGTGCCATCCCTCTGCTCAGAGGGGTGAAGGGGAAGCAGGAGGCCTCAAGAGCATCATATATCCAGGCCCTTCCAGTTTGGAATATTCCTTGGACCATGCTGCGGTCCGAAGGATGAAGGAGAGCAGACTCTGTCAGCCTTCCGACGTGCTTTTGGTTAAAGAAGGGGATGAATTTGCTTCCAGCAGGTCCAGAATCTCTGAAACACAAATGCAACCAAAAATCACCAATCCTATTGCAGATCTTTTGATTCACAGATGTGGTGAGAAAGACATGGGATGATTTGTTTATAAAAATGCCATTGCTGAGCTCTAACCACCAATTCTGCTGCAGGAATAGTTGTTTTATGAGTTGTGTCCACTATGTATGAATTCGCAAGGCAACTACAGTCCCTTTATTTCCTAAGTGCCATTCGGTGCCACATCTTATCCGAGTGGATTCTTTTTTTCCTATGTATTAATTTTGAAAAGATTTGGATAATATAAAGATGAAAATANCACTATGTACAAATTCTCAAGGCAACTACAGTCCCTTTATTTCATAAGTGTCATTCGGTGCCACACGAGTGGATTCTTTTTTTCCTATGTATTAATTTTGAAAAGATTTGGATAATATAAAGATGAAAATACAATAAGAAAAAAACACCTACCATAAAAATTCACTTCTGCTGCTCATTTCTTGTTACTATTCGTCAATCTGATCAGATCATGAGATAGGTGATATGTAGCTGCAATGGCTTGGATGGCAGCTCTCTTGCAGTACTAACAATTCAACCAGTACCATTTTCCTGCTGACAAGATGCTGAAGCAGATTGGCAGCAAGACGTAATGATAACTTCTGCTACGAAAAAGATTTCAATAATAAATATTTTATATAAACATTTTACCTTATATGCATAATAATAAAAGTATCCCAAACAAAAGCAATATGTTCAGACAGCCTTTCTACTTGACCTATTCAGGTCCCAAATTATCTTGTGGTTTGCAGCCAGCACCTTCAGTTCTTTCCAAAAACTTAAAGTCAGTGCATCTTAAACTATCTAATGCAGCGTTTTCTTTTGATGATTTGTGTGAGCATCTGAATTTTGATATCAAAATATTGAATTCCTCAGAAATATCTGATTGGGAGATCACAAAGAGAGGTCACCTTTGGAAGACATCATAGACGAAAGGTCAGAAGCGTCTCAAGAGACCTGCTTGGAAAGTCCAGACTTTTGGATCGGTCACTGAACATGGTGCTCCAGCACCTCACACTTGTAAGGCTGGCCAGGATATTCCTTCTTGGAACAATACTGGTAAGAAAAAAGTCTTGGGGAAAAACAGAAACTCATGTCAAACTGAATCAGACTGTCTTGACCCCAGGGAACCTGAAGTTCTACATTTAGTTGAGTGAACTGTACTGTTTCTGTTAGACCCAAGAGAAAAGATACATTTCACTCTTTGACTTCATAGAAATTAGATGCATTTTTCTATGCAAATTGCTGTTTTAAACAAAAAGATAAAAATATCTAAACATTTTTAAAAAACCCTCTTAGCTGAAACTTCACTGAAGCCAGTGCAAAATCACTGATACTTTGGGTTTTCTTGGAATTCCTAATTTAGACTTCAATAAGAATAAAAAGGGTCCTGACAAACAGAAAGGGTCCTGATAAATCTGTAATGCCCAAATGCCCAATTCCTGTTGTTTTCCCTTAAGAACAGAGAAACTAGATTTGATTGAGATCCCTGGCAGGAGGGAGAGATCGTTCCTGCCTTGGGGAAATATTTCCTGAAATGCAGGTGAAGCAGGCAAGAAAATGAACCAGGAATCTGCAGCCCAACAGATGCTTTGGAGGAGAAAGTGTGAGGCAGCAGACAGCGCAGCAGCAATTCTGATCCATTTAACCCCAAAATTTGCTCTGGCTGTGCAGTTCAAAGCCAGGGGAGCTGTGTGAAGCTCTGGTAAGGCTCCAGACCTTTCAATTCTGAAACGAGGTGTTTGTAGATTATTGAAGATCCAAATCATGTCAGAATTATGTTATTATAGCATAAGCATCTTGTTAGCTGCTTAGTACATTTTCTTCATTATCACTTCATTTATGCTTATGATGACGAGCAGATGGTACCAGTGTCATAATGCAGCATAAATCATTCCCAAATGTTGTCTGAAAACACAGTCAGAGGTGGTAGGGACAAATTCCCCTGCTGAAGAGCCCGGTTTGCTCCCTTTACTAAAGGGGAATTAGAGAAACACGGGTTGCTAGCTAACATATGCTCTGGGTGCTGGCAGCAAAACATTGTTGCTCCTGTATCAGCAGGGGTTATGTGATCATTTATACTGAGAAATAAGTGTATATATATTTTTAAAGCAGAGACTGGTAGGTTTAGGGCATTAAAAGGTGGATTAAAGCACCTTTCGGTGCACACAGGCAAGTCAGAAGGAAGCCCCCATATGTCTCATCCTCCTTCAGCAGGAATGTGATGGGAAAGGGTGTGAGGAGGACTGGCCCTAAATGACCCGCACCTGCTGTGGTCCATGTTAGGGAAGAAATGATGAAAATGAGGTTGCCCATTGAAACTTTATCTGGCACCATCGCTGGAGCTGGGACACGGCAGCAGGCAGTGGGACTGGGTTTCAGGTGCTCACCCCATCCCATAACACACACAGTTCATATGTGTTAGGGTAAATCCAAATTTAAGGTCTCACCTGCACGACTTTATCCTTGCAAAAATGAACAGGGATTCTTGGAATGTACCACAAAGCGTTATAGACACAGCAGGCAGGTACCGAGCCCAACAGCAGTGTTTTTGGTGACTTTTCCCTCTGTTTGCTCCTTTCCAGGTTCAGACGGGCACAACACAGCAAGCATCAGAAGACCCAGCTACGCTCAGAGCAAACATGCTGTATTTTTGCTTAGAACAAATATGCTCCAGACCCTAATCCCCAATTCTGGGAGACCCAGAGCTGAAACTCAAAACGTCTAAGCAAGGAAAAGACACCCATACGAGCCCACAGAACCCCCAACAGCAGCTATTCATCCTTATTAAAAACAANTGAGCCCACAGAACCCCCAACAGCCATCAAGCAGCTATTCATCCTTATTAAAAACAATAAAAACATAAAAAGCAGGGAAAACGAGTGCAAAAAAAAAAATCATAAGCACTTTCCAAACTTGTACAAAATGAAATTTTTAAGCTTCTTCACATCCATAATTTTGTTTCCCCCTCAAGCTGTACCAAAAATGTTGCTCAGCCTTTGATTTGTAGCTGTAATCAGCCTTCGCTAGGGCAAGTGTGAGCAGATCTTGGCCTCCAGCACAGTGACTTCTGTCACTACATGACCTGGGAACCCCTACTTAGGCTGTTAAAAGTATTTACATGCCTAATTCCCCTTGATTTCCCTTTACAAATTTAGTTCTCTCAGGAAAAAAATAAAATCATCCATAAATCTTTTCCTAGCCACTAGAGGGGAATGTCTAACACTGTGAGCAGGGACACAGTGACAGTTTCAAGGCAGGAGCCAGTTCGCTCACTCACATCAAGCATGCAGTCAGTGTCATGATGCACCTTTTTCAGGTTTTTGGACCAAATTTAGTGTTTGCTGGTGTTTTATTATTTTATTCTTTTCTGTCCTATTTATCTCTCTTGCTTTCCTGCAGTTTAAAGACATTTATGTTAAAGTCGTAGACTATTCAGGCCAAAAAAGGGATATTTATAGTCATTTAATCTCATGTTTAATAGTAGTGCAAAGTCCTAAATTACAGATCTCAGAAGACGATCTCCACCGAAATGGTCTCCTATTAGAAGTTATTTACAGGGCATATCAAGTACAGCTTTTCTGTTCCAGGAGAAATGTTGACTTTTTAACCTTTCCTTCTACCAAGAACAATATTAAAGAATGAAATTCAGATTTTTTTCTGTGGGATGGAAAGCCCACACGAATTCCAGCAGCCTTCCTAGCCAGACCACTTCTACGATGCTCCCAAAGTGCTGGGATCCCCTCATGTTGTATCAATCCAGGTCAGCAGAAATCGGCAGATTGGCTTAGAGTCTTCCTGAAAACGCAGCCAACAAGGCACGGGTTTATTCGGAAGGATAACGAGAGGCTGCAGTTCTCCTTCCCCTGCTAACAACCTTTTGTGGAACACATGTCCCGGGTCACATGGTGGGTGAGGGACTTTGAACATCAAGATCAGGGACCCAGCACTGGAAGCTGAACTCCAGCTGCTACATGGCAAAGAATCAGAGGGAAATTCACGCCGAGGAAAAAAAAATCACTAATGATTTAAAATGTGTTTCGAGCTAAATGAAAACGAAACAGTTAATTCAATCTTCTGCGGAAAAAAAAAAAAAGAACACCTTTCCATTTGAAAATTCTGAACTGGCAGAAACTGTATTTTTTACTGGAAAAAAATATTTATTTTTATTTTATTTATCATCCTTATAAAAGATTCCCAGCCAACTCTGGATATTTGCATCAGAGATTTACATTTTAAATGTGTGTGCTTCATGAGCCAGATTTTTGGCAGATAGGAGTAAGCAGATTCAAGTGAACAGAGCCACAATGATTAACAAAAGCTGAAGAAGCTGCATCTCTACATTTTCAAGAGCTCTGTCCTAAAACATGGAGCTGGATGTTTTAAACCATCTGTACTGCAACAAGAGGTGCTCATCAGAGTATTTGAATGTCATATTACCTGTCCAACCTTCTCTCTCAATTCTCCAAAGTCTTCACACGTGTCCTCTAAAAGGTGTGGAGCTTCATGTTGGCTCCTTCCTATGACCTTCCCAAGGTTTCTAAGCCTTAGTATTAGCCAGGACAACCACTGAAACACTCAGCCAAGTTCTCTGGGATGCTGAAGAGAATTGATTCACATTTGTCCATGTTACTTTTGGCCCAACAGAGGTTTTGCAATGTAAACGGAGACAGAATAATAAGAATAAAGAACTTAAGAATAAAGAGAGGTTGACTTTGGACACACAGCTTTTCTCTTGGAAAATATTCAGAGGGAAATTTGTAAAGAAACAAAGGCAGAAGTTTTAGATGGTTCTCTTATCAACAGCAGTTGAAAAATATCCATTGCAAATTGTCCTATTTTAGACATATCTTCTCCTTGGGTCATGATGGGCCTGGACTATTCCTGTGTTTAGCGACTAGACTCCAAGTAAGATTGACATCCTTCATTCATATTCTGCTGATGCAGAGGAAGCACAATTAGAACCTGATGCAACAGCAAACATTCACTTCACTAAAATTATCATTATTATTTAGTGCGATTCCCATAATAAAAGAATGAGCAAGCATGGGGAACCTCTTTTAATTTACACACAGAGACTTAAAGTCTCTTGACAGTCAGAACAAAGCTGATGTTTCTGAGTAAACCTTGTTAGGAAAACAGATTAAAAACTCCGGAGGTTTAGCTAACTCTTATACAGGAAAACAGCTTGTTACCCTCATGATTTAGAATCATAATTTAGTGCCAGTGAATGATACATTTTTAGTGCTGCTGAATGTGGCTTTGTAAGAAAGTCTATGTGATGAATTTTGCCTCTGCTATTTGAAGTAGGGAAAATAGGTTATGCTTTTCCGTCAATGATTATTGTGACTAGTTGTGCAATAGATGCTAGAATCAAGTCCTTCCAGTTCATTAGTGAATCATTTCCTGCAAATAGTAAAGATTCAGTATGCAAATTCTTACATCGGTCTTGCAATATCAACGTGCCCTAGATTACAGTTTTGTCACATCTAGAAACAGGCTCCTGATATTAAAATAGTATAAGTAAACCCCTTGTATTTCGAAAGTAAAATTTGCTTCTTGAGAACACAGTAAGATATTTATTTAAAATCCTCTCTTTGTCAAACACAAACAGAAGGTGAATATTAAAAACAAAAAAACATCCAGCCGAATTGAGATTGCAGTCTCACATTTTTTTGTAGCATTGCCTAAATATTTATCGTCGTTGTTGTTTGCAGGTAACAGCGGCGGCTGCTGCGATGAGCCTGCCTCAATGCTCCGCGATCGGCTCCAAAGAGGATGGATACGGACGGGCTGAGGCTCTAATCGCGCCCCTGGGAGCCGGCTGCCCCCGAGTTCACGCAGGTGGCCGCCGTGTGAACAGAACTGCTGGATCAGGCAAGGAGAGCCCTGGAACATGAGCCCGGTTTTAGAATCCTCCCAAAATGTGTGTCCAGCACCAGGGTTCAGCAGTCTGAAATTCTTACACAGACGGGATGCATTGCTATTTCCCTGAAGGTGAATATCCCCCTGACCATTTGCTTTCACCAAAAGAGAAAGCATGTTTTTCTGACACATTTCACCCTATACTTGCTCCTGAATTTTCTGTCTTCATGGACCTTCCCACAGTCCTTGCCATCCCCTCCTTCCCAGAACTTTCCCCTTTCTGTCCCAAGGAAAGGACAGTATATCCATCCAGACAGCCTGTGCATCCCTATATATTTTACCTGGAGTGAATTAGTATATGTGAATTCTGTGTGGACTGAAAGGGAAAACCTGTGCACATTCCCTTCTCCCTTATTCCACTCCCTGAAAAAAAAAAAAGAAAGTTATTCTGCAGGGATTATTTTAACTTTTTAGAACTTCAGTTGCTTTTACCTCTACTACAATGTTAGTGTTTTAGACAGCTAACCTTTCCAGTCTGCTTGTTCTGTATATTTTAATATCCTGCTACCTTTGGTAGGGAAGTGCTTAAATTTTGTGGCAGATGCTGTGGGTGGCAAGGGAATATATTTTTTACAAAACTGATTTTAAAAAATTAAAATAAAAAATTACCTCCAGCAGCAGCAACATGACCTGCCAGGAGTCTGCTGGTAATACCACAAGCTAAGTAAAAGTTGGAACATGAAAGTCTGCAGCCCACAACATGCCTCCCTCCCTGTCCTCCCTCCAGTAAAGGCAGATTTTTAAGGAGAAGCTCCTGCTTTCCTCCCTTTGGAGCGTGCACATCAGGAGGAATTAGTGATAAATCCAAAGTATCCAGAGCTGTTGAGGTGTGAGCTGCCTGCTGGGATTCCTCCCTCCAAAGCACAGGGCTAGATGCAGGGTTGGAGACACTGAAATCATTTGCCTGTCGTAATTTCCTTCCTAGAACTTTAAAGAACATCCCATCTCGGTTTACTCCTGCCTTTCCGATCCAACTCTTCACTTATAATTTGAAACTAGTTTATTCAAGTACGCGGTGGCGCTGAGACATTTACACAGCAATGTCAGATGCTATCTGCGAAATAAGCAGTACATTTGCAGGCTCTGAGAGTAATTTTTGATGACACCCTTAAATCAACTTCATGGTCAGTTTTCTCATTTTAAGCAAGAACTGGGATTCCATTGTGATAACTGAGGGCCGTATGTTACTTGATCTACGGTAATGTAGAATAATTACGAGTTCATTGCACTTCATTACACTACTGTAATAGGCAGCAGGTCAGTGTTTGAGCTACAGCTGCTCTGAAAATTGAGCTGACACTGATACTATGATAGAATTGATAGCAAAAGGCTCTCATGCAAATTGTTGAAATTAGCTTCTACTCAATGGGTTTTGAAATGCAATACAGGACTCCGATCGGGACACCTGTTTTTTCCCTAACATTTTTTTTTTTTCTTGGATACAATAGGATGATCATGAAATAAATTAGTAGTTCAACGCAGTATGCCTTGCAAAAGGTCACTGAAATGCCAGAGGATTCTAAATACCACAGGACTGTTGGACTGTTTGGCTAATAACATTCCATGATACATCATTTAGGACTATCTGATGGTTTTCTTTTAATCAGATGATTTTCGCAGTCATTTGCACATGTTCTGAGACATGAAGGGATTATGAATGTTGTAGTGAAAACTGCATTTGTTAGGGAGATGAGAGACTGAATCCCCAACGCCAGAGCAAGTAGACAACTGTATAGGGCAGGAAGACAAGTCAATGAATATTTGCAGGGAATTTCTCATATCTGGGCCCAAAACTTAATCCCTCCTCCTGCTAGTTCTTATGTTCACAGGACATTTTATTGCGTAAGAAATACTTAATTTTCATCAATGAACTTGATTTATCAAACTTTCAGATGAGAGAGCTAGACAAAGTCTATGAATAACAAATATTGTCCTTACCAGCCAGCTGGGATCTCATTCCAGGGATCTGGGGCTAAATGATGCCCATGTGGGCACCCTTTGGAGACCATGGGATAATCCTTGCTTCAGGTCAGAACCCCACTACAGTCCCCAGTCCCCATTCAGCTTTACACAGTCAGTGTTACTGGCAGAGCTGCTTGAAGCTCTTATTTTCTTTAAAAAATAAATGTAGGTGTTTTTAAGCAAACTGAGTATTTTTTTTTTTTTTTGTAACTATCCATTTCACTAAATTGAATGAAAAAAATGCCCAAGTTGGCAAATGGCCTCTGAGATGTGGAAATGCTTAGCAGTAACTTTCTCACAAGCAAAGAAAAAACAACATTTTATGTGCAGAAACATGGCCATACCTGAAAAGTGAACTTGTGCTTTGTAGGAACGGCTGTATCCACAGCCCTGGCTTTGTCTTTGTAGACATTTTCAGCATAGCAGACTACCAGGGTGTGGAGTACATATATCTCCCAACATAAATCATGTAGCATCTCCATTTACATGGAGTGTAGTGAGCTCCGTTTTGGTGTTCCCCTCTATCCATGAACAGCCATGGATTAAGTCAAGGGCATCCCGAGCAGGAACCTTCCTTGCTTTTCAACTAAGACACTAAATTAACCATTCTGTTTCTGCCTCTGGCGTTTGGTTTAGTGTGATTTCCAACTCAAAATATCCATAAGCTAGGAAGGAATCCTTTGACACCTGATGACACATGTAATAATTTTAACTTAATCCATTTTTATATGATTTTGACATGTATAAGGGATGCTGTGGGTGCTGTGGAAGTATTTGCACACATCTGAAATCTCCCCCACCAGCACACTGTGGGGCTGTCTATAGATTGTGTACTTTTATTCCTGTATCTTTCCTAACCTCTTGGGGGATTATTGCTAGAATCGACTACCACTATTTGTTTGAACTGCTTATAAAATAATAAAAAAATCAATACATGTTTGTAAATGTCAGCTAATCACAAGTAGCTTTGTACAAATTAGAGCAGGGATATAAGAAGTAAGTAAATGGACAATGCCTATGAGGGTGAAAAAGTCAACATTCAAAGTTCATCTGCTACCTGAGTGATCCCAGATACAATCAGCCCGTTCCTACGGTTTTGTTATTCATGAGAGATGGAGGAAGAGGAGAGCAAAGCAAACACAGCCCATGCCGTGTGGGCAATGAATAAAAAGAGCCACTAAGCCATAAAAGTAGGAGCCAGAACCAAAATGGGGAAAAATTCAACATCTAGATTTCAAAATGCATGAAAAAAAAAACTTAATAGAAGGTATTTCTAGATAAATATNCACTAAGCCGTAAAAGTAAGAGCTCTATCAGCCAGAACCAAAATGGGGAAAATTTCAACATCTAGATTTCAAAATGCATGAAAAAAAGACTTAATAAAAGGTATTTCTAGATAAATATCTGGGAAGATATTATCTATCAATTCTCGAGTCACAGATTCTTTTCTGGTTTAGCTATTATACCTGTTATACCTACCTAGTTATGTTCTCCAAAAGTAACCATAGGGTGTGATATGTATTATACTATAGAGTTATTAGAAGGTTGCCATACTACCTCCAAAAGATAGATCGGTTTCTGTAAGTCATGAAAGCATTTCCTTTTACTTATACAGATCAATTCTTTGTGCAGAGATATCCCCCAGTGCTGTCAGTTTCAAAGAATGATAAAGAACACAAAACAGAAATGTACCAGGCCTTCAGCTGGCAATCATCAACTTTTCTTTATGTAATTCAGTGAGATCCCACAGAACTGCGGATACCTTCATTGCCAAGCATCAGTTCTGTCCCAGAAAAGGTTGTCTGCAACCATATCAATAGAGTCCAAGGTGAAGAAGGAACCAAAATAGTAGAGAGTTATGCATTAAAAAGATTAAACTTCCTCTAGGTAAGGCTGTCTGCCTGGAATGTGTAAAATACCAAGATCCAGCAGGAAAAGAAGAGCCATCCTGAGGAATGTTAAAACTTTGGGGGCCTATGCCTGCATTTTACTACCTAGCAATGGTACCACGAGCCATTATGTACACAAGAAGTAATGGTGATTTGCTGGCTAAAACAACCGTGTGGATTCATTGGGAGAGCTGATGGACCAGGACGGGTAAAGCAAAATGTCTTGTGTAAGTGTCCTCTGTCTCTACAAGTATGTTTCCTGCTCTGAGATTTATGGAATGAAACCTAGAGGATTCTGTGCGGCAAGAGCATGAATGTGGAAAAAAAAAGGCGAAAATTCCCATTTCATGTGTAAGATTTTTTTGCTGTTGTTTTCATATTTTTCTCCAGAGAAGAACTGGGACCCTTTCATTAGTGTTGCTCATTGATGTAGATGTATACTCTTAAAAAAAGAAAACAAACCCCACAGCCTGTATCTGGCTGTGATGAGAGCAAGAACAGCACAAGTTTCCTCCAGATATTGTCACTCCCTGCACAGTGACTGCTGCCTTTGCATTGGCTAAGATACACATTTTAGCTGAAGTTTCCCATCTCTGTCTGAGCCTGTCTGGAATTTTTTGCACCCACTGTGTCTTGTAGCACAGAGTTATGTAGATTTACTATGAATTTAACGAAGATGCACCTCTCTACTTGTTTGCAGCTCTCAAACTTTTTCTTGCTGCTATTCTTATTCCTTTTAGGATTTTACATTTCTCTCATTTGACGTGTTTCCATGCTGAAGTCATGGCAATCATGGCAATGCCGTAACCATTCTTCTCACCTTGCTTCATGCCTTTTCCAGTTCAACCTGATGCTTTTGGCATAAGGGGACTCTAACTTAACACTGTTCTCAAAATTTGGATATATCATGAATTTATGAAAGAGCATGATTGAGTTTCCTGTATTATTGTCTCTTCCTTTTCTAAAAATATCATTTTTTAATTCATTTTGACTTCCCTCTGGCATTGACCTGATATTACAATAAAACCGTCTTCATTACAGCCCCAACATTTGGTTCCTCATGTTTGCAGACAACTAAGACTTCATCATGAGCTTGCAAAACTAAAGATTTTTCCACATTCATGCATTTTGCAATTACCTACACTGAGTTTCAATTGTCATTTTCTGGCCCTCTATTGAGTGATAAGCTTTGCCCTGCCAACTTGCATCTTTAATATCCTGAATCATCTTCAGCAGATGTCCCTGGTTATTTGTAAATAATGTTACCTGCAGAAGTCAGCTCTAGACACTCTAAATTGGTTGGAGAACAGAGGAGACAACAAGCAACCCTAAAGACACTTCTGGTTGCTCCATTAGTCCTGAAACTTGGCTGCATGAGAAATCTGCTCATAGTTTAGGACAATATAGTTACTATATACATACATATATACACCAAATTTAAGTGCAGTAAGAATTAACTGCATCGTACCGTCAGTATTTGGAACACTTTGACAGTTAACAGTTTATTCCAGAATTTGCAGCACTACAAGGAAAAATCCATTCAGTTCTCTAGGGAGTTTTTTTCTTTCAGGGATTTCAAGGAGTTTGAGATACAGCCTTCACCTATGTAATGAATGCTTTTAGTTTTACAAGCTGCAAGTATTTCTTGTTCAGTTTACAATGGAATTGTTTTCAGACTGCATCTGGTCTTTCAAAATAGATTCACATAGAGATTTCAATATCATTATATACTATTGTGTTTCCTTTTTTTAGGTTTTTTTTTGGCTTGTTTGTATTTTTAAAAAGCTCACATACACAAACCAAAAAATGAACAAACTCTAATCTTGCAGGGCCAAAAGATAGCTAAGGAAAAAAAAATAAAAAAAAACAAAGCAAATGTATTTTTCCCTTCTGTAATTCTGTTTGTGAATAGAATGTAAATCAAGTTAGCTGGATAATTTGCTAAAACCCATGGATGGAATAATTCTTATGTTGTTCTAACAGAGAAAGAAAGTAGAAAATGTTACAGGGAGAGACAATATGCAATTATGTATGAATACCAACACCCTAAGGGACAAATTACCAACAATGACAGTAAAATACTGCAGATTTCTTTTCGTGCTGCAGCATAATTGACTTATACTCTGACAAGAAGAAAAAGCTTAGCTTTGGAGATGAATTTAAAAATACAAGCTATGTATTTGCTAGAATTTATACAGTCACTTTGTTTCTCACATTGTTTTACCTGTGATATTTACTGCACTCCTTTCTTTTCCATTCATATATGTAGCTTAATTTGAGAAGATATCAATCCTTTCAAGAATCATTTATGGTTCTTAATGGTATTAATTATGCGACTGCAATTATTTAATCAAATTTGGTCAATGTATTCAATGCAAACACTTAAAATTGTATGTGGGAAACTCCTCTGTCGATTAAGGGAAGGAAAAATAAATCTTTCTCTAATGACTCACAAGTGCTGAGGCTCAAGGGGCTGATCCCATCCGGCAGCGCTGCACCTTGTCGAATCTGCCGCGCAGCGCAGGAGAGCAGCAGCTGATGGAGCCCGATAGCAGCAATGTGCAAACACCAATCTCGGGGCAGAATCAGGACCGTAATTTGAATTTTATTGTTAACCTCAAGGAAGATTAAGGAGACACAGTCAAGGTTGGCTGCTCAGAATCCACTGTACACTTGAGTTGCATTTGCGAAGACCACATGGTTAGTTCTCAGATTTTTTTTCTCCCCCATAATAAAAGCCCCGATTACTTTGTTAGTGGAGTGCAGTTAATGAGGTGTAGAGCTGTTCACCAATAAGTTTATATGATGTTTTTACAGACGTGATGCCATAAATTAAAGCAGAGTACCTGGATGTGAATACGTGAAGAGTACTTAGGAAAACTAGTCACACTGGCAAAGAAAGAGCATAGTTCTACTTGTAAAACAGTTTTGAAGGAATCAAGCCATGCTGGAGAATTACAGCTGTCCTATGTTAAAATCTATGCAAGTTAGCATAATAGAAGAGACTAACTTACCTATTCAAGCTACTCTTCCATGTCTGTGGCCACTGTCTATTAGACTTGTTGAGGGAACAGTGAACTTCATTTTACTACATCTCACACGGGGAACAGTTCATTTTAAGCTGTTATATTTCCCTCATTCTGTAAAATTTGCCTGAGTCTTTAACACTTCCCAGTCGACTGTAGTTAAGTAATATTTATAGACAGTGCAGCTTCCGATGGAGTTAAAAATAAAATGCGTGACCAAATGCATGTGGGGCATGAACTGGCATAGAGTCTATTCAACTTGACCTAAGCTGTCCAGTGTGAATTTGGACCTTACAGTATTAGCCTTAGTGGTTCTTTATTGGTTGCTCTGTTACTTTTTCACAGCTGAAAATTGGTCATTGGTCAAGACAAAGAACAGCTGTTAAATGCCTCCATAACGTGACGGTTTGACCAGTCAAACTGTTCTCATTTCTTCCCTTTCTTTCACCATGAGCTAGGGAAGCTAAAGAGTTTTCACAAAGACAAGAGCTGTAGAAACCCGTAGCTGCTACAGTCTATGAAGACACAGAGCATTTTCTCCCTTCGGTAGCTTATCTGGTTTTAGTCAATATGCTCTCTTCCTCAGACATGGAGAAAGATACAGATTTTGGCCTGATAGCAGCAGGCACAGAATTTCAGGGTGGATTAGAGTCACAGAGAAAGTGATACCGATGCTTCCTTCAGAACATAAGTAGTTCCCCTGTAACTCTTAATCCCTTATCTAATTCAGTGGCCTTCTCTTTGACTTTGACCTTAAACTCCTATCAGATAAGATCTGATGACCATCTCATAGCTAAGCAAAAATTTTACCTCTTATACTGTATATGCACTACCTATGCACTCTTTGAATTCAAAATAATTACACAAATAATTAAAGTCTTCCCATTTCTGAGTTTAGGAAATATTATTATCAGAAAAAGAAAGGCTTTGAAAGGTTAAGTGATTTTTGCAGAGGTCACTCATGCTGTGATGTACAAGGTACATCCCGAAGGCAGCATGAAGGCCATTCACAAAGACTTCTACACTTAAGCGATAAAATATGGATCAAAATCTGATCAGGAGTTGAAGTTCAATGTGTTGAGCACTTGGCTATATGACAGAAGATTAATCCTGACAATTTTATCTAACATGTTTAGTATCACTCCATAGTCTAACATTGACGAGTGTCTGAAATTCTGTTTTTCGCGCCTCACACTTTTGGTGACATTAGCATCTCTTTACCAGCCAGTAAATATCAGCTTAAGCACTTGTGCTTCTGATATATCTATTAATATCACAGCAGGCAACACACCTCAGGTGCATTACTGAAAGAGGTTTGGAATGGGGATTTAGTCCAAAGTGAAGCTGGGCTCATTAAGAGCCACGCTTCCCTCCTCCTTGCTGTGTTCGTGTAATCTTCTTACAGGACAAACAAGCCAGTTGTTTCCAGAGCACTTGTGAGAACACTGTTCTGCTCCAGATGTTTATATGCTGTGTTTGGGGCAATTATTGCCTGTTTAATACATAGCTAAAAATGGCCAACTGAGAGTAAAATATTTCCTTCTTTCACATACCCCAAAGCACAATAAAGATTTTGTGATGGCTAACAAGTCATTTCAAATACCCTCTGAGACTAGCAGGGTATCAATTTAATAATTCTTATTAATGTCTTTAAAAAAGAAATACTTTTCAGCATATACAACCTGTGCCTTCATATGAAGGCTATTTAATTTTAAGAAGAATATGGAAATAATTATAATAAATGATATGAAAAACAAAGCTCATGTGAACGGCTAGTTACTCCAGTTAAAAGCTGTCCAAAAGTTGTGTGAATACAGTGCTAAGTCCCTCATTTTAGAAACATTGTTGGATAACATGAGTAGATTCCAGACTAATACAGCTGCATACCCCTCTATCACACAGCGGCCAATTCCTGGTGAATTCTGCAATACAGTGACAGTAATGGAAAGCAAAATGATCTCTAAATAATGGTTTAAGATGGTTACTTGATAAAGGGCACCACAATAATTATGATCAATGGAGCATGGATTCAATATATATTGCCCATTTAGATGCACCAGATTAGCTTAACAGCTTTCTTTAATGTTCTGAGTATTTTGTGCGTGTGTGCCTGCATGCATGTGTATGTCTATATGAGAGGGAAAACACTGCACATTTCTGGATATTCTTCATTATTGACATTTAGCAATGCAGATGAGCACCACGCTGTCATGTAACAGTAAAACTATGAGTTGCAAAAACAAAGCACAATGGGATTTTCTTGAGCTAATTTATGCTCTTAGTGCCAATGATTGCAAAACTAGCATTTATGTCTTTAAAGAGCAGCACACACATAAACACACATGCACAAAGATGCTGACAAAACTGATGAAGTTGGACTGAATGTTTCCCAGTTTTTCTCAACAAACTGGAAAAGAATGAACCCTGGAGAAAAAAAAGGAGGCAGTGACGGGTTCTGATTGACATGACCAAGGTTCCAGAGACCCTTCAGATTTCACTCTCTTTTGTTTCTTGCGACAATAATGCTGAAATAAATCTCTGTTTGAACCCTCAAACATCTGGAAAAGTGCTTAAATAATCACCTCTGTGACAATTCCACCACTTGGCTGTTTCTTCCTCTCAACTCCATGCAGGTTGTCCATTGGCTCCAGTGCTACCTGAAGCTGAGGTTGTGGCCACTTTGGCCACTTAGTCCTATTTATATAAATCTGGTCCACGAGTTCCTTCTGCTTCCCCATGGGTCTGTCAGCCAAGGAGGAAGGTTGCTGGGATTCCACAAGGATGCAGAACAATGTCATTTCCAATTGCACCTGAGAAACTGAGGCATCTCTGAGTATAAAATATAAATACAAAGGCTCTTAACGTACATACAACTGTAAGATACAGGGAGTTTGAGATTTTGTTTGGTTTTGCTTTCTCTGTGTAGGGATTTCTTTTTTTTGAAGGGAAGGTGATTAAAAAAATATTGCATCAAACTCACTCTGCTTCCCTAGGATGTCAAGGCTGGAGAGAATTTTACAAAATGTTTTTTCCATCTATTGTAATGTATACAAAGGCAAACCCCATCAGCTGTTGCCCAGCAAGTGAGCATCCCTGCTGGAATACATTACAGGGCTGTGTACTGTAGCTGAAATCATCTAAATGTTGCTCTACTGCATACGAAAACCAGTTGTGTAGGGGTGATAAACCTCTCCTGAAAGGTTGCATAATTCTTTCTGTAGATCATTTCGAGAATCACAACCAAGGACCAAATTAAAGATTTTTATTTGAAAGCTTCTGTAGGATATGCTTGGTATGAAACCCTCCACTATTTTTAGGGAATGTAGTTAGGCATGAGTCTCTTAAGGTATTCACTCCAAAATCATGAGCAAACTAAATATTAAATACTCTTTTTTAACTGTAGCACCAAGCTCTTTCTCTCCTCAGTAAAAAATGATGGCGATTTGTGAAACGATAGTAATGTGTGGTATACAAATATTTTGGGTGAAATATATAATCAGTTAATTGGTTTATTAAATTATAAAACCTTTGTTTGCTTGAAAGAGCAATAAAACTAACTGACTAAATGAATATTCGCCCCTTTGAAGACTTCTTACATTAATTATGTTTATGCATCACTTGCAGCAGTAATGTTAGACAAAGGAAGCTTTATCTTTATATGCCATAGCTACATTGTATTGTGGTACAAATGATGGCACTGACTTTGTGTCTACATAATTACTGAAATCTTATCCCTTTTGTGTTTGCACATCATTTTCAGTTTTTTGGAATAGTTAAACTCCATTTTACTTTTTAATAACATTTTAGAAATCATTCTGATTCAGGTAAACAGAATTTGATTGCTTTGATGGATTGAAAATGGTTAGCTCAGCCAGAGCTTATTTGATTTGTTTCTTCAGGGATTACAAAGAATAGGATTTTATCTACGAACTGACAAAAGAGGCAATCTCTGCATTTTTGCCTATGAAATAGCAGATCCACTAAGCCATTGCTCCTTCACATAGTGAATGTATTAGTCACGGGGTTGCTTTTTATTCATTTTCAAAGTTTTTTATTCCACATCGTATGGGGTGTCAAGCTTCTTTGTTCTTAAAAAAAATAATCTTGAAAAATAATACTGTCACATGGAGTTTGGAAGGAGATTCAGTAGCCCATTAGATTTAGAACAGACTTTAAAAACAAACAAACTCTTTCTCACCAGGAATGGACATCTCAGGCAAATACTCTTCAGCTAATGCAATGGATCTAAAAGCCCGACGTACCTAAATGCCGATTACCTGCAAAGTTGAGGCTGAGAGTTCTCCTGTGGGCGTCCTGGGGGCTCTGTCGCTGACCCAGGCAGATTACAGGCTTTTCCTGGTACCGCTCCTCATTTTATCCTGGATGACATGACATTTGTAGAGCAGACAGAGTCAAGAAAATGTCAATATACAGTAGAGAGATGATACAAGACACCTGGAATAATGTGTTTGCAATTGTTCTTACACTGGCCAGCGCATTCGCCAAGTCTTCTTTAGAGATGCTGCCTGCCACCTGGGAGCTTGTGCTTATTTGGTTTAATACATGGGTGACTGAATTGCAGCATGATGCTTAGAAAAGCAGTGAATATTTTTCTCAGTGAATTTGTAATTTAAAAGCTCAACATTTGTCCCACACTGTCTCAGGGGGAAGAGGGGAAATGCAAAATGAACTGTCCTAACTCTGACAATTCAAGTGTCAAGTGCCAAGTACTAGAAGACACAAACTAAATGCATTTATATCCAATAAACTTCCCATTTTATTCCCCTCCATTTCATTTTAGTGCAATAAACAGAGATGTTTAGACAGATGCATGTTTGGTTTTCAGTGAGAACCTGCTTAAAACAGAGCAAGTTTTTGTGGACTACAGACCCATGTCCCTTCAGTTTCCAGGTATCGTCCCTGTGCTCTCTGGTAGAACAAGCTGAATTCGCTGTGTGTACTTTAAAGTTCAGTTAAATTTGATACTGCATAATCCACTCAAAAAGTCCCTTAATGGGAATAACTGAATGTTCTTTCTCAAAATTCACATTATTGGCGAGACATGATGGGAAATGTACAGCATGTTACTTCTGTATCATCCTCTTCACATATCCGATTTTAGGTTTGCTCTGGAAGATTTAAGATACAGATTTCAAATGCCGCAGATTAGAAAATCAGCACGTGGAGATCAGGGTTGGCCCATTTTCTCCTTTAGGCAAACATGGTGTTTTTCTTCCTACTACCATAAGGATACAGAAAAAGCTGCTGATTACCTGTAACGTGCAGGCTGTAGGACATCGTTCAGGAACATGTTTTTCCAATCACACTATCCGCTGTCTGAAAATATGTGACTGTTGACGGTCCCGGTTCAGGATCCTAAGAGGCTGTTAGAATCTCATGGACTCCCAAGTTTGCTATCTCCACTGCAAAGAGAAAGGAATGACATTTCTTGATCTTTCATTAAATATTCCTGTTCTTTACAAACAGTATGGCAGAGTTAATGCTATCCAACTAATATTCAAGGCTAAGGTTGGATACAGCATCCTCTCTATTACCAGATTTGTATCCGAGACTGCTCTACAAAATGTGAATTATTCTGAAAAAAAGATTCACCAGCCTCACTACTCTTAAAGATTCACCACATTAGGATACACCCAGAGATGACACAGGATAGTGTGTGTCCATATATACCTGCATGCAGGAAATCCTGTTACATTGGATGCTTTCACTCTGTTGCTTCTGTTTCATTTCACTTCAACCTGAATGCTGTCCTTCCAAGGCTAAACACGGTCTCTATTTTTCTCATTAGAATACACAGGCTGTCATTGCACAAGACATAAATATACTTATTTTTACAATTAAGTGCATTTTAGTGTTAATTTATGACAGTAGAGAACACACAATTTTTCCTGATGGCAAAAATGATAACCCGTATTCTTGCATAAACTGCAAAGAAATGCTGATAATCCAAGTGCCTCATCCCAAAACCTGGCAGCAGCAAACGGGACAAGGAAGCACTGGGCTTTGAAAAAACATCTTGATCATAAGAGTAGCCAGAGGAACATGACACAGAATTTTTCTCAAAACTGTCAGATTTTATGTGTTTTCCCCGGTGTAACCAGGATAGGGCAGAAGCTATTGCTTTTTCCAGAGCGAGCAGTTACCATTCCATACAACAGCATCGTAACTGCACAATCCTGTTCACGGGGAATGAAAGACACCAGGAAAGAGCTAAAGCCAATTCTCCTTTCAAGAGCAACAGGCTTGATCCTGCACTTTCTGCTGTTTTACAAGGCCAGGTGAGCTCCTTCATGAACATCAATCAGTTCATTGCCAGCTCTGAGCTCCCTCTGCTTTAACCTGAGATGGAGTTGCATACTTCTTAGGCTTAATCCTGTATTTAATTAAGTGAAGGTCAGGACAAGGGTCAACTAGACCAGTGAACTTAATCCAAGACCCATAGGTTACACAATAGCTGCTTTGGGGGAGTATAATTGTAGATAGGAATCGAGAGAAGAAAAGACAATATAATTGAACAAGCTATACGATAAAGGAGGAAGGGGAAAGCAGGATTTTTTTTCAGGCTGCCTGGCACTGGCTGCGTTTCACAGGAGCAACCACTAGATAGCAGAACGGGAATGACTCTCTGATGCTTCTGTGGGCCAAACGCTGCCTGAAATCATCTCTATCCAGGGAAACGTGCTGTGTGTAACCGTGATCAGCCACGCAGAGGAACCACCTCCTCGGAAAAGAGGGATCATCCAGAGCAATCAAACCTCATGGGGCTCTCCTCAGTGCTGGCCTTGCCGCAGGGTTGCTCTGAGCATTTGGCAGCCCGGGATCCTGGCACAAACCATAGATTACCTGAGTGCAATATTGATTGATTGATCAAAACATGACAAATAAAACGCTTTGCCTCTATCTCAATAAGACAATCATAATCATAAGCATAGACAATACATAATCATAACCAAATTAGTCTTTATGGGCAACCAAATTAGACTTTGAAAGACTTAAAGTGTCTTTTGAACCATATCCTGAAAAGTCATGGTCTCTTGGATTCAAATGGGGAACAAAAGCTGGAGAGAAGGCTGCCTCAGGAATTTGGGTTAGGAAACTTCCACCTAGGTGCCCACTTGGGGCCTCTCTCATGCAACAATAAAAACTCGCTTGCTTGTTCCAACGAGGGGATGAACAGGCAGGGATACGTCCCAGTCTGGATATGAAAGTTATGTTCCTTGCTTCTTGAGTTTGATGTTACACATCACTGCATTTGCGAGACATAAATTACAAATGTCTCTCCTGATTAAAAGCTTTTTTGGAGTTTTATTTATTTATTTACCTATTTATTTATATAGAGAGACTGTATTCAGGTTTTATTTCAGTTACAGTAGATCAGGGAAGGAGAAGACTTAAATGAGGGTCCATTTTCTAATTCATAACCTCAAGGGGAAAACAAAAAATTTCAAAAAAGTAATTAGTTCCTGTGCTAAGATATTTTCAGCCTGTTGTGAATTTTTATGACCGCTACTGTTAGACTACTGAAAATATGAGTTTCTAGATCCTGCGGAATTTTAACTATAATGTACTGTTGCAAGAGTACTAATTATGTTTCCATATCTACGCACACACACCTAAACCTTCCTGGAAAATCTCTCCTGTTTCTTCCAAGAGCTGAAACTCTTGTGTTCAGTACAAAGAAGAACTATATTGCAATGCCCAGTTCTTTACCATTTTACCTGTTTATAAAAGAAAAACAATGACATTTTTAGTTGGACATTGCCCACTGAACACAGTCTCTGTTGGATCTCTGATATTTAGTTTTCAGTGCCAACACTTTTTTGACTCTAGACTATTTCCAGTATTTCTCAACAAGTCTTAAGCCCAAGCCTGGTCTGTAAGTTGGAGATAATGATGCTCTACTTGCAAAATGTTCAAAAGCGTAAAGGTTGAGAATAAGACCTAATGTTTCTGGTCAACGTGAATGGTGCCAGGCTACATAAGAAGGAAAAATATTGATTCAGGGAAAATATTGATGCTTTCAGGGACCCACCCCATTCACTACTGAACTGTGAACATTTTACCAAAATTTTGGGCCTGGCAGCCCCAACACAAGCACAAACGGAGCACATCCTGCAAGCTCCTTTCACATCAGACTGAAGCCTCCTTTAAAAGAAGAGGAACAGGGATTTTTTTCTTTTTAAACTAAAGCAGCAGTCTGGCTGCAAATATGCAGAGGCCAGTTAAAGAAACAAATAAGTTGATCAGACATCACAAAGTCTTTCTTGCAGGAGAACAGCTCGAGCATTGCCCATCTTCAGCAGTTTACACGCAGTGGAAGCCCGTGGGTGATACCAAGCACCCGCAGCCTGAATGAAAGAACCATAAGGAAGAACTAATAGCGTCCTGCCTATGTAATTAGAGAGAATGACGCGTGAATCACTGTTATAACGAGTTTAATTATAAACATGATTAAATAGGCAATTAGTGCATATTCTGCCCCAGATAAACAAAATTAAATTCCTGCAATATTAACATCTTCTACGAGGTTTATTATTAGATTACTGTAAATCACGTCGTACAGGACCATTTCTATATTTGTTGTGAATAAACAAATTTTTTAATTCCACCTAAGCAGATGGAAAGGACAAAATTGGTTGCTCTTCTAAACTTCAGGGATCTCTTGCAAAGCAGCATCCCATTTAAAAATGTGTCTTGTAAAGTAATCCAAAGACTGGAGAGATTCTTTAGGTTTAGCCAATGACAGATGTGACCAGTAATAAATAAAAATAAAGAGATCCAAATGCATTTGATGGCATTTAAGGCAGGTAACACTTGTGTTCTTCCGTGCCTGCCAAGGCTGCTGGTCAAATCTTATCAAATATTAAAATAAAGTCATGACAGGGCCAAAACTCTGGGGAAAAAGTACTTTTGAGCTAGGGATGGAACAACCCAATTACAAGTAAAATATCCTGGATTTTCTACTGAAAAATATACATGCTTTTTAGCAGGTCTATTTTATGTCCTGGCATGTGCACCTCCAGTGACAGGCTATTGCATGCAAAATACATGCTGCCTTTCACTCACATGGCTCCAGAAAATTGCATAAATATGAAGTAAATAGAAACATGCTTTTCTGTTTATTACCAGCATTTTTGAGGGCAACCTGCTTAAAGAGAAAGAGAAAATTATGTGTCCATTTTTCTGGAAATGTGACCCCTGCCAGAAGCCTTAAATTGGGAATGCCAGGTTTTAGGAAACCTGCTCTGATTTAGTCAAATGCCTTTTATTTGCTGGTTTAAAAAGGTTTTGCTAGCTCTGTTTTGAGATGAAGATGCTTATAGGAAGAAAATGGTTGAAAGTGGTTACCGATTTCAAAGAACTTAAACTTTTGCTTGCAGCAAAAAGAGACTCCCCATTTTAATTTGACTTTCCTTGAGCATATTGTTTATGCCTTCACAAATGTCTAAAGAATTTAAGGATGCATAAATTTCCCCATGTTTTTTAGCTAGTTGAGATGTGATTTTTCATTAGTGACTCACTTAAAGGTCTCCAACAAATTACTAAAATGTGACTCTTCATTTGTTCTCTGTTAAGCCCACATCCTCCTTNTGCTTGTAGGAAGAAAATGGTTGAAAGTGGTTACCAATTTCAAAGGAACTTAAACTTTTGCTTGCAGCAGAAAGAGATCCTGCCCATTTTTCTTTGACTTTCCTTGAGCATATTGTTTATGCCTTCACAAATGTCTAAAGAATTTAAGGATGCATAAATTTCCCCATGTTTTTTAGCTAGTTGAGATGTGATTTTTCATTAGTGACTCACTTAAAGGTCTCCAACAAATGACTAAAATGTGACTCTTCATTTGTTCTCTGTTAAGCCCACATCCTCCTTGTGGAAGAAAGAAACTTTTTCAGTAATCAATAAATAGTTGTCACTGTTATATTAACATTTAGCTGAAGTATCACATTTAGTTGAGATCACCTTGACTCTCTTTTAATATCTTGTTTTTGTGCTGTGAATCCCAAGAGGATCCACAAATAAACCAGTGTACCTCATATGCATAACTGTCCGTCTCAGAGGAAATTGATTCAGCAAATTTTCTGTAATAATCCATCTTTCTGCCTCTGTGTTTTTCACTGTATACTGAGCTTTCGGAAAATAAGCAGCATTTATACAAGGCAGAATGTTGTGCTGTGTAGTTAAGTCTTCAGTAAGGATGATGGAACGAGCAAGCAGTTCAGTCATGGAGTCCGGGGAAAATCTCTGTTTGGAAAAGAAATTTCCACAAGGAATTTTATTTCTGCTCTGCACCACTGGCTTATTCTTTCATGAACTAGGGAATCATGATCTATTACAGCTTGGCATTCATTCTCATGGGTATATGAATGGGCATGAGCACTGCATGATTCCAGGGTGAGCTGAAGGCCCCTGGAGGACACAGCACCAGGCCTAATGCTGACCTGTTGTGCAGGAAAGAATTTCAGGAAGAATCTGTAATTTTGCTGAGAATACCTCGGATTTGGGTAAGCAGCATTTCTGCTGTTGCACAGGGCACAAAGTCACACACTGCCTCGTGCAAAGGAGGAGGTGGCGAGCTGAGGTTTGCCTGCCAGATGCAGAAGACAGGCGAGTGTGGACCTAGCACGTTAGACAACCTCCACCCCTGCCAACAGCTTATGCTTAATGGGCCCTTCGTCACAGGGTCAAAATCAGCATCAGCTTCAGCCTTCTGATACCAATACAAAATTGACTTGTCTTGGACAACATCTGGCTAATTGCAGAAAAGAGTGGACCGGAATTTCCGAATTCTGTGTTGTTAGCACACGGAAAAGCCAACTGGATCCCAAAATATGCTTTTCCTGAGTACTGACAGGTGTAGTTTATGTTCTCCTATTTCTTACTGAATTACTTGTCATTCTAGCCAATGCCGTGTAGTATGTGCTGGAAAACAACAAATCCTGGTAACATGAGAGCTTACTATAGCATTTCACTTTTAAATCTTTGGTGAGATTTGGGAAGATTGTACCAGGATTTGTGCTCTGAATTATTGGTTGTGCAGATTAATAACATAAAAGTTAACAAGGATCTAATTAGCATGACTGATTTTCGGAATTTCTTTTCTTTCCTCTTCGCATCCAGGGATAATCTTTGATGAGTCAGTTCCATGTTATGGCAACCTCTGACTGGTCTGGGACAGGATGCATTGCGAATATGTTTTTAATCTTTCATTGAAAGGTAAATGATTATTCTCAATTGAAGAACATCTCTGTTCTAGTATATAGGACTGAGCAATATTTGATTTTTTTTCAAAATGTAATTTTGACAATAGTGTGATTTCTCATTAAAAGTGAATATTTTCATGGGAAAATATATATTTTTTCAATTTTCATAGATTTTTTTCTATAAAAAACCTTTTTTTCAGATTTCAAAACAATTTTCATAATTTTATAAACAGTTTTTTAAAAGCAAAAATATTTTCTGAAGCATTATCTTCTGGAAAGTCTTTTTATCAAATTTTCATTGATCAAAACAACCATTTGTAGTGGAATTTTTTGGGGGAAAATACCGATAAATTTTACTGAAATGTTGGTGTTTAACATTACTTGTTTTATTTCCAAATATTTATTTATGTTGTATTTATTATATTATTGCTATCATGAGTTCCTAGAAATGACAGCTGACATATGCAGTATTTTTGATATCCAAGAACTTCCTGAAATTTTCTGAAATGACAGGTTAATGGAAAAGATTTGGAAAAAGAAACAGTTTGGAAAATTTTTATATGTTCTTAAAGACTTACTGACTGAATTTTATATGATGATCGATGTAATAGTACGGAGGTCTTAATCTAATAAAGGAATAATGAGACAGCAAAGAGTTATCCCAGACTCTGCATTAACAATGATTAAAACTGTGAAATTGTATTTAATAGTTTATAGTCTACATTTTAACTATAAGATCATGAACAATAATTCATTTTATTTTCTCCAATTTAACATAATCGTTCTTCAAGGGCTAGAAAAGCAGAGTGCTAATAATTTTTCTCACTGTTTCAGAGAATATTATTAGGCTGTTCTGACAAAATGTTCTAAAGGAATATATCTGTTTCTGTCACGTTGCCCAAACTTTTTACTGCAACCTGAGCTGCAAGATCAACTTTAAGCTCTTATTCCTCTGAAAGTTCTTATGATGTCAATAATAGTGCTAATAAGAATATGTTGTTTTACCCTACACATTCTTCGACTATTTAGAGTCCTTCAAGCTCAGCCCTTAATAGTGAAGCTTGATCATGGCATGTGTATTAAAATGCACTATTACTAGGAAAATGGCTCATGTTCTTTCCAAACCTGTTCCCCATACCTTAGGTTCATATATTTACTGACATAAGAAGAAAAAAATGGGATATGTATAATAGCTTCAATTTTGCCGTAATTCCTAGAAGTTATGCAAAAAGTGATTTTCAACATGAACGGCTCAGAACACTACTTGCCAGCTGCAATATAAAGACGGATCCTATGGAAACTGAGAACTGGTTATGGCAGATACCCTGTCAAAGGAATGATTTATAATCTGGAAATACAAGCAGCAAGGGAGGCCCACTAGCCAGTCCTGTATCATCTGAAGCAATCAAATCCCACAAATATAAAGCAATTTAGTATTACCATTTCCAAGTGCTCCCCACAATAAGGACTCTTGTATGGCAAAGTTTAATATTCAGAGCAGAAACCACAAAGTCTAACAGCCGCTTCTGGTCAAGATAGCTAATAACAGTTCCCAGGCAATGGCACTGTTGTAATAGTATTGCTCAAAGCAGCTAGGGATTTACTTGTATGTCAGCTTCCACATCTGAGAACTAGAAAACGATGGTGGGTCAGACATCCATTTGCTTTATATATTGATATAATTTCATCAGAATTTATGATGTGGGAATTATTTCACTGGCAAGAAATGTAATCTAACCTTCATCTCACACAATGTAGTACAGACATTATGTTTTCAAGAAAAATATACTGACTTGTTGAATCAGATTACTCCAAGTGCATTCCTAATGGATTTCAATATTCCCTAGGATAAAGCAGTGCTATTTGCTTTGTATTTATTAAATTTTTTAAAAAACATATATGGAAGATAAAACCTCTTCTGATACCATATGTTCTTTCATTTTGCAAACTACAAACATACATTTGTTCATTAATTTTAATGTCTAAACTTTTCCTTGGGTAACAGGATTTATTCAACTATCTCTATTTTGGCTACACACTTTTAAATGTAAAAAGAACTGGGCGTCTAAGTATTGACAGCTACACACTGTGCTCCTCCGTCTCCTGGATTAGACAGCTGCTCCTTGCTTATCTTGGAGGATCACACAACATAATTAGTAATGCAGGGACATTCCCAAATGTCAGGGTGTGCCATGTACTCGAGATAGCTTTTATTATGACACTTCTAATACACCAGAACTCCATGTAACTTATTCAAAAGATAAAACATGGAGTGGCCCCCAAACTGCTTTGAATCAGTTTCAAGAATGAAGAAAAGGAATAACAATACAAACACAGAATTACAGAAAATTAGAGGGAAAGACCTTGAGAACTATTCCCCTGACTAGGCCTTAAAAGACCTTGAATAACCCATGAAATATATTCCTTGACCCATATTTGGATTATCCCCAGCAAGGTAATTACTTTCAAACCCAGCCATAGCGTGAATGCACCCAGTCCTAAACCATCTTCTCTCAACCTCTTCTTGCCAATAAAAACCACTGGTTAGTGCCAGCCAAAGACGATTTCTCTCTGCTGGTGGTACCCAGCGCGGTGATAACCGCACGCTGAAGCATCTCCTGGGCAGGAGGCACCCGGAGCAAGCGGGGCCAGCTGGAAGGGGATGTGCATGAGCAGGGCACTTTATGCCTGTCACTTCACTTCAGCGCCCTGCTCATTACTGCATCAACCTCAAACACAGGCAAGGATACTCCATCAAAGCAGAGGGTTAAGCCTTTGCTTAGCAAATTGGAAACAAATCTTCAAAGAAGCAAAGTAAGAAAGCCAGCTGTACCTGGGGCTACACCCCTATCCTCAGCTGTTATTCCGTAATTCCTGCACTGGGAGATCATGAGCAAACACTGAAGATGGGAGGTGGCAAATGTTCTCCCAGGCAGCATCCTGTCTTGTAGAACTACCTCTCTCCTTCAACACGGTGTTTTACTCAGCCCTCTGTCTTACTCAGCAGCTCCCCAGCAGATATAATTCCTTTCCTACCCTGTTCAGAAACTTCCTTGTCTTCTGGATCTTCAGCTTGCAGATAGTTTTATAATCCTGTTTCCTTTCATTGTCCTTTCCTCCTGCTGTTGTGATCAGACAAGATGCAGTCGGTTAGTATGTCAATAGAAAAGCTGAGTGAATGCTCTTTGGAAATACTTGTTTGGAAGATACTATTTTTCCCTGTAATGTGTAGGAAAGTCCCCAAATGAGTGATTTCTTCTGCAGAGACCCACACAACATGACTGCCGTGTAGTCATTGCACGGTACTGTCAACACACCTTCACATATCAGTGTTGTTGCAGCACCAAGGATATAGCACGTCCCCATTTTCCATGGATTATGGCCTGTGCTGAGCTACAAGCTACCACTGATGCTCTGTTAGCAGCCCCTAGAGTAATCACATTAACGCCAGCTCTGGCACTATACAGCACAACCTTTTATCTGAACTCCTGAAAAGAACATATAGGAAGACATGCATGAATATTCTAGACTTTGAGTTTCTATGGAGCGGACAAGTCATGCTAATGGATGAAAAGAATGTACCCATTTAGTGCTTTATCATGATTGAGTGACAAAGCCATCATTACAGAAGCAGAAGGTGTGACGGAGATGGGGGATGTTGTGTATAAGCCCAGCATTGCCTGAGTGCAGGTGGAGTGCTTCAGAATAAATGTGTCACCTGGGATGGTTTCATTCACCTATTGCTTTATCTTCATTTGATTTTATTGTAAAGTAGCATTATTTAATGATGGAAAAGCCATTGTAACATACTGAATTTTCCTCAGGTTTGGTTGGTTAATTTCCTCCTTGCTTTGCCACGCACGGACCCCTCATCTTTGTACTGGAAATGCACATAGGCAGGAAATATCTCCACCTAGTACTAAGCAGTCCTGTTTAGAAAAGCCTTTTCCTTGGTGGGGAAAGCTCTGTCTTATGACGTTCCCTTGCCTAAATTATGGGTAGAATTAAACTCTGCGCGAGGGAAAGGCTTGAGCCCCAAATGAAGATGAACACTGAAAAGAATAACAATATAATTCTTCATGTGAGTGCATCTGTGAGTGTTTTGCAGAGGCAAGGCTGAAGTATTACCTAAAAGTATTCATTTCAGAAAAGTGTAGTGGAGCCTGAAAGGAGCACTATTTTAAAACAAATCAGTCAGCATTTTATTGGGGCCGGCCCAGCTTTGTACTAAACACGCAGATTAATGTTAAATCACAGCTCAGGAATTATTCATGAGATTGCATACAATGTAATTGCTGATTTTGGCATCAATGGTCTGTATCCCTTTATTTTGTAGATTGGCTTCCCTTCCTGAACTACCGTATGTCATGCTAGAAACAATGATTTTATATGACATATTTAGGAAAGAGGGACCCGCTTATTTTACATAAACAACATCTGAGGAACGTACCCTTATTGCTGAGATGTCGGGCTGTGCTGACACATTCCTGTGAGAGACGGAGCCTGCTGGGAGCGCAGACAGCAGAGCACTAAACGTCTCCTTTCAAACTGTTGACTGAATGGTTAGTGTTATTGCAAATCTTTATAAAAACTAATGAAATTACCCTTCACCTATCTTAGAGGATTAGCATTAATGCTCAGAACAAACTGCATGACTACTAATCTCTTAATGTCCCTTAAGATATGTACAAAATGAAATTTATAAATAATAAATGAATCCAACTTTTTCTAGAAATACTAAGTCATCCCACCCTTTCCCTCTCTCCCCTTTAACTGAGCGCTTCGCGCTCTTGCAGGAGGCCAAGCTCATACGGGGATTCTGGAGAAAGCAGCATGGTGGTTAGTGAATGAGTTCCACGTTTTGGGCTTTTATCGTTTTTTTCCTCTAAAAACATTGCCTATTCATTTTAGTTGATAGCAGTGTGTATAAACCTAGATATCTGCAACCTTTGGGTGAGCAATGATACTGCACAACTCTTCAGAGTCTGGGTTTATCAAGCTCTGTTGGCCACATCCTGCAGCTGCCAGACCTGGAACACCAGCGCACATGCAATTTCCTCACATACAGATTTTCATACAAGCAAAAACCAAAGTGAAAACCACAGTCAGTCAAGATTCGCTGTGTTGAAGGGAAAGAAACATAAAATTTTATCAGAATTCATTGCATATACCAGAGTCAAAAGAAAGTCATCTGTGGTTCTCTTAGTTGCAATGCGAAACCAATATTTCTCTAAATGATGACTCTGGAGGGATCAGTAACTTAGTCTTCCTACTAACTTCAGTCCTCTCACTGCATTTCCACCCCTGTGGACAGGGTGGACTCTGTTGGGTCTGGATGTTAGATGAACATTCTGCAGTTGAGGACTGGCAAAAATGAGCATCACGTGCATGCAGTAAAGCAGAAATTTTTTAACACAAGAACTGACATCACACAGACACCCACCGAGTTTCCATTACACGAAGATTCAGCAATACCTGTGCAATGATAAGAGATTAATAATTTTTATTTAATATTTATCCCTCAATAAAATCTCGATCCCCTGAATCAGTAAATATAACTATGGGATGAGAAAACATTAGTGTTGTCGTTTTGGTCTGCAGTTTCCAGTAGTGTCTACCCCAGACTCTCATTTGCTTTCAGATATATTTGGATGTTTAACTTTAGGCCTCTGAAAATCCAAGCCTAAAACACTATTGAGTAGAGTTCATAAAAACTGTTATAATAAAATTATATTTATTAATATAAAAGGATTATTTGATTGCAGATAACATTGTATGCTCATAGAAGGCGCATACATCAGAAACTGTTAAGAAACCTCTTTAAAAACACAGTTCCCAAACAATCATCACTTTTTGAATCAGTGATTTTGTTAAAATAAAGCAGATCTATTTCTCAAAGCCAAGAGACTCATAGGCTTCAAGGGGAGCTTTAAGGACTCAGAACCAAGAGAAGCAATAGCACTTTACGAACAACATGTTTGGAATTTAACAGTGGCCAAGTGTACAGTTTTCTAAGTTTGCAAAAACCATAAACTAATAATATAAAAATAATATGAAACATTACCTCAAGGCTGAGATACTATGTGCCTAATTTCAGGCCAATTTTCATGGCTGTGTTATCAGAGCATGCATATTTATAATGGAATTACTGGCAACCCTTTCTGCAAGGGGACCCTCCTGCTTTAAGACCAATATAAATATAGTATGCAGGAAAACAAACATTAATAAAGGTTTTGATACACGGAATAATATAGAAATGACAACATATTTTTGACTCTGTACAAAGACATGCATTCATCTGTAAATGATTACATTTCTATCTGTGGCAGAATGGTAGTGTGGGGCATATGAATCTCACCTTCAAAAGATATTCTTTCATTCTACAAAAAAAAATGGCAAGCACAGGAAACTTCAATCAATGTCTTATATTCAAAAACTATGACACTGTCAAACTGGTGTCATTAAAGCTAACTAACCATATTAAACGAATATTAAAATATAGGTTTCTTTGCATAACATAATGAGTAAAACTGCTTTTAAGTTTTTCCCTATGCTTTGAGGTGTAGGTGGCATTTTCATTCCAAAACTTTGAAGTCAGAACAAAATGTACAGGTAGAGGGTACTAGATCAAATAATAATCAACTTCAAAAAGCATTTTGGCTGTTAGATGTCCCAAGGCTAATTTCCTCTAGACATTTTAAATGTAAATGTCTAAACTCATTTAAAAATTGTAAATTGGTCTAGGTTCAATCAAAACCCATCCTGACACAGAACAGGGAGACTGGGCTAATTGTCATTTGTTTGTCAAATGAATTCCATTTGGAAAGCAATGAAACCTCCAAGCTAATTCTTTTAAGGTGAGCTGGTAGTTGTATTATCAGTTAAATGCAGTAAAATGGATAATCACATGATGATAATGAAAACTGAACCTATGTTAGCACTCAGGCTTAGTCTGCCACAGGGCATATAGTGATGGAACTTAAGTACTGTAATGTTCCATTGGGCACAATGGCACCAAGTCTGCTCTTTAGCCTTACAGACACTTTCTTTGCATTTTAAAAAACTTTATCAAAGCACCGTGGCAATGTAGGAAATGTCAAAGTGAAATGCACTGTAGGCAAATTGAGATTTCATTAAGTTTAAATTTATTGCTTTTGACTGATGTATTACCATGCTTGTTAAGAACCAGTAATTTGGAATATCTGCCTGCCTGGTAAAATAGCTTTGTCTCCTTGCGTAATACTTTATATGGACTTTGAAAGACGACAGTAATTCACGAATGTGTGAGTTATTTTATTTTTCTAAAGAAAAAAATCAAATATTTTAAGATCTCTGACCTAATAGATCAATACACTTAGGTATGGGTCCCAACTATTTTGTTGGTGAACTTGGTAGAAAATTGTAACCCTAATATGTTATTTTTTTGACCTGGTATAACATTGAATTCCCTGACAATAGAACCTGCGGAAGCACTTAACAATTTTACTTGTTCTGCTACTCTCAGAACATTTATATTGGAAATAAGTGTAAGTTTTTGTGAGAGAGAAGACATCCAATGAACTGGATGAGTGGAGGAGTGTGCGCATACTTTTTCTATAAAGATATTTATGGATATAAAATAGGTAAATTGTGCTCGTCTGTTGAGTTGTCTGTACGTGTATAGCAGAAATATAGCTATAGAATGTACATATATTCTCTGTGTCACACAGTACTATGTTGTTTAGGTTCCAGGCTTCAATTACAACAAAAGATATGGTTCAGATGTTGACATAAAATCTCTGGGTGTGCTCTGGTGCTTTCCTCACCTCCAGCAAGGGACTGAATCAATACTGTAGGACTAGCACAATTTCTGACTGATGACAAAGGCTGGGCCTTCAGGAACAGTTTTCTTCCCTTTGGAGAGAGCTCCGCATAGAATTTGCTATATTCCAGATATATTTATTTACACTAGATGCCAGGGTTTTATGGCAGAAGCGACAAAGTTTGTGAAACCCAGGAATGCGTTATCATGTTATCTAGTATCTTAGATGGACAGTCAATATGAACAGCCTGTAGACACACCTGCCCCAGTATCCAGTTCACCAAGTAATGAAATGGAAACAATACAGGTCTTTGAACAAACAACAGACATTCGAGTCCTTGAGTTTAAACAAGAGGATTGTAGAATTCAAATGGGTTTTCCCTAGTACTGCCAAGGCAGCCATATCTGTATTTGTGCCAATGCTGAAAATCACACAACAAAGGTGGATTTGTGTCTGTCCGTGGGTTTTCCTTCCACACACTATGGATATATACTCTTTCTTGGCGTATAGGTGATGGGAACAAGACAGTTTCAATGATATTTTAAGTGAAACTTCCAATTGAATACAGGAAAAAGTAATGCATGGAACTCCTAAGTATCCAAGGTATTTAAAGTGTTTAATATTAAAATTAATATTCTGAAGATTAGGACAATCTATACAAATCAAGTGAATTTAAACACAATATGTTGTCATGGGGAAAGCTTATTCCTCTCTTCATAGGGAAATAACCTCCCAGCCCCATATTTAGGTTTCTGCACATCCTCTCTGCTGGTGACTGCAAATTTGCCAAAGAAGGGAACAGGGGCATCCACAACACCATGGGCCAACCCCACCTCAGAGGGATTTTTCCTTCGTTCCACTTTATAGAGGAAGCTCCAGAGGCTTCTTCCTTGCCCAGTTTCACAGGAGAATTTGCCCAGGGATTTGCAGCATTGCAGTGCTCTCTCAGAAGCGCTTTCTGCCACCACAGCAGCCTGAGCACAAAACTCCCAGACCCAGAAGAGATTCATTCTTGATAGAAAAGGAACCATCCTCTGGTTTCATATTGCAACACCAGCAAATAATAACAATAACAAACCTGCGATTTATGCAGAGTTGGGAAAAGCCAAGCGAAAGTGTGAGAAGGGGTACACACATTTTTGTGAAACCATATGTTCAAGCATACATGAAAATCTCACCTTCAATTTCCACCAGACTTATGGAGGCAAATTGCTGAATGATCCAGAATATAGTTCCTACTTGTTCACCAAAAATTCCTTGTCTGTTTTTTTTACTCAGTCTTAGGCCATTTTCATGAAGATCCAGTGTTTCTTCATTCCAATACAAGCATCTTTCCTGAATGACAAATGAAAATAGATGGTGAAAAATATTTTCCTAATGACCTTCCAAATTTCAATTTATATCAAGATGATTCTTGACTTTCAAAGAGGGAAGAACACATACACACACATTCAAATGGATAATGAAGAATCATACAATACACACACTAGATGATTCCAATCAGTAAAGATGAAATAGGCTAAAATTTTGCTTCTGCCTGAGGAACAGAGACACTCTATTTCCCATTAAAATAAATAGGACTGGTCATCCACATTCCAGGTTTGCAAATCTCAAATCCTGCTTAAAAATGAATACCTTCTAGTTTTGTTTTTGTACATGGTACAAAGACTACAGTAACTCTCAATGAATAAGAAGGGTGCAGAGTGAAAGTGGGAGCTAAGTTAAAGCATTTTATTTGATAAAACATCTATTTTTTGCTTTAAGACACATATGTGGAGCTCCCTTTGAAGTCCAGGAGAGCTATACAAGTCTACACTTGAGGGCAGAATTTGGCCCAATGCGATAACACAGTAGCTTGTAATCTGGAAAAAGAGTGTATTTATTACATTTTAAAAAATTGTGGGTTAAATCAAATTAGCCAGGAAGGACTAACACCTCTGAATAATTCGCCATCTCACCATGCACTTCAGAACACTGTAAGAATTACAACTAAATCCCACCTTTCCGCTCTCTTTAAAGGCACTGGACAAAATTTTTATTTTGGAGTAAGCCACTAGCTGGAGCTAAAGACCTGTAGAGCAAATTCAGAGGAGGGCGCGGGGGCGGAGGGGAGGATTCACAAGCTTTACTTCTGCTGAGGAGAAACCCTGACTTTTTAAGGCAGGTCTGGAATGGGGCTTTGACTGAGTTTTAGATACTGACTTTGCTGTCATCTGTTAGGAGGACAGAAAGATTAGCCTAAAAAAATGAAACCATCTGTATGCTTGAGTTCCTGGTGAGCTGAACTAAACTGGAGCAAAGTCTGATATTAACAGCAGAATGAATCAAACAGAGAGAAAGAGGTTTTCTAAAGCACCCAAAGGAGCAGTGAAGCAATAGAAGAAAGGAAAACTTGAGAAGCAATTAAAGGCAGAAATTAATTGTTGAGTAATGTTTTAAATTGAAAGGGAATTACCTAGAAATACGAGAGCACCAAACTAACTGATTGACCCATATGCCTTTAATTAGTGTTCCTGCAAAGGCTCTTCGATAGGCAGTCATTTAGAAAGATGAAGCATTACCTGGGAAGATGCAATCAGACAAAATGCATGAGGTGGGAACGGAGCACTCCCCAGTTTTGAAGGGTCAAAGTAAAACTGCTGAAGGCCAAATATCTTCTTTATGTGAATCTAGTGCAGGAGCACACAAAATAAACAGGTTTTGATCTTCCCACGTAGTGTGTGGCATCGCGATGACTTCAGTGAGGGTGATAAACACTATGTATTGATAAAACCGTGAGCAAAATTTAACTCCAACCTTCCAATGAACATTCTCCAGTTCCTAATCTGTGTCTTCTCTACACTCTGTTGATGCAGATATTGAGGCTGGCAAGCAGGGCACTATATTTTGGGCAAGCGTGTAGGTGCATAAGTTGAATGTTTCCCCACAGGCTACATAAGGCTGCCAATATCACACTGCCCTGGCCATGATTTAGAAAAAAAATACTAAAATATGAGGGCAGATTGAAACACTTGCTTAAGGGCTTTCCTGTAGCTGGCTTATACCTGCTTGTTAGTCGTAGGCAAATATCAAACGTATGGGCAGAGACAGAAAATGGAAGCATTTCTTTTCCACAGTAAATTTACCGTCCATGGGGTTAAATATCTGCTACAGAAATATTCACTGTTAATTTCTGCATGGTGATAATTTTCCTAATTGAAATAAATTCATCCTGTTCAAACAGCAACTGGTATTTACTGGGATTCTCAGGCTGCATCCCCATCAGCTGAAGCTGCAGCTCCCGATTTTCGGCAGGTGCGAGGAGGATACTCTGCTCTTTGAGCAGCAGTGCACACCGCTTTGTGCTGCCTTATGTATGATTCATGTATGCTTATCACAGCCAGGGATCCCATGTGCAATTACTACAAACAATAATGCAGAAAATTATTAAGTTACTGTGTTTGTACTTGTCATATCTGTGCTTAATGGAAAAAGAAAGGGAATGTTTAGACAGAGTCATACTTTCCATTGACCTGCTGCAGCTATTGTTATCTATTTGCTTTAAAGGGAACAGTTTTGCAGCTGATCCAGCACAGAACTGACCTCAATAGCTCTGTGTGTGATCGAGTCAGAGACGCTTCTCAGCCTTCCTCACGATACTTGTTATATGATAGATATATTCTGTTAATGTTATTCTGCTCCAAGTTTTTTTTTAAAAAGGGCTTTCTCCCCACTTTTTTATATGGATAACCCTTCCCTCCCCACAAAAAAAAGGAAAAAAACAAACCACAGAAACTGCAAAAGCACACCTTGAAATTAATGCTTTCACATAACTGGGTATACCATATCTATTTATTTCAGACATGGCACTCATAATATCTAATTATTACTGAACACGGCAAATTTGTTCAATCATTTTAATATACAATCTAATCATTTTAACACAGAATCTGTCACAATACTAACTCCATTAAGTACAGACAGCTACTCCATTAAGTTACAGAGAGCCAATATACCTTAAACTGGATCTTTATATTTAATAGTGTTGCTTCCACATGTGAACAGGAGACTGCTCTGAGCTATATTTTCTCAACAATACTGCAATCTGGAACATATATCCTTTTTATCCCCTTTTTTTCTTTGAATAGTACAAAAAATTTGAGGGAGTCAACATCATTTTCAGGTACTCTTGCTAGCTTTTGTATTCATACACCTACAGATTCAGAAAACTTTGGAGTCACTGTGATGTCTGTCTTACTCTGAAAATCATGACAGAGTAAGACATAAAAACATAAGGGACTAAATGTGCATGGACGTATCTTTTAATTAATTCAGTCAGGAAAAGATATAATATTCCTGAAGAACTGTCTATTCTATTGCACACATATTGAAAAGTCCTCTACCAGCCTGAATTTAGAATGGAGCAGGTGATACCGAGTTCAAAGTCTTCTCAAATAAGGAAATTTCAATTGTTGAGCTGCAAGCTTAGAAATTTACAGGGAAGGGAAGCTGGGAGGAAGAAGCCTGGAGTGCAAGACTAAGAAACATGCAGTGGCTTCACTCACCTTGTGCTAGTCTGATGTCTAAGGGAAATCCCTGAGCTACCCTGTGCATCCTTGCTTGAATTCAGCACCATCCCTAGACATCTGGGCACTGGATTCTAACTTTCTGGCATGTTATTACACAGAAATTTCCTAGGAAAGAGGGGGTACAACGACCAAGTATTCTCCCCTCGTGACTCTTGTACCTGGTACCATGGCCTGGACATTCTCTGGAGCATGGAAGAGAGCGGACGGGAAGGCAACGCGTCTTCCAAGCAGCCCGGTGACGGGCAGCCCGGTGCGTGGGATGTTTGTTTTGGAGCGGAGCAGCATCGGAGGCCTCCGAGGCGCTGGGCACGGCGTGTAAGGCAACACGGCAGGTTGGCTGGCTGCGCAGCGCCTCGCGGTGACACAGTATCCCGCGTATCCGTAAGAAATAGCACCTATCATACAAAGACATTTGAGTCATTTACATAGCCTCATCAGCAGTGCGAAATGGCTCCTTGTGGAGTCAGACATTTGGAAACAGATAAAGCCGGGTAAAGAATGCTTCTTTTCTCCCTAAGAGATTAATGTAGATGTGAACACATTAGCGCTGTTTAAGGGAGAGCATTCTCTCTGACAGATAACTGGGATTGGGAATATTGGATTACCAAATAATGGACCTTTTAAATTCTGTCATCATTACTTATCAGCTACATTAGTTTAAAACCTGCAATTTTGAACTTAGCATTATTGAGCTTTTGAAAGATTAAATTACTGCGCTTTTGTTTGTGAATGGCTCTGTGAAATTTCCTGAAAAGGATAGTCCTCGTCCTTCATTGTGTAAATGTGAATGCCAAATAACATACTTTATTGATATTTACAGACATACAAACGATAGGACTAATGCACCTTAATGTCTGTCTACCTGAGTGAAAAGGCAGAATGTTGTTAGATAATATGGTGCACTGTATCTCCTTTGTAAACCTGTTTGGAGGAGTTAGTCTTTATCCCCCATTCCCTTCCTGAAAACCTTATTTTTACAGCTAGCTTCTCATAGGCAGACTTGCAGTAAAGGCTTCCTTATAAAACTTGGTTTGTTTTACCCATGAGGCAGATTAAAAAATACATCATTTGGAGTTATACAGGGTTAGTTTCCTCTCTTGCTGCACAGAGAGGTGGGCAAGAGAGCCGACCATATCCAGCACAGAAAAAAGGAGCTATTTAGGAGCAGATTCACAATTGCAGCAGGTAGGAAGCATAAAGCCCTACATCCAGTCCCCGTCAAGGATTTAGGAGCTAAATACCCTGCTGTGCTGTTAGTTTCACAGCTCTCTGCTAAGCATTTTCCTCAGGGGCTCTGTCAGACAGAGGCTTCAGGGACACCCTGACTCTTTGAGAGCAAATTCCAGCCATCACCGAGTACTCGACCGGCTCCTCCACATCATCTTCCCATCCATCTCTTGGTCATGGCAATCCACGGCCTCTTTCTTCTCCATTATCCTGAACTGGGAGATTGACTCTTTAAGGCAGGATTTTCAAAGCTCAATGAGGAAGTTAATCTCATAAATCCCATAGACATATAATGCAAATTGAGTGCTCTCCTTACATCAACACCTTTGAAAATTCCCCCTGAATTTTTTCGAAGTTGTTTGGTAGGAGCAATACTCTAGTTTTTGAAAACTTTTCCAACTTTTTAAGAAGTCAATAGAGTAGTGAGCCAACGAATATGAAGAGTGATAAGCTATGAAATGAAAAAGGATTGAAATGAAAAAGGAATATGTTTGCGAGAATATATGTTTGTTTAATTAGGTAGATACAAATTATGCTCATAAAACAGAATCAGAGAGAAAGAAAAGATACACTGTAAATATCCTTGACTCTCCATTAGACCCCAAATGTAGGCACCGCCCATGCCCAAACAACTCTAAATACTTGGAAACAGTTTAAAATACATTTTGTTTTGGTTGTTCAGTCTTTATGCTTTTTTTAATTACCATATTTTTCTTGTCTCTGAGATAAAACCTGTTATATTTGGGAGGCAGACTTCAAATAGATGAATGTTCTGTATATGTTAAAAGAAAGAAAATGATTTCAAAAACAAAGTCAAAGTCAAAGTCTTGTCTTCTGAATGATGCTTTCTTCCCCTTCCCCCACAAATGAAGTTTACTTTCAATTCAATTGCAGTGGACATCTATTCAACATATCAGTTTAGCTAACAGTGAGCTAACTGTCTCTACAATATTCATGAATTACTTATCAGGCCATGTCTAAAAGTCTTCCAAATTCTTGTACATTCTTAGATGTCTTTTACACAGAGATGAGAGTTGTAAAGTGTCACACAAACATTAAAAAAAGAAAGCAGGTTATTCATGAAAAAAGAGTTTCTCTCCTTAAAATGGTATTGCTACTTTTAGCAGTCATTGACAGAGAGAAAGATCAAAATAATTTACTTTGCACTATTTTTAATTTAAAGAAATTGTATCAAATCTCATCTGGACAGCTCCAAGTATAATTTGAGTCACATAAAAAAGACATTTTTTTCTAGAGATTATATAAATAGTTAGATCTAACTATGTTAGATATTTATTGAGCCCCCAAACACTGGGAGTACATCACTTTGCACTGGTACATTCTGAGATATCAGCACATTGCAAGGTTCTGGAAGACATGAGTGCATCATCTTTCTGGAGGACGGAAGAGTTATGGGGCCTATACCTGATGTGAGAATTCTGAAAGTAATTTCTGGTAGGGCAGAAACGCAGGTTCACACTGAGCTTAGCACAGTCATGGTGCCACACAACGCAGCCCGTGTTGGTACTCGAGCATTTTGAGAAGTGAGGACTCCTGGCAACTTCTAATTTCTTCCTTTTGCTCTTCAACTCGAGAGATAAAAGCGTAGATTTGGATGTCACCTTTGAACCGCTGATAAATTCTGCTCTGCAGAAGGGGCCTGAGTGAGACAGAGATGGGAGCCTACAGTGAAAGAGACTAGTCCTCCTCCTCCAGGGAAGGAGAATTACTGGGACTTCTCAGCCTAAAGAAGTAACAGTTTATTAGAAATATCATAAAAACAAACAAAGCTACAAAGACAATAACTTCTGTTTTCTTGTTTATTCTGTCTCCATAACACAGGAGCAACAATAGTGCAATTGGGAGCAATAGCTGAACCCAGGTTTGTTAGGGGGTTAAGGCTACAGGTGGTGAACGTCCTCCACGCAGAAGCCAGGCTGTTTGAAATGAAACCTGCTCTGCTCAAGAGGAATGGGAAATATGCAAAACATTCAACATGAGCTTATTCAAATTTAGACGTGTTTAAAGACCACATGCTAGAAGCATCTTTCTCTGGCTTTTCCAGAACAGATTTCTTAAGCATGTCAGACACTATTCTGCTGTCATGTACACTGCCACAAATACGCTGTACCACTCAGACTGAATAAGAGACAAGATCATCTCCTACTGTCCTGAATTTTATGATATTCCAGTGAAGTCGATGTGAAAATAAGGTAAAAATAAGGAAAGTCAAATTTTCAGCCCTGTCCCTCTTCAACCTCTTGCTCTTTCCCTGAATCCTTAAGTAAGGAATTGTTCAAACAAGTTTCAAACCTAAAGTCATCTGGCCCTGCATTGCTTGCAATGCTACAAGAGCCCTTGGCTACAGACACGATGCTTCATGCTGAATGGTAGACATCTAATATTAATAATACCTAATATGAAGAATATTGATATATCTGTGCTTACACGGAAGGCAGAACCAATGTTATTTATGTTTATTAGTATAGAGTTTTTAGATAAAAATATCCAAATACACTTTAGCAGAAGAAGCAGAAGAGAGAGATTACGCACTAACAACAGCCAGAAGAGAGAGACGGAGGGCAGGGACAAAGATGAGTAAAAAGAGAGACAGAATTTAAAAACAGCAAAGACGCACAAATATATTTGTCCTGGCCAGCAACCCACCTCTGCAGTGCCTGGGGTGCACAGCCCCTTAGAAAGGATGCTAAACACCATCCTGGCCCCCTCCAAAGGGGGAAAAGGCTTCGTCAGATAGAAAATGGTCTCATGCTTTGGAGAGAAGGAGATGTTTCACAGAAACAGCGTTTCCTTCCTCAAAAAGACACTTGAGGAATGCAGGATCTTTAAATATAAATGCTGCCCAGCTGCTGTGCTGGACAGAAGCGTCGGTCATGAATGCTGAGGGAGCAGAAACACTGGCATGCCCTCTCTAAAGTGCTTGTATTTTCCTAGGTGTAGAGTTAAAATGCAGTTAGACATAAATATTCCACTTGAAAAAATAAAGATTGTGAAAGCTTAGGCCTCAAAAGAACATGCTTAAAACTCAGGTAAATATGAAGGCAGAAATGAGGCAAATGCTCTTAGAGGGCGAGATGCAAATTACGATATCTAATCTCTCTGCAGTGATCAGCACACTCACTCTATCTGGTTCCCATCTGTCATCTGAGCCTCCAGTTTACAGGCAATGTACTGTCTGTCCTGAAATCTGCATAGCCTACCAGGCATTCAGCCCTCTGCAGTGCAGACTCTCCTATACTGAGTTTACTGGCTTTTTTTTTTTTGTAGGAAAAAAGGGTAAGGGTAAGGGAAATATATCATGAACATTCTGGACAACTGAAAGGTGAATTTTCCTTTTCTGTTGCTCTTTACTTTTCAAAAATATCACATTCAAAAAGATTTCTTTCTCTAATGGTCTGGGAATATAACTTCCAAGCTCAATGAAAATGTTTAAAATTAAAATGTTTGTTTCAGATACTGCTGAAAAGACTACTGAGAATGGAGTTAAATTGATTTTTTTTTAAAAAAAAAAAGAACAAAAACACAATATTACACTGACAATCTTTTCCGGGTGATTTGCTTAGTAGATTTTGTCATGTTAAGGCACAAAGATGACAATTTCAATTTGTGTCACACAATTTCAGTGTATCGCAAAGGCTTTGCCTAATTTTAAAAGTGACTTAATTTTGACACAAGAATTTTCCTACGCTTGCAGAAGAGAACTGGAAGATGTAAACTGGGAACCCATGAGCACATAGTCCATATGACACAATGACATAAACACACGTGTTTATACCAACTTCATCCTTGTGGGTCATTTCATGGACAGAGGCAAGGTATAACTGTTTAAACTATTCATCACCCAGATCAGCTCTGCACAGATTCCATTTTGGCCTCACATTTGGCAGGTGTGAACCCTGGGTATCATCCCAAGTAAATTTATATAAGCCTGCAAATTGTCTGAACCTAAAATGAGCCCTTGTTCATCTGTGCAGATACTTGCAAACAGAAGCATCACTCCTGAAACACAGTCCCTCTGTCAGCAGGCTCTGCTGACAAATCCGAACCATTTCTAAACAACTCTTTTCTCCTGCTCCTCTACTTAATGAACGATTAAAATAATCATAATGAAAAAATCAGAGTGCCAAAAATCTTGAATAAAACAGATTAAAACTCACAAACTCTGTGCGCAACAGGTGTTAAAGGCAGATGCAATGTGCTTTATGCTGCCACCTGTGCTCATCCTACTCCGGCCAGAACAGCATCCTGCGAGGTGTGCAGGGCAGGCGGGAGCCTAACTGTGCTCTGCAGCCCAGGGCAGAAGGCAGCAGCGTTGGCTCTTGCACCACGTCTGCAGTCGGGAACCTGCACCCTGTGCCCGTGGGTGACTATGTCTGTGTGCAGCAGTTGCTGGAAGCCGCAGGCAGGCTAGCGGATTCACTAGCTGAATCTGCTGTGTACTGCTGCAGATCCACGTGGAAATGAGGGCACAAGCCAGTTGCAATATTTACAGGAGTTAATACAGGGATCAATGAGACAGAGTCTTTAACATAGCATATTTATGAGCTGATTTTGACATTTCTTCATTTTTTTTTCTTTATTTCTGCTTTGGCAGTGGATGATGAGTGCTGGTGAGATACTAATTACAGTAATTCAACTCTTAGCTACTGTCAGTGAGTAAAGTACAAATGTGACAATGGAAGAGTTTTGGATGGAGAAAAAAATAAATTTCGCCAGATCTTGGTTTATCAGCTTTTGTGGAGCACAGGGAAGGAGCATCAGGAAGGTGCTCCTTCCACCAGGAAGGCACTGTATTCCTTTCTTATCAGCCCAGTGTAGATCTAGCCAAGAAAAGTATAAGTGACATCCTGGAAAACTTTGCATAATTCCCTTACAGGGCAGGTGCCATTTATTTGTCCTCATTGAACCAGGTTGAACAGCTGCATCATTTTCCACAGCTATTTGGTGGGTAGGACATCCAACTCAGGGGGAGAGAAATACTTTGAGCAATTGCAAGACTTTGTTATTCAAAACACAGTTTGAAAATGGCTGTAGGAATTTAATTAGAAACTTCCATTAGGAGATTAGATGACTAGAACAAAGAAAACCAGTGAAAAGGGTTCTTATTAAAACCAGTAGCACTGCAGAATATTGATAATATAACAAAGGAATGAGTGGATATGCATAGCAAATTATTAAGGGTTACAGATAAATGTCCAGAAGTTGCTCAGTTTCTGGCTATCCCAGTATATACAGAAGCCAGTGAGACAAGAAGTCATACAGGCTTTTCCCCTGTAGAGCATGGGAGCTGAGGGTAAGCAGAGGCATGAGACTGTGAGGCTCAGCAACACTGCATGAGCTGCTGGCATTTCTTTAGTCCTACTCCATAAATGAAGAGTGAGGAAACCCCTGCAAGCCCCCGTGCTGCAGCATGGATTGCAGCCACAGGGAGTGACATCAGCCTCCTCTCAGGAAAAGTCTTGCCTGCCAGAAAGGGAGCTTGTGTCTGAAAAATGACAGGAAAAAGAACCATCTTTTGGCTCTGCAGCATCCAGAATCTTGAGCGGGCAACGCCAGCTCAGGAGAACCGATGCTGTAGGAGCTTCTGCCCATAAAACTGTCCCACCAAAGGTATTCAGCAACTTCCAGAGGGAACCAAAAACTCAATAAAAGATTTAAACTCAGACATAATTCAAACTGGTTCACCTTCCCAGAACTATGAAGACTTGCTGCTACGCTTGGTCAGAGCTTAGCACCTCCTTACTCAAAAGTCATACTGAGACTGGCCTGCATTGGTACCAGCTCTCAACCCCTAGTTTCTTATTCTCATGGTTCTTTACAAAATTATTTACACAAATCTGATCAGTGCCCAGTTTTATAGTTTATACAACTAGAAGTTACTACACAGCTAGAACTAGTTTTAAGTCATTTTTCAGATACAGTCTTAAGATGATAACAATCAATCACCATTAAATCTATAATTAACTTTTTTTATAATTATCATTCAAGAGAGGTTGATGGGTTTGTACTACTCAATAGTTTTTGCCTATATAGGACAAATAATTGGGGCAAACTTCTCAAAGCACCTCTTTCTTTACAAACAGAAGTGCTAGATTTGGGCAATAATCAAGCTTAAGGCTGTTGATTATGACCACATAATCAGTAGTATTTTGTAGTAGTAGTATTAGTATTTTGCTAACCCAGGATCAATTAGTTATCAAAGTGCTGAGTTAGACCAGATGGGTTTGATCAGATATCTTCACTTGATACTTCAGAAAATACAGCATGATGAGCTGTATTTTCAAAGACACGTCAGTCATCAGGGATGTATACCAAGTCTAGCAATATGGATATACATGAATATACACAGAATCACTGCTTGAGAAGAGCCTGCTAGCTAATGCAGACAAAAAGGACACAACCCCATTGCTCCCCAGCCAGGTTTGCACCTGCCTGTCTCAGTCCTTGTCTTTGTCCACGTCCAAAGATCCTCCCATGTTTCTCACACTGCAGTGGAGTCCAGTGAACCAGTCTGAACCATTTTGTATCTCCCTGCAGGGTTGGAACAGGCTGGTGCAGCTGAACAGTCTCACATTTCTACTCCAGACCCCCATAAAGGTACCTTTCTTAATGAGACAGAGTCACCTTTGCTGGAGATTAACAACTCTCCAGTTACCTCAGTATGATCTGTACTCTAACATGGGTAGTACCTACCATCCTGCCCGTGTGGAAGGCAAAGACATTTAGCTGGCAACTGGCAACAGCAGCAGTTTGCCAATCCTAATCTAGAAGAAAAGTAAGTGAAATATTAAATTGCTGGTGCACAAAGATGTACAAAGACAACTTTGCTCACTGTTAATACAAAACAGCACTTTAATGGTTACCAGTTACTAAAAGGTTAATTAATTTGAGTATTTTGAAGAAAAAGTAAGGGAATTACAAGATGAACAGATAACTAGATGGATGACTGTAAAATACTAGAAAATTGCTGATTGCTTTGCTAAAGGGCAGAGGCAAATTACAATCATTGTCTTTTGTTCTTGTGAACCCAAGCCTTTTTTTTGTAGTCAAGTTATTTTAAAATGAACCATACGAGAAGCCGTGATGTCCCAGGAAAAAATGGATATAACCCAGGACATTTAAACGGGTCAAGAAGTCCTCCTGAAGCAATACTGAAGTACTACAATATATTCACCCATTTGGGAGCCTTCACTCAGTATGGAAACGGCCAAAGGACTTTTTTTTTTTTAACAACAAGGAAGCATCTTAATGTCAATGTTGTGGTAACACGAACTTCCTTCCTTAGATAACAGAAAGCGGGGCTATTGCTAGACAAAGTCCCACTCAGCTCAGCCGTACAAACATAATGAAAATCATTCTTCCACATCCTTGCTGAAGAAACCAGATGGTTTTACCTTCCTAGAAAAGCAAAAAATACGAAGCAGCATGTAATGATGGCAGAAAAATTCCAAAACAGACCTTTTATTTGAGACTAAAACCAAAAATCTCCGTAATAGCTTGACAATAGATGACAGCAGACAGGGTTAAAAACAAACAACCCTAAAACTCTTTCACCTCTTCAAAAGTCTGTCATGGTTTCTGAGAAACTCTTTTGATAGCAATGTGACCACTCTCTTCAGTAGCTTGGAAAAAGAAGCCACCTTTCCCTTTGAAGAAAAATTAAACTAGCTCTAACCTGTGAGACTTTATACAGGAAGAGTACTGTTGCCTTAGCTGGATTCCCAAAGTAGCTATAAGCTTCTGGCTATAATTTAGAGCAGAACTGAAGAATGTCTTTTTATTACATTCCTGTTTTGTGATGTATGATTTTATGCAGGTGACTAGGAATCTCTGGGACCGCTGTCCCATCGCTGTCCATAGCTGATCGCTCCTTTATTCTGAAGCCCAGCAGTGTAATTTGCTCTTAGGTCTCAGTAAAGTCCTGCTGACTGTTGCACTGGGAGGAATCTGGCACAAGCATGGGGACACTGGAGAGCCGGGGGACCCTCCTGGCACCACTGCTGCAGACAACCATCCCAGCACGAAGGGTCACCCTAGAGATGGCCAGAAACTTTGGAAATCAATGGCTTTGGTGCCCTTTGAGCCTCTTTTTTCTTATGAGAAGAGCTCCTTGGAATTCCACTCCAAATGACCATAGTAGGGGCAATGTATTCCCTACCCACACAGTATCTTCTTTAAACTTATGTTTATATGGTAATATTTAAATTACAAAGCACTAGCCTTTCACCTTTAGGATCCTGACTGGATTCAAACCATCCTCCTTTGGGAAATGAGTTTGGTGGCCTGAGCTGAGTCTTGAGGAGACAAAAGTCCTTATCTCCAAACTCCAAGCAGAATTCAGCACAACAGGGCGCGATTGGGAATCCCTGCTTAGGGAAAGGAACACGCTCGTGTCAAACGTAAATTACTTAAGTAATCAAATCAATACTGAATTCAAACTGAAAATACCAAAATTATCAGATACATTTGAATATTGATGATCATATTATAGAAATATTATTTAGATACTGGCAAAAAAACCCCCCAGATTTGATGAGTTTAAAATAGGAACTTTTAAGTTATGATATACTAACTACATAGGAAATAAAATATCTAAGTTAAAAGAGATTTGGAAAAGTACATTTCTCCTCTCAGGCTGAAGGGAATAAAAAGATGTAAGAGGCTGTGAACCTCTTCACCCAGTGATGCAAAAAAAAAGAAAAAAGTGACTGTCACTATCAAAAATATTGTGAAGTTACAATCCTTAAACCATCTCCTGGCCAAGCTAATGTGACATTATATATTCACTTCTCTTGCTTGCTTCGTTTATAGTCTCAAGCCTTTACTCACAACAAAATGGATGACAGTTTCATTACAGAATGGCATCACTTGTCAAACTTTGAATTACTGATCATAAAAATATCAGTTATGCTTTGAAGGATTGTTTGAGCACCTTTTTTTTTATCAGCATTACTGTTTAGTGCAACATACACAAGGGGTGGCGGGGGGAAGTGACGGTGGAAAGAAATCAAACCTGGCTGAAGAGCTATGAGTTTGCAATACCCTTCCCATACAAACAAGCTTCTATCGCAGTTATAGACAGCAGAAATAAAAGGGAGCTTTTTGGCTCACAGCTATAAAAAAAAAATTATCATAGTGATGAAGTTCCTCAGCCATCAACAGAGCTGTGATAACGCTGTTTGATGATGATTTTCCCATGAATGTTAAACAGCCGCCACTGCGGAGGAAAAGGAGCTTATCTGCACCTAATACTGATCTCTAATTCCTGCCCTTCTTGAACCATCCATTTTCTAACAGCATTAACTGGCAAATTTACATCCCATCTTAATGCTGCTAAAGAGGACAGGAGATGAAGAGTAAATGACAGCAGTGTAATGAGGATGGCTTTTTTCTCCTTTCTCTTTAATGGCTGAAGATTTACACAATTGTCTGTAAGCTTATATAGAGAGCTTACCTGAACCTTTTGCCAGCATGGATTCAACTTACAGGAGCTTTTGTTAACTAAATACACATAAATATTTTTAAGGAGGTTTAATATTGTGACTTCAAAGAAAGCTAAAAGACAGGATGAGAAAAAATATTTTTTAGCATTTTGATTATGGATAAAAAATGCTAGTATTTCTTTCTTAAATGGATACAGTTGTATTTTCAAAACACTAAAATCTGATTTTAATATTATTTTTCTGCTAAAGAATTTTCTTTTTATATCACGTAGAAGACGAATCTCTTTTCAGATTACAAAATTTTAGTCCAAAATTAACATTAAAATTCAGAAATTAATGGTTATACAAATATATTATGTAGAGCTGTGTTTCATGTCACCCGCAATACGGATTGCTTTCTGATCATGTAGCTTCCATTAAAATAGAAGGTTTTACACTGCATGGCAGAAAGAGTAAGAAAGGAATGTTCTGACTTAAGAAACCACAGCAACAATATTGGCTAAATTCAGTCAAAGTATTTCTGTACATCCAGATGATAATTTCAATGGAAATTAGAACCAGTTCAAGATGTGCTGTTGATACTCAAAAGACTCTTGGTCTGGCTCAGTCTTTTGCTCAGATATAAAAGACCAAATTTAATTAGCACCATTTTTTTAAAGATAGACAGCATTTTTTTTTCCATTTTAGTTCAATATTAATTTCCAATATTAATTTAGTTCATATACACATTATATCTCCAGGGTATATAAGAAAGGTTACATTTGAAAGGGAAAAAAATGTGTAGAAGTGCATGGAGCAGCCTTTAACTGCCCCACAGGGAGTGCAACCCAGAGCTGCACAGATGGGCAGGACACTCTGCCTATGGTGGACTAGCTGTTTTTCAATGGCTTTTGATATAAACTATTATTTTGAGTCTTCAGAGATGTCAATGTTTAACTTGTTTAATCCACATTGTCACTGCCATTTCTACTTCAGACACATCACAAATATTTAATATCTAAAAGATATTAAGATCTTTAGCTATTCGTGTGTATCTACACATACATACATATCTAAGCCTAATATTGCATCAATATATATGAGAAAAATGAATGTCTCATAATAACATCTTCTAAAATGAGTTTCTAGTCTTCTTGCACTGGTATTGGAGGGTTCCCATCCCCTTCTGAATGGCATAACTGAAAATATGCTTTGAAAAGATATTCTCGTCCATGTAGTATATAATGCATGTCTGCACTAATGCCTGTCCTTATTCACGTAACGAAGTTTTTTGATTCCTGAATCACTCATTCCAGAAGGAAGACAAGAAAGCAATTACAAGATGCTGATCAGGGTGTCCTATGTTCCTGGAAGCACCTGTATCTGAGAACACAAATTGTTCTTCATGTTTAAGGTAACATTCAGCATTTACATTTAAAAAACATTCATCTACGACGCTCGGGTCCAGATTTTCTAAGATTTATAGGTTTCTAAATTACTTTATTTTCTTCTTTTGAATTGTTTAGGTTTCTTTGTTGACGGCATGGGGACATACTCTAGGTAGAACCCAAGACATCCAACAGATATCCTCTGCTATTAGATCTAAAGGGAAGTTTGGGTGACTCTTTTCTCATTCCCAGCATGAATCTCTTGGTCTTAAGAGGCTGATAAAATCAAGTAAGACACCCTGTAACCTTTCACTATTGTGCAAAAGGAGCTGAATAGTTTGTGTTTTGATTTACCCAAATACATTGTCTGCTTTCAGAAAGGGGGCTGCTTTCACCAAAAGCAAAACATTAACATTTCCTAAAAAAGAAAAAGACATGTATGGTGAGAAGGTAAAAACTGAGGTCAATATGACAATGTTCACAACAGTCCTATGATGAACTTCCAGTTTTGCATCTTACTGTCCACCATAAATAAAGAAAAAGACTCATAAATAAAGAAATTAAGACAAATGATGAATCAACCAGATAGGTTCACTTGTACACGTGAAATGAATTTGAGAATAAAAGGTGAAATATCACAATTAAATATCATTATAAAAGAAATCTATATCTTCATCTTGTAGTATGTACCATATAGAACTCCTGCTGCTAGTGCAATATTCCTAGTGCATCAAAAATGCTTCTTATTTTAAAAGGTTATTGTGTGCATGTAACAAATGTTTGAGTGTAACATGGTACACTGTATAGAACATCGGAAAGGTGAAGGCGAAGCTGCACGTNCTCCTGCTGGTAGTGCAGTATTCCTAGTGCATCAAAAATGCTTTTTATTTTAAAAGAAGAGGTTTTTGTGTGCATGTAGCAAATGTTTGAGTGTAACATGGTACACTGTATAGAACATCGGAAAGGTGAAGGCGAAGCTGCACGTGCACTTTGCAAAATACTTTCTTCTGAGCTGCCTATTTTCAGAGACTCTTTGGGAAGAAGGACGGGAAGAAAATAATGGAGGAAAAAATATAGACAAAAACCAAAGTTCATAACAAAAGTACACATGCTATTAAACAAAAAGCCTCAAAGGCCATGCAAACTGCTTGGCACACATCACGACGCCCCAGATTGTGCTAACGCTAAGCCTTACAAAGAGAAATGGGGAATATGATGTGATATAACTCCGCACTTAATCAAGGTGAATCCCTCTCTGCTGATTATCAAACAAGGATAAATTTCCTGCTCCACTCTATGCTTATACAAGAAGAGAGAAACTGTGGCGATAACATCTAAAACCATAATAAGAAAAAGAGATTATGCTAACTGTTGCTTAAGAAGTTTCTTTGTACCAGAGAAACAAACAAACTGAAAGCTTTAAATATCAAAGGGTAAGTTACTCGCAGTTCTACGTGAACACAAAGGACTGATAAAGAGCGGCCTCCTCTTGCTGCAGGTGGATCACAGAGCTCTGACTGCTTCCAGCATGTCGGCAGTGCTTCCCTGCTATAACTGCCCTGGGAATACATGACCACACGGGATTAGAGGCAGTCTGCCTAATTACCTGAGGGCAGGAAAATGAAGGAGGGCTATTCTGGAAAAGAAGCATTCAGCATACCCTGCTATGACTATATATGCTGTGGCTCTTTGTGCCCCATCACTTCTCTAGGATAGTGGGTCAGAGTTCCCTCACAGACCAGAATACCAGACTCTATGATGGAAATGGATTTTATGTGGCAGAAAATGTCATGAACAGTCTATGCCAGAGACATCTTAGGGTCAAGAACAGTAAGAATCTCCCAAAGTTTTCTGCTAATCGTCAAACTTGCAAATATATTGTACTGAACAAGCAGCAGAGCGCATAATGTAAAATTTTCATTCTCTTCTAAAGAATTGAGGGACAAATCCATACTGGGAATCAATAGCTGGCGATGGAGAGCAACTGAGGCTTTGCTACCAAAGGTTTCCCATTAAGCAAATATGACCACAGCCTACCTGGAAGAGCAGTTTAATCATGCATGGAAAACAGCAAGTTCCAGTTGGGAACAGGAATAGATTAAGCAGGTATGCCACAACAAAAGATAGGACTAAAACTTAACCAGTCACTCTTTAACTTTTTCTGCACACACGAAAAAATTGTGTTTTGCTTGTAGCTGCAGACTTCCATTCAGTTTGCGCATATGTCAAATTATGATACTTATAAAGCAGTATCATGAGTTTTGACCAGGCAAAATATTATCAATGACATTTTTAAATGGTCAAGTTTGAAAATTTGCCCTGTAGAGATTGGTAAATAAAATTAGACAACTCTGTAACTTAAAAATAGCTCTTTTCTAATTAAAGTGTGATGAAGCTTTCAGCCTATCTAGCCCGGGATGCAGAATGCACAAGCACGCCAATTAGAGATAGTAGCAAAAACAAAATGGTGTCACAAAAAGATTTACCACATCAGTCCCTCCAGTAGCTGCACCATTTCTGCTGATAAAGGTGAAACAACAGCTACTTCTGCAGCTAAGGCTGAAGCTAATGTTAAGCTGACAAATCAACTTTTCGAGTCTTGGGAGATTCAGCAGAGCTATCAAGAGGCACAAAGGCTACTAATGCTTATGTCATACTGCTCAACTCTCGCATTTTACCCAGGAGACACCAGATTTTTTTTGGCTTAAATTTTTTTTTTGATTTTTGCATTCTCCTGGGCAAAAAATCAAAGCAGCCCATTAATTCAGTGAGAATTTCACTTATCTCTCTGCTTGATTTTTTTTTCTGCAAGACTTGCACGGTTTGAGGTTGAGAAGTATGCTCAGCTTTGATAATGGCACCCTGAAGGATACCACTGGTAGCAAGACGAACATTCAAGAAAATCCCAGCTGCTGCTATCCAACGCAAATATTCAGTACATGTCAATGCCTTCATGTAAGTGCAAAGACCACCATATATCATTACTCTGTCATTCAAAGAGGTCCACAAAGTAAGTCACAACAAGCAATTCTGCTGGTAACTGAACATGCACAGTACAAAGGCTTGATCTGACTCTTGTATACAAGCAAGTGCTAATACAGCTAGTAATTATCTGTTAAACATTTGCACACCTTGTGCTAGCCTCATTTACCACTTCTTAGAGGACACGATTACAAGCTTACTTGAACAAATATGCCTGGCTGTCTAGTGAGTGGTTTGCATTAGAGGCAATGGTAAGGGACAAATTGATATGATACTACAAATAGAAAAAGCAGTGACTTTTATAATAGATTTTCCTCATGTTTCTCCATCTTTGTATCTCAAAATGTTTTGGAAAATAATGTAGGTTGTTCAAATGTTTGTAAAACCTAAATTCTAAATAAAACTTAAAAGCTAAGCAGTGCTAAAGGACAGTGCAAGGTCTCGCAAGACCTGTGACCTTGCATGACAAATTACTTGTCATGTTAGGTTCAAATTCTCTTCCTTTACAACTCTTTCTGGTCAAAAGCAGATATGCTTGAGCATCTGAGGGCAGTAGTATGAGATCTTCTGTGTACTATGTATTATGAAAACCACCCAGTGTGTTCTATCACACTCTACGTGGAAGAACCTTAACAGCATGAGAGAGCAGGAAAAGTATGTAACTCATTAAAAAAAAGAAATCTATATCCAGCTTCAAAACAAGTCCTTTGCTTCAGTTACAGATAACTTAGTAAAGAATTGGTATGTGTGTAATGAGACAGCAATCAGAAAGGAAGGTGAGCGATAAAATACAAATCCAGATACAAAGTTCTCGGGTTCAGATTAAGAGGCTTCTTTTATCCAAGTGTAGAAACGTTTCCCACCCATAAGGTTCAAATCTGAAACTAAACCCCGATTGTAAACATGGGGTTATTCAAATGTACAGATTTAATTTTGGCTTAATGGTAGCATTATAAAGAAGGAAGGATAAGCCAGAGGAATTGTGAATAACTATAAGAAAAAGTAAAATTTTAAGATGTAGCTAACTGTAGCAGGATGATGTCTAGTTAATTAAATGCAGGAGAATGGAAAATAAGAGCCAGGGCATGATATTACAGAAAGTGATAAATCCTAGAAATATAGCATGAAAAAAAAAGTTGAAGAAAGAGTAGACTCTTCACAGGTAAAATCAGAAAAGATTTCACGCAGTAACCACTTGTATAGTCTACCATTTATGGATGCAGTAGAGAGAGTGGCCTTACTTGAGGAAACAGAAAGCAGCTTATACAGGGATATAGAGGGTAGCTGAAATCCTGTATAATTACCACTTGGCTTTTCAGAGGAGGCAGAACAAAGGCTGACATTAGATTCTCTAAATCACTGGATTAGAAATAGCTGCAACACATAGTGAGAACAGCTGCTTTTGACACGAGATGACATCAGGGTCCTGGACGAGGCCTTCGGTTACGAGGGAATCACTGCAGACTCAGCGCTGGACACAGGAACCAGGGAGGGAGCTTTCTAAACTCTTAAAAAGCAAACAAACAAACAAAACCCATAAATTTCCAAGGCTAAGGATGGATTTTCCATTTGCAAATAAGAGAGGAAATAAGTCAGAAGAAATATTACTAAATATCCAATAGAAACAGATTTCTAATCAACTGCGAGCATTTTGCCACTATACTGCTGATACCTGTATTTGTGCTTTTGTCTTATCAAAGACGTTTTCAAAGACCTGCAGCATAAGCAGGCACGTGCAATATAAAATCTGCTTTTTCCTGGGGCTGGCATTTTTTTCTGGGCTCTGAAAGGATTGCTGTGATACAAATCTACATCTATGTGTGCCTGCTGCATTAGTGATCATATGCAGTGGCCTGTCTGCTGTGGGAGATTATGGGGATACTGCAGGCAGGGGGCACGGGATCAGCCAGGATGTGGACAAACTTCAAATTGCTGACTACACCCCTGACTGAAGTCTATATAAATTATGTCCAGCACATTCCCATCATTTATTTCTTTTGTCATTCCTTCAAAGAACTCAGTCATATTCTGTCTGACAGGATTTATTCTTGGTAAAACCATTGCTGATCTTCTCTTAATACCTCCTTCTCCTGTAAATACCCAGTGCTTTCATCCCTAATGATTGATTCTCGTATCTTAACTTTCAGTAATATATCTGAGGGTAGCTATTGAAAAGCAAGTTTCATCTGCCAAAGCAAACAGAGAGAAGATCTCAGGTGGCTCTATTCTTAAATGTCTATGTATCTTTTTATTGTCTGCTAGAGTACAAACAGCTCATCATTACAACAACAATTAGAGAGGGCAAAAATGATATCCTTCACTCAGTCAATTTTGAAGGAGGAATCCAGTGTTCAGAAACACAAGTGTGATTTTGTGGAACATAAGCATAAAAAACAAACAAACAAAAAACCAAGGCTTTCACAGATATTCTTCTGCCAGAGAACCATTTTCCAACCTATGCATCAGTACTGGAATACTACAGCTAATGCACACATGCTGATAAATGTAGTGGCTTTATTCTAATACAGGAACCTACCTTTTATAGCTTCACGTCTCAAAATATGCTAATTTACCATATTTGCATGGTGACATTTTATGATAAAATTGCATGTAATCTATGGTATTCATATTCAGTCAGTCACGAAGAGTTTTATTTCTTCTCATTTAAAAACATAGAGCAAAAGCCTGACTTGGTACCTGCTCTTGCTAATACAAGTCTGCATGACGGTGTCTTCTCTAGAACTCGCTGCCGCAATTCCGTATCAGCGTTTTGTAGGTCTCCCTATTGCACTGATGAAGAAACTTCAGTGAGTCTGGAACTCGGCTGCTGAAATTTTGACTGACACCATGCATGAAAATCACATTACCCTGGTTGTAAAAAACCTTCTCTGGCTACCTGTAAAGTACAGGATTATGTGTAAAGTCCTAGTTATTAACTTACAAGTCCTTAAATTGACTTGGTTTTGAATACCTCAGAGACATTCTGGAACCATACATCCCCAGTCGTTTTCTTTGGTCTCAGTCAATTGGATTAGTTCTTTTTGGCTGAAGACATTGAGCTACAGGGCATTTCTAGTGTTTGCTCCCTCCTTATGGAATTCATTAACCATGGAGGTCAGACTAGCTGACTCTGTAACATGCTCTAAATCTAAACTTACGGCATACATTTTCAGATTGCTTATTGAGATGTATAAAAGTCATGTTATTCTATTAGATTTCTATAGTCTTTTCATACATGTACATACCTACAAGTCAGTATTTCACAGTTACGTTTAGTATATAGTCTTGTCTTTGGATTATTTTCCACCTTTGCTCTACAAAAATAAACAAACAAGCAAAAACCAGTATGTAATATTGCTATTTTACCCAATGACTTTGCAAAAATCCACAAAGAAAATATTTGGCAGAAGGCAATGTAACACTTAGATATGACATTCCTATTTTTAAAACATAGTTGACAGGATGATCTAGATCGACGTTTGCAAGAAGGACAGCAGGTGAAACAGAGAAGAACTTCCTTTGTATGTCTCTCACTCAAATACTGTATGTACTTTTGAAATATTTACAACTGTGTTTTCCTTTTTTTCACCAGTACATGAGCAAAGGCTTTAGTGGATCTGCAGCACAGCGAACGAGCACTGAATTCAGGCATTAGATCAAATTAAGCTCTAATTTGAATAATTAATAAGGTTAGATCAGATCATAATTTTACTGTATTAACAAGCATTCTTAGTCTTTATGCTATTTTTTATTCTTATCTAACCCTTGCGTGGTGCGATGATATTTACATTCCACAGCGGAACTGTAGGTGGACATATATATAGGTAAATTATAAAAGATAACAAACTTAAAAGTCTAAGTGATGAGATGTGCAGACTACAGCTATTTGATTTGGTTCTCCCTCTTCATCTTAGGCAAAAAAGCTGAAATAGTTTATGAGAGAGAACGATGTAAACCAAAAGGAGAGGCATGGGCGCGTCTGACCTATAAATGCTCTCCCAATATTGGGATATCACACTAAGAACAATCAATTCCCTATCAGGAGTATATGAATAACTCTGTCTTGAGCTTGCAAGCCAACAGTTATGGGTATATGTCATCACTTTGAAAAATAAAAGCTGCTTCTATAGACTTGCAAGACAGACTGGTGAATTTGCCTGGTTTAAATTAGCCTGAGTGGTTCATGATGGTGTAAGGAGGGAAAAGATATTTTAATAAAACCAGCCAAATCAAACCTTCCTTGCCCAATCGACTTTTCACAGAACAGGTTGACAGGGTATTAAAAGCTGTTCCATTGCTTTCTGCATGTGAAAAGGGTGCCTAGCATCTAGATTTAATAGTGCCCTAAATAGCTAATTTATTCTAGCTATAGCTTTAAATTCTGTTTTTTCAGAGAATATGAGTCTTACAAAAATGGTTTCCATGCAAATCAAAACCAGCTGAAAGCTTGCCAAGGCCAAGATGTAATTTAAGATGGCATTTAAGCCGCTCTGTCTTTTCTGCCTCTAGAGATATTATCATAAAATAAAAGAATTCATCAGGTAATGTTTTCTTCATTATTCAACAGCACAATTCTGAAGTGAAAAAGATAATTAGACATACAGTGCTGTCGACACATAGTTTATGAGGAGATTCTGATTAATTAGCTATGGTAAAAGGTTTTTATATAGTCATAATTAATTTATATTTCAAGAAAAAAGGCAAACAGACAGTACACAGATTTTAATATTTTTCCTCCTCTGACGGATTTATCAAAGTAATTCTGAAGTTCTGTTGAACCTACTGCACTTCACTGTTACTTTATAAAGCAGCAAACCGAGATCTAACAGCACAACCAACGTTGACTTTCCTGAGAGTCAGCCAGCCTAACACCCTCACACCGCTTTGAAAAATGCGCTCCTTTTCCCTGCAGAACCAACAAACAAAATCACTGTGAGCCACCCACCAAGACACAGTTTTGTCTGGAACACACTTGTATCGGCATTGCAAAGGTTGGAGGTAGAACACAGAATGTCTTCTATTGCCCTTTCTTCTATCAAACTGACCTGGTTTATAGGAAGATTAAGGTCAAAACTGATTATTTTTGCTTATTGAATATTAGTATTAGTTAAACTGGTTGGACTTATTTTCTTCATATAACATCAAGTTAGCTCTAGACTGATGATTATACACAAATTATATTCCTGTGTTTGCAGGAATATTAGCCATAGCACCTGTGTACTATAGGAAAATACTGGTATAAAGTAATTTGGGAATCTAAGAGTTTTTATGAAACAGCCAAATAATGAATTGAGAAAGTCTCATTACTTTGTTTGGATATGAAGCTGAAGGTTCATGCAGTCACCAGAAACAACTAAGGGATTTCAACCACCTACTAACTGCTTTTAGTCATTAGCTCTGAGAGGGATTCAGAGGTAAATCCTTCTCTTGAGACCTTCAACAGCCACTGGAGACAGCAGGAGTCTCTCCAGGATACTCTGCCTCACCCCCTTGACAATGTTCAGGCACTTTGACTAGGGCAAAATTACCAAGACCGCAAAAAAAATGCTGTTTCTTCTCTGTTTTAGCAAGAACCTTAGCCATAAAAATTAGTCTAAAAAAATCCCAAATTGCAGGAATATTCCATGGGTATATCCATTCATTTTCCATTTAAGCTTATTCAATGCAGTGTATCACTCAGAATAATTTGGAACCATAAAAAAAAAGTTACGACATTTAAGATTCTTGAATAAATATTTCTCAAATAACTGTTAGCACCTAATTATATTAACTTACAGTAATTACTGATGTGATTATGAAATTGAAGATTAACCTGAAAATGCAGACTGACTAGTCTATTTTTATGACAGCAATACAGCAACAGCACATGCACTTGGGCTTCTGTGGGCACAAGAAAGTTAAGCGCTACTTTAACTTTTGTTTAGGAAGCTAATCTTGCAACACACGGGAATATCTGACTAGACAGGACCTTCTGAACTGTGCCCGACACTGTACTGCATTTCACTATTCTTTGGCCTTCCGTGTGGCATAGAAGTGTGAGAAGAGACAGACCTTGATATCTGTCATCTGATTTTTTTTTTTTCCAGTCAAAATTTGTGTAGAGTATTTCATGTCAGAACCTGATTTTTGTAAGAAGTAAAAGAAACAAAGATAGTTCTTAACATGTTTGTGCTTAGATTTTGTTCTGGCAAAAGGAAAGCTAATGAGTGTTGCTAAGGTTCAAACTTGGGCAGAGGGGAAGAATGGGTCCAACCGTCAACCAAAATGATTTTAATCAAGTATTTAGTTCTCTAGAAGGACAATGAAGAAGCTAAAATAGGTTGTATGAGTTGGTTGTGAACCCTCGAGCTTTGTAAGTCCTTAAGAGCAGGCTGGAAAGAAAAGCTAACTATGACATAGGAGAAGATTCCTTTGGGCCAGGAAAGATGGCTTAGATGATAAATTCTCAAGTTCCTTCTAGACATAAGTTATTATAAACGTGTGTAAACAAAGAGGTTCAGTGTTTTTACCTTTAAAGCTTATGATTACAAGTTTTAAAAATGCAACAAAAGAAAGGGAAACAAAATAATCACTTTAGCATATTTAGTATATTGGTATAATTCAGCTGACTCTCCATACTCTGTGGTCACAGTTTTGCCATAGATCTCTATTTTAATATCACCAACAACTGAAAACATAACAGCATGTCTTGGAGTCATACACAAGTAATATCTCTGAAGGTAAATTTTCAACAATAAATAAACTTTCAATAAATATCATCACTCCAAACTACAAAGATGATAAGCTATATGTGTAAAGGGTACATGTCTCATATCTAAAAAGTAACAAAGCAATAAAGATTACTTCACGTGTACGGATAATGTATTATTTGTGTGTCATTTCCACTACTCTTTCTTTTCCAAGTTAAAGTATAAAAAACATGTGATTAGCTCTGACACTTTATGTGTTAGCTTTTACCCAGATAAATGTCAGATTTAGATAATCCTATAGGATCTACGTTTCAAATGCCTAGAAACATGACTCTGGAAGTTTAAGAAAATATATACATACATATTATTGAGATTAGTACACCAAATAGCACAGGCCTGCAATAATAAAACATGGGGCAGAACTGAGCTTAGCAAGCACCTCCAAACACTCCCTATGTGAATTCCTGGAAACCAAGTGTATGGTGAAGAAGATTGGATTATTCAGTAGAGACAACTGTTAAATCTTCTTGAGAAAGACATAATTTTTTTCTATTCCAATGCATGGATTTTTTTCACCAATAAATAATTTGCTTTTTCTCTACCATTCTTTCCTGTTATATTTTTCCCCCCATTTTAAACACCAAGATCTATATAATGCTCTAAAAAATAAGCTTAAGGATAAATACAACTGCTGTAGAAGGTGAAACACTTTTCTATTGTAAGTTGAGGTTCTATCAACCTTCTTTGCTTCACATGAGCTAGATCTCTGTTAATATCCTGCAAGTCTTATGGGGTCTCATTTTTATTATACAAGCCATTCTTGGGAAAAGAACCCAGGAAGCAATCTTCAGACATTCAATTCCTTTTTCAGAATGATTTTTCCTCTTGAATTCTGCATTTAAGGCACAAAGTCAAGGGTACTACAGTGCTACCTTAAAGGGATAATCTATAGGTTTTGCAGAGCACCTCAGAGATACAAACAGTATCTTGATACTGTCTGAGCAGGCTATTGTGTGAGAAGGTTGCTGTAACATACATCCGATTTCCTCATCACACATCATGTTGGCATGCAAGAAAGAGAAAATTCTGGGTCCTGTCAATTTGTTCTTTTGACACAATGTTCTCATCAGAACTGGAAAAGTAGAATTCTTTATATGACCTCAAAACATTTCATTTGATTTTTGGAGAAAGCCACATCACCTCCCATTTTAACAGAAATAGATATCCAATATCACTACTTAAAGGGAGCGTATATAATGAATATAGCATAATACAAGATAAATGAATATACATTAAACCTGACAGAAGCCAACATAATGCAAACAGGTTATATAAGAGTTTCTTGTCTCACAACTGCTTTCATCCTGCTCTTTTCATTTCATGACTCATTTACTACATATTTCATATGCTTCCAATAGACACACTGTATCACCCAACAACCCCTAAACACAAAATATTTTTATAATTCTTTACATTAAGAAGTTGGCAAGCTTAGTGCATGAAATGAGCATAGCAGAAGCAATCAAGCTTTCTAATATGAAACAGAATTTGATATTGGATATGCAGAAAGAGAAGCATGAACAGCAAGGTTAACCTTGTACTCAAGATCTTTCTTCCTCACTACTGCTAAAATCTATTGGCTGCTGATGGTTAACTCACAAATGCAAAAATTACACACCTGTCTGCCAACTATGCACAGCTGCACAGATCCTGCTGCTGATCCAACCATCTGCAGAATGCAGCAGCCAGTTAACAGAGAAATCCAGAGCATTCTTAGAAACCAATGTTTAATTTGCCAAGGGCTGCCTGAAACTCACCGGAGGCATCCAGTCTTTGGTCTTCTTAACTGACAGCACTGGGCTTAGTTTGGTACCCCCAGCCACCCAGTTTCAGTATTTCTGAGGTTCATCAAGGGCCTGATACAAACCAAGCTGGGTTTGAATCAGATACCAAAACAGGTTGGAAAAAGCACCCACAATGATATCTACCCACAATGTAACAGTGGATAATAAGGAAGGTACAAACTAAAAAAGTCCAAAATAATCCAAAATGCACATCAGATACAGCTCTTCTGTGCACACCACTGATAGATATACACAGAATACGTGACTGGGGCTCCTTTACGCTGTGAAATACATGTAACTAGATATACCAAGAATTTAGAGCGGGATTTCAAGACTGCCCAGCACTGCTTTAACTTCTTCTCTGAATATCCTCCTCTAGGATATCTATTTCCTTCATGGGGCAAAGCTGTGCATTTTTGAAGAAAGAAAAGATGACAAGAATAGAATACACTGCACACTTACAATATAAAGCATTGGCCACTAAGAGATAAGAATGATACTGATGATGTCTCCATCTCTCAAACCATTGTCTTTCGGAAAACAGCAGTTTGTAAACTGCAAATAGGCAAGACAGCTCTTAATGAGAAATGAATAGGGTGCTGTGTATTGTAAGCATCATATCTATTCTTAACTACCTTCCAAAACCAAAAATTTTCTATGTTTTTAGAGAATTATTGTTGAAAAATAATGAGTTAACTATGGTTTAAATGTGTTAAATTATGATGATCTGCTTGACACACATTTTCTGTGTAGAACAGGAGAAAACAAGTTCCAAAAAGCTTCTTGATTTGCTACCAAATTCTTCTTTTGTTTGAAGAAATATTTTCTCCTGAAGTGTTTATTTCCAATAAAAGGCCACCTAACATGTTAAAAAAGAAGTAACTAGCACCTACTTAACAATGTGTATTTAGCAGTCTCCTTCATTCAAAAAATAATGGATTCAAGAACTACCGTACCTTTTGCACAGACTACACTATCTCAAAACATCCTAACATGCTTTGTAAGTATAATTAACAACATAGTATGTCAACTTTGACTACTGACATGTACCCTTCATTTCTTCAGAAGTCAGAAGAGAGGCTCTGGCAGTAAAGGAATCCCAGGTACCACAGCTGGAGCTGCGGGTGGCTGAAGCTCTTCCAAGGCCCCACAAGTGCTAGGCAAACCTAGTCAGTGAAGAATTGACACCACAAACTCATAAACATCTACATAGCGTGGGACTTTGCACTGGGTTGTCAGTTGAATATGTGCACTGTTATCTGTTGAATATATAAAATATATAAAATATATAAAATACTGTTATCTGTTGACTGCACTGCTGACCATACTATTACTGGCTGAGTTATTGGTTGGTACTGTTGTGTAAAATCCATAGCTTAACCACAGGGCTCTAATATACATATATGTCTTTCTCATTTCTGTTATATTCCTCACTTGACTACACTTTTTTAGCTTAGTTGTAGATTGTCTGGCGTTGATTGTCTAGCATTGTCCAGCATCCATCACATGTGTAGCTCTGATAAATCCTTATACTTCACAAACGATGATCTCGAGTTCAGTGAGACTAATCCCAGAACCTGAAAGAATCACAGATGTCCGTCTATTGGTGTATCACAACTGGCTGCAGTTTTTATAACATATAGAAGTTGCACTACATCCTTACTAATTTTAGCTCTCCAAGGATTATCAGGCAGCTACAGGCAGCTATAGACAGTCCTCTGACCATCACTTGATATATTCCTACAATACTGTGTATGCTAAAAACAGTTTGCTGTAGGACTGGCTATTGCAGCTGAGGAGACCCATCACGTTGGAAGAATCTCTAGCTGGTGATTTAGACTATCCATGTGGCCTGAGAGCATGGAAGTCTGAAAAAGGGCTATCACAGGATACAGGACTAAGTCTCTTAAACACAGCACAAGGCATTTCATCTAGAATTCATAACGACATTATGCCTCAGAAGTTCTGTTTTATGAAACAAGAAACTGTGTTTACTGTGCTGGGTTATAAAAGAGCAAGTGAAAATTCTTGGGTTATTCCAAAAATGTAAAGCAGGATCAGCAGTAAAAGATGTTGAAGCAGCAGCATTTCCCTGAGAAGCAGCCAACTCAGAAGTGGAATATGGATTAGTGTCATCAGGAGCAGCAGAAAGAGCTGCACAGGCAGCCTCTGATGGGGCACTCTCCTCACACATCATTCTGAGGCTGCACAGCAGAGCCACTCAGGAAATCAGAGCTGAAAAATGTTGTCCTGAACTATCAAACAGATTTGCACTCTCTCTCCCTCTGCTCTGAATTTTACATATTGGTGAATAAAGATGAATGAATATCTTTTATAGCAGGTGTAACTTTGATTTTTGTAAAATAAAAAAGTCATTCAAACAGCATATGCGGTGATGGCAAAAATTACAGTTTGTGTGTCACACAGTATCTTCTCAAAAGTCTGCAATTTCTTGTCAGGCAGGGAAAACAAAAGCTCTCTAACAATTCATTCTCTCTCTTTTTAAAATCATCTTTTAGTTGTGAAAATTTTGGCTGAGAAGTTCTAACAGGTTCAGATATAATAGGGAAAAACTCACTGAATTTTCTTCTTTAATGTGTAATTTTGTGATGACCCCAATAGTCTTATTAATTGTAATCAAACATGAAATATGTTAGAAATGAGTCTTCCACCATTAATTCAGTGGGAGCATTAATTTCAATCTCTATCATTTTAACTGACCAGTAAGTTTAAAAATTATTGAAGGCATTGAAGAGAATGACTGACAGTCTGACTACAAATGACATTTTTCTTCGGAAATCAATATAAAAGATGGCAATCAATATTTATATAGTAAAATTTACACAGTAAAGAAATTCTGGAAGTCTGGTTTACCTTCTAATATGTCCCAAGAGGGGCACCTGAAATTGTAAGTGAGAGTATATTTTTGAAAACATAAGTTTCTATTTCCAAAGGACAGAATTTTATTATTCTTACTGACTTTCAGAAGATGAAAGAGCCTTAGTTACTCACCACACATACTCCAAACCAGATGTCCAATTTTGTTGATCTTGTTTGGATTGAGTTAATTTCTTTATTTCTGTCACCTGAATTTGCTCCTATCCATCTTTCTGAGTCTTATTAACATTCTGAAAAAAATAGTCACAGAATCAAAAAAAAAGAAAAATGAATTTTGCAACATACCTATCTGTAGTATTTACTGCTAGCACCAAATGACCTTCATGCCACCTAAGTAGCTGACATTTCTTAATTTTTGTAAAACTCTTTCAGTCATTGTAGACTCCCTGGTATCCTCCTCCTGCCTAAAGTGAAATAACTTACAGAAACATGAGGAGCAAAACTTCACAGGAATTTCAGGTAAAGGTACCATTTTGAAACACCTCCCTATTCCTAGACTGCCCTAGACTGCCCCTTCCACTGCTTAAAAACAAAAACAGAAAACCATGGGATTTACTACTTAGCATGTACTGGGAGTAGGTGAAAATAAGAACAGATTTGACCCGAGAGTCCCTTTAGCCCCCCTGGAATATTACTTTTTGCCCCTGGGAGACTAGTCAAAATTTTTAGCCCCGTCTCAGTGTAGAATCCCCTTCCACAGTGTGGAAGCAAGATAAAACTCTAGGTGGTAACACTATCAAGACGAAGGTTATTCACGAGCTCGTAACTTCCAAAACAGCTCTTAGGCTACTGACCACTAGCCTCAAAACAGGATCATGGGCACTTAGAAACAGTCAAACTCACCGTAATAGACATTTGTGCATTTAAATCAGCCATTTTGATTTTATAATTGCAAGTCTAATCAGAATTCAGTGTGTGTAATAAAATTTAGAACCACCCCAAATGTCTCATAGCAGATTGCAAATTTTAATTTCCTGACACTCTGTGGATGTCAGAGAAGGGTTACTGTGATCCCTACATCTTTTAATATGCCCTAAAGATAAGTGAATCAAGATGAAAAATTCCATGAACCACAGGCAACCTCATTATCCATACTCTCTGTGCTGTTCATTTCCCAAGGACTGTTCTATGTGAGGAAGATTATCTACATCCTATGTTTATTGTAATAACACAGATCTATAACACATCTGCACTCTCCCCTTTCTAAACTGTACTCCCCCTGTTGGTATAATCTAAGGATGACCACTTGTCCGCATCAGAAAAGTATAATAAATGTCTGCATTTGTACATTTCATCCTATGTTTTTAGTAAAATACAAAAAAATCCAGCAGAATTTTATATACTCTTAAAAATGAATTAGACCTTGATAGACAATTCATATATATAGGCCTTGGCTAGCTCATATTGTTCTAAAATTCAGCAAACTCTAAGAAAATCTCTTTTTATACAATCTTTTGGATATGTCATTTGCCATTTATATTTGATGGCCTTAAGGAAAAAAAAGTTACAAAAAGATATTAATGCAAGTAGATAATAAAGCTGCATTCTATAAATCTATAGCAGCTTACAGTAATCATTAAAGCATGCAAAACTCTTTCATCTATTCAAAAATATGCAGTGCACAGAATGCCTGCTAAGGTGCATGACAAGTCAGAGTTAAATATATATTAATAAATGAATTAGCTTCATAAATAATAGCCATAATGACATTTTAGGAGACAATAAGTCTGAGGATTGTCAGAAAATGGTTGATGTATGAGCTTCACGTCTCAGTGATTCTTCAAAATGAATAGGCTTTGCGAGATAGTTCAGACCCACGACCAGCCTATTTCCTTGAATAATTTACTTGTTGTCAATTTGTACAGCCACATTACACATGCAAATTGTGCTGCCTGTGCAAACACCACTTGGAGATGATAAAAACAAATTTACGAAGGCTATAGAGGAAGGATTTATTTCACTTTCTCGCCCAGGTCAAGCAATACATGTATCTGACGATTGTGTGTACCCAATTTTGTTGTAATTATATCAGCAAATTATTCTTTATAATCTTATTATTTTTAGCAGTCTCCTTGTGCTTGGGATAATTAGCTTTCTTCACTCAGTGTAAAAACAATTCAACTTGCCAGCTAGGCAGGGCACAGCTCCATTATCTGTTTTGGGTTTAAATTTATTCCCTATATTCTTGGACACTTTGTGTAAATTAAAAATTTCATAGTCCCTAATACTGTACACGCTGTTCATTCAGTGATGAATTAAGGTCCCTAAACCTCTACGTTTGCTATTAGATATCTCACCCACTTTATATGTTAATCTGTGCTAATGAATTCCACAACCCCTAGCCACAGCGAGATGACTAAAATTATTACCACTTACAGAGATATGCCTTTTTCATTTAAAGTTCAATTCAAATTGCTCCCATAAACAGTCTGCCACACAAAGATACCTCCTTTAAAGAAGAGTTACTTACCTGTAAGTAGAGTTCTCTGAAGGTAGCATTATCTTTGGATACACATTCCTACGGCACGTGACCCCTGGCTTGTGGCACAGGGGAGTGGATCCATCCCTTGATAGCTCAGACTTTTCCCTTGAGGCACTTCATTACCTCCGCTGCTCCTGTGTCTCAAGGGTTATTTATACCCCATCCTGTCAACAGGGCTGCCCGGACCCTTCCAAGGCAGGCCCGAATCCGGGCTGAGGAGCAAAGGGGTTCCTTGGAGAGGCGCCTGTTCTGCTGGCAGAACATTCATACAGCGGCTTTGCACAAAGTGAATTTCAGGTGAACGGCTCTCTCCTCTCAAGACAGCTACCTGGGAGCCTCTCATTCATGGCAAGGAAAAAAAATCCTGCAAAGCAAAAAGAGGCAGAAAGCTACAAACAAGCTGGCCTTACACTGCATTTGTAGCACAATGACCACAGTCACTGCAATGTCACTTTGCCCATGGTGTAGCTACTTGAACTTCAGAGAGTCTGGATACATGACCAGAATCCTGTGACTCCCAAAGGAAAGGAGTTTAATAGCCCTGTTTTCCCAATAAAGAAGAGCAATACCCTTTGCTAAGCACTTGTGATTCAAACCAGTAGAGGGCAATGCTATACATAGAGACTAAACACATAGGCATTTGTATTTATACTTACATACATAGAAAGTGTTCCTTACAGTAGCTTGAATAATCAGTTGATACTTATATAAACGAAACAAGACACACTTAAAATACTAGGCAGCATAGCAAAACTAGCCCTTCAAGGTTAAATCAGTACAAAATAAAGCTAAAAAAATCAAGAGGCTTTCCAAAAATATAGGCCTTTAATGCAGTACAAAGACTAAATTACTTTTTTTCTAATATTCCTGGATAGTTAAAGCACTGTTGTTTGTTTTACCAACTGAAACAAGGACAGGTTAGGTACTCCGTGTCCAAACATCACACAAAGCAACTGTTTGCTATCAGGCCCACTCTCACGCTTCTAAACAACCCCAACCAATACACAAAGCAAAACTCTTCCTGAAAGGCTAAGAAAGCTGCTCCCTGACTCCTCTGGTGTTAAAAACAAAACCAGATTATGAGGATTTCATTTACAGATATGGCAGATGGCTGTTTCTCTTCTACTGCCAGAGCAGACAAAAAACTGTCCAAGATCTCAACGCACTACGTAGAGTTTGTCCCTGTTACAATTGAAATGGTAACTAACATACTTGGATCTGTGAAATTTGTCCTATGAAGACCCTCGGGAAGGGATGATCTCTATCCGGCAATGAACTATCTGTCTGCAGCTCATATCATCCAGTCCTGTCATATATTCAATGCAGCAAATGCAGTTGCTGCAACCCAGCAGCTCAGTAAATACCAGGGCAGTTACCACGAGCTGAACTTCCCACTGTGCTGGGGCCTGAACAGGTTAGTTTAAGATTAGTTTGCGCTTATCTACAACTCAGTCACACTTCCCAAAAAAATATGTTTAGAATTCAGACCAGCATCTTTAAGTGCTTAAACATGTTTTGCAGATATGCTTTATAAAATTAACTAGTCTAATTGTTACACAATCTTTGGTTTGAAATATCATCTGAAATCTCTCACAGCCCTTCAAAGGCAACTTACTTTGCTGAAACTGCTCCAGCTGTTCCTGTTTATTCCCTTCTTGCCCATGCACACCTCCAGTATCATCCATGCAAAGCAAAATCTCATGTTCTTGAATCAGTTCCTGAACTGCCACAATGTGGAGGTGTAGAAATCAGAATTTTCCTATCCAGGACATAGGACTGAAAGCTGTAGTAACTCAATAATTTGATCAGATATCCCCAGCTGAGGGGATGTGATGTCTGTAATGAAGGATTACTTTTTCCTAAGGCAGGGTCTAGTCTTTCAAGTTAGTCTGCTGCCAGTCAATGCCCTAAAGAGTCCAAACAGGATCAAATCCCACAGGATTTATGTCTGCTGTAGACAGGGTTGGCTGGAGAACCACCTTAAACCCATTGCACCTGTGAGGAACTGAAGCTGACAGGTGTTTTGCAATGTCTCACAGGAGGTCTCTGGCAGGAACTTGCATCTTCCAAGTCTCAATGCAGCATTTGAAACACATTGCCATCCCTCCATGAACACTATCTTCTTCCTCCCTCAACACTAACTGCGTCCTGATACTTTAAAGATCCCTTTTTGTCAAGAAGTAGACAAAGCAACTTGCTCATGTGCTACTGCTTAAAAACACAGTCATTTATTTCTGCACCTATGGAGAGAATATTCATCAAATGCAAACCTCGGGGGAAGAAGGACACAATAAAGGAAGGTATGACAACCTTCTCAGTAAAAGCTTAAGGCTTGATCCTACATTGTTTCTTTAGAGAGTGCTCTCAAACAAGCACATTTAGAAAATGTTGAGCAGATCCGCTCTGCTACTGCCTAACAAAGAGTCCTGTTGACTGACCATGGAGTTCTTCTTGGCTAGGAGCAGCACCAAGGACTAAGAAGGGAGCACATGGCAAAGCTTCTCAACTGTACACAGGGGATTATACTTAAGCCCATTTTTCTTCAGAATACTATTCTTTGTTATATCCCTTTCCTCTTTTTGCTTCGAGTCCTTGAGAACATGGGAACAAGAATGCAAGGGAATTGGGACGTACATCCATGCACAAAAGACAATGTCTAGTACATAAATCAATTGTGCCCACGTTGCCAATTTGTGTTTCAGTGTAACTGCCTCACGCTCACTGCTGCACACCGCGGGTCTAATCCAAAACCAAAAGAAGTCAGTGGAAATCTCTGCTCTGACTTTAATAGGCTTTCGACCAGGCTTCAGGCAAGGGCCTGCCTGGACTGAAGTCCTACCATGAATGAGGTGAAAAGAGCTCATATTACAAACCATCATTGCTACTTATAATATATACTATAGAATATTTACTAATATACTTTAAAGTACTGTCTTAGATAATGTTCTTTGGAGATTTCCATTAATTGTCTCTATGATGGTTCTTGTAATGTTTGTTTAGTAAGAATTAATTTGGTGCTTATATGGTGCAGTATGTGAAAAAACCCTCTGTAATCCCTTTTAACTGACTTTAAATGCTCATTTGAATGTAATTATTTTTAAGGATTAATAAAAAGTAGTTTTTAAGTTAGTAATAATTAGAAGTTTACAGAAAGACAGGTCATTTTATTGTCTTTGCATCTCTTTAAAATCATATAATTTTCCTTTCCTACATTATTTTATTCTATTAAAATGTAAGCACGCTAGACAAAAATTCTCATTATGTTAATAAAAATTAATATAAGGTAGATAGGACGCTAACACAATGACTGTAATCTGCTAATACAATGCGGTCTTTGCATTATGTTTAACCAAGTATTCAGTTCTTAATCATTTCAGTGTATTTCCAAAACACTGTCTCAAAAGGATAAAATGGAAGATATTTACAAATTTAGGGATTTTTTTTATATTTTAATTTACTAAAAAACAAGGAGCAGTTAATAACACATCATCTATAGCAGCATTTCTGTATTCTGGACTTCAGGACACAGAAGTCCAGCAATTTAAGCTCTAATCAGTCTGAGGAGAAAATTCTAATGTCAGAACTCACCAACGCAAACAGGCAGGTAGCATTAAGTCTTCTGAAATGTGCCAAATATGACCACCAGTGAGGGATTTCTAATTAGGAATGGTAAGAATGGTTTGAATTTCAGCACTGCCTCTCAATAAAAAAAAAAAAAGTATGAGTTAAATTCAGAAAAAAAGTTTCTTTATCAATAAAATCAAACTGAATCGAAAAGTTTGCCTGATAATAAAATGGTTAAAATTCAAATAATACTTAGAACCTCTACATTGTTTTTCTCCTAAAAGTGAATGTATGTTAATTCTCATTATAGACCAATAGATATTTTTGTTGTTGTTTTACACTAGTAAACTGAAAGGGAAATACAAGAAGTCAATGGCAGATCCAGAACAGACCTCAGTTTCTGGGTTCTTAGTACCTGCTTTGACAAATAAGTAACACTCTCGCACTCTATTTTGCAGTACAAACAGGTCACACCAACCAATCAAATCTACCTCCATTTCTGGCAGCAATGAATAGATAAGATGTTTTGTAGATAGAATGCCATTTAACAAATGTAAATTGAAGATATAAATCATTAAATATGCAGGTGCTTCATGAGTTAGAAATTGCCAGTTTTAATTTCAATCACAGTGCTTCCTTAATGCTCCAAATAAGGACCTCTGTTAGCTCTTTTGATTTCTCTGATGAACAAAATTATTATTTTATTTTTTTAAGAAAGATTCAAATAAACACAGGGATCAAATTAATTCAACAGGAAAACTTGTGCTCATAATAAAATGTTGAAAAATGTTCTATTTGTGTTTCTATGGAATATAGGACTAAACTGTGATATTTTCTCCTCCATGCACAAGACCTTGATGCAGTGCACTCTACCAAGTATGGTGGTGGTGGTGATGGTGATGGTGGTGTGACAGCCTATCCAAACAGTATCTAAAGCTAAATAGCACCTGAAGCACAGATTTGGTATCTGAATGAATCCAGGATATCCTATCCTCAAGCAAACCAAATTATACAACATATTTTGTGGTAGAGGTTCCTATGGCAGGAAACTCATATTACTGACGCTGCAAGACAATATATTGACCAAGCTGAGCCTAATGTCTTACTGGAGAAACTAAGCTAGCATCTGGAAATATGCAGCACCAATGCATAAGCGTAGAGAACAAAGAAAGGTAGGGAAGAAACATGGGGAATAAAGAAAAAAATGGCCAGAACCTGAAAATTCATAGTGATCCTGAAAGATTCAAATTGTACTTAGTATTATGCCTAATTGCAGTAGGGCTCCCTTCTAAAGTTCATTGCCTTAATTTTCAGTAATAGCATAAAAAATATTTAGCCTGTAATTATGGCATTGTACTAGTTCAGTGTTCCATGGGAATGTCAGAGCCTGACGTGTTTCCTTCATAGGCGTCATCACTTGGCAGGTCTCTGGGACAGGAACTGTGAGTGAGAAAGGCAGTTAGCTGGTGGAAATGCAATGGATCAGGTCATCTGAATATTTGTTGAAATAGGCTGTGAACAGAAAATGTGCCCATGAAGGATTTGAAACGGAGCAAGCCGTGAATGCTGGTCACAAGGTTGTGCTCCCTTTTGACCACACATAAAAACACTCTGCACAGATTGTTTCAAACAAAGGCAGAGTAAGTTGCAAATTCTGGTTAGTAGCCAACAACCACTTCTGCAGCTTTAGCAAACACTGACCTCTTGAATATAAATGCTTCTAGATGGTGAACGCCAGGGAGGAGTCTTTTGACGTCTTTTCTCAAACAAAGATCTTTGCTAAAGTCAGAATTTGCTGCAGCGGAATTGAGGCTTATCCTGAATTTTGGCTTCCTGAGGTGACAAATACGATAAATTTGTAATCTTAAAATGAACAATAAGTGTAAATTTGAGTACTTCATTTATGTGCGCGACCAGTGCCAGTTTGTGCCAGAAACTGGATTGCGGATGCTAAATTAGGAGCACAACTTCTGAAGATACAAACTGTGTCATGAAGTGAATGATAAACTACTAACCATGAATTTATAGATCATAAAGACGTCACATTTTTGGAGTGTTCTCAAATTAGGTAACATTTGGAAACCTCATTCAGATGAGTAGTGTAGAATAAATGCCAATGAGTATCCAATATCAATACATTTATTAATTACTGCTTTCCAGTCTGTATACCAAATAGATTCAATTATTAAATGTAAATAAAATAAATCTCTTAAAAATTGATTTCCCAGATGAGAGGAAAAAGTAGTTAGCAAGCTGAGTGTGAAATTTACATGTAGTTCATGAAAAAGTGATTACTTACGGAATTAATTGATTTCAGAAATGAATCTGAGGGTGCAAAATTCTGGCATAAAAAGTAAGCGATTCTGAAGATCCTGTTTTATGTCCATGGGAAAGGTGATTATTTTTTCCTTCCATGAACAGCCAATGCCAGAGGCTGGATCTACGTGAGAAATCCCTAGTTTAAGGTATAGGCCCTGTTATCCCTCTTTTATCTTTCCTAATGCTCAATCATTTGCCCCCTTCTCTTGTCCCACAGCTGATCTGTTTGTCCATAACTTGATTTTGTCCTGATTTGATTCAGGAATTTCTTTCTTGCTACTATGATTTCCTTTCTGTCAAAAACATCACTCCAAAGCGGGCGCTTCCAGACTGAGCACGCTCGGGACACCTCTTGCACGGCCTGCCCCGGTACCAGGTCCTCCCTGGATCCCAATCCCAGATGAGCTTCCAAGAAGAGTTTTCGCCATCCTTGGAGCACCCTGGTGAAAATCCCAGCTCAGACCTTACAAGCTGCTCCGCAACCTGCAGCACCCGGGGCTGAGCTCATCCAGGCTCTCTCCTTTACCACAGCAACGCAAGACACTTGGGGCAATTTCAAAAGGCTTTTTCTATCCTTGCGGGGCGAAGCGGCAGGCCCTCACCAGTTGGTCCCAGCGTAAACCTTTTATTATTGCATTACTGTGGGTTGATTCTGTGGAACGGCTGCCACTGTCACGCTGCGGCGCGCAACCAGGGAGTTAATGTTAGTGACTGCGGGTTTCGGGGCGCTCGTGGCCGGCCCGGGGCTGCGCTGCGGGCGGAGGGTCACGCGCGGCCCCGGCGCAGGCCCCGAACCGGGACACGGACCGGGTAGGCCCTGCCGGTTGTCACGGTTGTCATGGCGACCGGGCAGGGCGTGCCCGAGGCAGCAAAGCTCCTGCTGATTGGCTGCGGGGCGGAGCCCAATCGGCGGGCGGCATGTTGCGCCGCGGGGAGATGGCAGTGAGGTAAACATGGCTGGTGCCGGGGCGGCTCGCGGCGGTCAGGAGGTGCCGCGGGGGTCCGGGTCCGGGTCCGGGTCCGGGTCCGGGTCCGGGTCCGGGTCCCGGTCCGGGTCCGGGGCCGGGGCCCTGGAGCGGGATCTGGATCCGGCCTCCCCCCGCGCCAGGGCGAGCAGAGGCAGCTGCGCGGGGCCGGGAGCCGCGGCACAGTGGGGTGAGTGCGGAAGCTTTTGCGTGTGTTAACCTCAGTGTGCTCACTTAGGTCCTTTGCTTCCCTTAAATAGTGCTGGGAGCTTTTTCATGAGCTTATCCAAAGCATCTCCCGGTAGGAGTGTTCTCAGGAGAAATTATAATGTTTATCACAATTATTTTCAATTTATTGTTATTTTCAATTTTCTACAGGCTAACAGTACTTACATCTGAAGAGGAATTGCCCATTAGGCTGATGTCTTTTTGATGATGCGGAGTGACCTGATCTTCTTTCCACTGGGAGATGTGGAGTGGGCTGTTACCCCCAGGACTGAATGAAAGTGACGTTGACTTAAGTTCTGATGATGGGGATGCGTTGGATAGTGCGATATCCTGCTCGCTGGAAGATACAAAAGAAGATACTAAAACAGTTCAGCTTCCTGAGTTCCAGGAGAGTGAAGCTGAAAGTAGCACCATTAGTAAACCCCCTTTGGTAGCAGTGACAGATGGAGGAGATGACAGTCAAATGTGCCCTGCTGGAGTTCCTTTAAACATGTGGAATGTGGGTAACATTACGTGTTTGTAACTATCCACGTGTACATGCAGTCTGCTGAAAGCTGCATGACTGATATTGGGAATAATTTATGTTGAGTATTATGGTGTTTTGTGTTTTGTTGTTGTTGCGCACTGGTGCAATATTAAAAGCACAGCAGGGAAGTGTCTAGATTGCACAGCTGCAGTAAGATTTATGTTAATAAAGCTCAGAGTCTATGGACTTCTCTCTTAATATAAAAGACAAAGATTTATAGCTGTGCATAGCAGCCACTGTCCTGATGGTTATGATCTGCTAAGTAGAGGTGTGCACCTCTATTTCCCTAAGAATTAGTTACAGCCATTCAGACTCGGAGTTGATTGTTGTTGTTGTATGTAGAGCCTGAGAAGATTTTAAAAAAGCAGCCTAAATTTTACGCTCTGGGTTCCAAAAAAAACTTAGCAAAAACTTGGCAGTCTTCTGTGATCATATGTGTGGCCTGCTGTACTGTTGGTCATCCTTGAAAGCTAAACTGCTATTGATACAGCAACAAGATGCTGAATACCTAAGGATTGTGCTACTAATGGGACTGTATTTGTTACCGCATTCCATTAGAAAATAGGGACAACTTCTGGTGTGTAGGGAGGTGACTTCTGAAAATCAGAGAGGTCTGGGGATATAAAGATTAGAGCCAGTTGCAGTTTGCCATCAGAGCTAGGTTACTCAGCATAATTTTACTGTATTAGGTATAGGAAAATATCATGGATAAAGGAGCTATTAGGACAGCCTTCCTCAGCACATTATGATTACAAAAGTTTGCTTTTTTCATCTTATAGAAGTTTTTGGAGCTTCAGAAGAGAAAACGTGAAATGAAAACCCAACCATATCAGGGGAATGGAGGCCGAAAAAGAAAGCGACGCAGAAAAGGTCTTTAATTTTCTCAATTTTATTATATATAAATAAATTGCAAATGAGATTTGCTTCTGTTTGTTTTTCACTCCAAGAATTGTAGTAAAATGCCTGTGTAGATGTCTCACTATTAACTAATGCTTTTTTTTTTTTTTAACTTGCTTCCCCAACTAAATAACATCCTTTTGTGCCTTTTTAAAAAGGACATAGTGTTATTAAATATTATTACTTTTTATTTATAATGGCTAATTATATTTCAGTCACTCTAGAAAACAGACTTTTGTATCTTCCAATTACAATATTTCTTCATAGATATTGTAGGAGTGTTTTCCCTCCCCTTCCCCCCGGGAAAACCTAACAGAGTTATTTAGATGCACATGATCACTGGCAATAAGTCCTAGTATGTAAGCCCTTTTCTAAGGGAATGTGACCAATTAGAATTCTGTTAACTTCTTTGAATGCTATAAGGTACTGTTGTGTAACATCTTTTTTTGTTGTTGCTTTATTACAGAAAAACTGAAAAAGAACAATGAAGTGACTGAGAGGTATAAACAGATTGGTGTGATTATGAGATCTATTTTTAAATATAAGGCTTATAAATATAAGGGAAAAATGTGAAGAGGTGAAGTAATTAATTTCATTTCCATTTTTAAAAAGAGTGAAAAGGGCACTGCCAAATGGCCATCTGCCAAATGGAGAATCTCCTTCTTTTTCTTGTTGACAAGACTAAGAATATTACAGCAGTGGAAAACAAACATTTTATAATAATTTTTATTCTTGTATTTTTTTTTTTTAGTAGTCAACAGTTGGCAAATGAAGAGCATTGGAAGGAGCTTACACAATACTTTGGAATCAATGACAGGTTTGAAACACCTGTGAATAGCAAGCCTCCACAAAAGGTAATTGTTGATATAAAACCAATATCAGTGTGTGCTCATAATAAAAAATAAGTCATCTTAACTGAAATAGAAGTGGAACTGACACCATTTGAAAGCAAATAAGTGATTACATCACACAGAGGAATAGTATGCATGGTATGTGTGACTGTTTCTATCTTTTATTGAAACATCGTGAGAAACAAATTCTTTGCATATTTAACTACAGTGGTGTTTGTGTGTGTGAAGAAACTCAATCTGTTCACAAATATTGTATAGCTGGCCACATTAAGAAAATTACAGTCCCACAAGATGGACAAGTTGAACTTATTATTCAGGTGTTTTTAAAACATTGTTTGTTCTGTAGCTCTTCCAGTGGATGCCTGTGTAAATTCTGTGATGTCAAATATTTAGTTAGCATCAATTTCCTTTAAAAATGTTCTGTGTTTTGTTTGGTTTCATTATTCCTTGTATGTGTGTGGGGGCAGGTTGTGGTGGGGGTGATTTGTGTGTTGTTTTTGGGTTTTTTTTTTTTTTTTTTTTTTTTTTTTTTTTTTTTTTTTTTTTTTTNCTCCTCCCTCCCTGCAGTAAACTTCTGTGTGCAAATTTCTATAGTTTTTCCTTTTGGTTGAAATCCCATTTTCTTTAAACTACTCTGGATTTGTCTACAATAAGGCCCAAAGTGCTAGAATGCACGTGTTCTCCACCTGAATTAAGAGATTGTATTGCTGGCTCTGCTTACTACCTCTTTTCAGGAAAAGACATCTGGGAGAACTGGCTATTGCTTCTGAAATGTCCACGTACAGTTTCTGTTTAATATTTATTTGCCATTTACTGTTATATTACTTCTAAATTTGTTCTCTAAACAAGTTAGAAGTTATGTTGATCATAAAGGCTAGTTGCTTATTTTCAGAGGTCTGAATAATTGTGAAGAATTTCCATTGTTTCTAAAATTTTAGCGGTCCTGTTTTTTTTGTTTATTTTTAGTACAGTGGAGTGGCACCATGCTAGGGATTCAGTTTTTAGAACTGTAATGATGGAGTGGTAATTGCCATTCTTCATGTTACCTGACACCCATTTTGCATTTTGTTTAGAAAACTCCAGGGATGGAATAGATGAGCCGTCTTCGGATGAAATTTTATTGTGACGGGCATAAACTAGTTTGTGTAATTTTTTTTTCTTTTAACATACAGTATTGTGCACATAATGTGGGACTAATGCAACGATGTGAGCTTAAACAGCCTTTGAGTGAATTCTTAATTATACTGCCCATTACAACACATAGACAAAATGGTATGTTTCTGGAATGTTCTAAAATAAAGAATTTTATGAAAGAAATAGAACTCTTAAAGGAGATGCTTTGGAAGTATTATTTCTTATGTTCTAAAGACTCTTGTTTCTGTTCTTTCTAGTCTGGCCTTGAACTTAGCATCGAGAAGTCTGTGGCAGAAGGTGACATTGATAAAGCTGAGGAGCTGAGTGATAGATTAGCCCTTCGGGAGGTAAGTGTCCTGTTAACAAAAGCCCTTAGGAAACCCTTAGTTTTGTACGTGGTTTTGTACATGCTATTGTCTGCATTCCCTCTTCAAAAAGTGTCCATGTCTTGAGAAGCCTGTAGAAAGGTAAGGCTCTAACAAGTGCCTGGAGGGGGGGGAAGGAAAAAAACGGCAAAAAGAAAACATTTTTAGCTTAAATACAGAACTCCAAATAAGTTTAGGTGTAAAAACTAAATATTTTCATGAGACTTTCTTGTTAGCTGGTACCTCTGAGTAATTTTGTGAAGGTTATGCAGCTTTTGCTGGAAAAGCTGGATCCTTTAAGCTTGGATCTGTATGCAGGGCTGAGCAAGCATAAACTGGCAAGGAATCTATCAGATGCTTGTCTGAATTGAGATTACAGTTTGGTTGGTGACATATATGGTAGGTAGTGGCAGCAGTGGTATGGCTCTGAAATCTGTGTAAGTTGCTGAGCTCCCCTTTGTGCAGAGAAGGAAAATATGAATCAACAAAATCAAGATAAAAAGAATAGCGAGAATGCTTTGGAATACAGATAAGTTTAAGAAAAGGTGTATGTGTATTTATGTGTATAATATATAAAAAATGTCAGAAGGCTAGATGAGTGGAGAAACTGTCCCCTTAAAAGCAAAAATTATGTAGAAATTAAGACTTTTATCTTCCATGCTTTTTCAGAGAAATAACGGGGGTTTTACATCTGCAGTATATACAATAGTGTTAAAAGGTGTTAAGAAGGGAAATACTTGAGTACTTCTCATTTTGATACAAACATAAACGTAGAAAGTAGAAAAATGTTTAGCTACAGTAAAGTGAAGCTTTTGAGTGAAACTGTAATTGATTTGATGTAAAATTACAGATTTAAGTCTGTTTTAATGCAATATAATATATTATGAGTATTACAAAGACAAATGGCAGGAAATACAGTTTTTACGATTCTGTAAATATTTTCTGTGAAGCTAACTGTTCTTCAGTCTCCTGGACATTCATTAGAAATACCTACACTTGTTTAGTTACTCAGGGTAGTTGCTAATTTCTGGACTCCATTTTCCATTGGTAAAGTCTCACTGCACATAAATGATAGTTCATAACTGAAAGTAGAAATAAAGGATGATGTGCCCTTTAAGTCTGCCTGGCTTGTTGTAGTGATAGTGTTATATTACCTTTTGTGTATAGGTATTAAAACATTCTTACTATTCTCCTTCATAGTTGGATCAGACTATCTATTCTAAGTGGTTAGAGTATCATAATCAATAAAACATACTGAGATTCCAGTGCAAATTGTTTGACTATAAAACAAATTAATGTAAGAAGTTCTAAGGTTTTGTAATATTTATGATAAACTACTATCTGATTTTGGTAGCCATGGAATTGTACAGCATCTAGCATATCTCAGGTGCTACAACAATATATTATTATTTGTGGAACATTAGCTCCAAATTGTTGACTTTCAAATATTAACATGTTGTAATTCTGAAAAGAAAATGCTGGGATCATTATTAGTATTCACAGCCTTGACTTGGTTTTGGTTAAGTGGGTTTATCTGAATAAATAGCATGTTGAGAGAAGGAAAACTCAAATGACTCATGAGGAGCTCTGTGAACACAGAATCCTAGTGAATTCACTGGGGCTCTCCTGTTGTGGAGATCTGCAGCATAATGCTGTGCAAGATTGTTTTTTCTTTGTGTTTTTGAAGAGTCTGTTTTTTTTTTTTTTTTTTTAAAGGATCTAATTTTTTCCTATAGTAAGGAAAACCTTACAGTGACTAGTGCTGATTCAGTGAAGAGTGATAGAATTCAATCACAGGACAGGCTGATTTAATACAACATTGTTTGTATATAAGTACAATTAATAAAATGCTGCCTTCACAGCATTATATAACATTGATTTAAAAACATGACCCATCCTGTCTTTGCAATGTGAAGAAATGTGACTTTTCATTTCATATAATATTTGGAAATAAATTAATTACTTTATGAAGCGTTTGGTTTCATTCTGTCCCTTTCTGTGCCTGATACTGTTGCACTCAGAAGTGAATTGTGCTCTGACTGCATTGGAGTATGAAGCTTATGAAATCCTGATAAATAGCTGGATGAGTTGGTATTCTTTTATCTGGACCTCATCTTTCTATGTATATTTTCATTTTTCTTGAGCAGTGTTGCAGGGTTAGGGAGGATAAGGGAAATGAACTGCCTTCTGTTTGGGGTACAGCCCCCTTGCTGCCATGTGAAAAACAGTGGGTAGGTTTTTTTGTTCTTTTTTTTGTTTTTTTTTTTTTTTGAAATCAGGTGTATGGGTTTTAATCGGCACCATTTTCTTTTGCAAGAAGCAGTGACTGGAACCTGCTGATAAAGCTTTTGCTTTGAGGCACAGATCCCAGAGTTCTTAAAGCCGTTTCCTGCTTTAATAAGTGAAACTAATTTTTGATGTATAACATTTATAAGCCTGTGAAACTGATAGGGCAGCTTCAGTATTTAGAAAAAAAATGAAGCCAAAAATAAACAGATGACTGAGAATAGGCAGTAAAACATGTCCTATAAAGCAAAGGAATGCCAAAATGATGCTGTCACTGTGCTATCATTATGATACAGTGAGAGTGTTTTTTAATCAGATTCCCTCAATCTGTGATGATTTAGGCAATATGCATAATCTAGCAGCTGTGAGTAGATTACTAAAATTTACATCCTAAAACTTAAATGATACTGGTTTGAGATTTCTGTGTGTTTTGGTTTCGATGTGACACTTGTTGAAGATCCTTTAAGGAGTATCTTGTTGCTCTCTCACTGTGAATGACACTTTGGGGTATATACTGCTTGTTAAATGTTTTCACGGATTCATACTGCAGCTTAAGTTTTCTTATTCCCATAACATTCTTGGTCTTAGGTTGAGAATTAGAAGTTGCAACAAGCAAATCCAAGTTCTATATGGAGACATTTTAGTACCGTGTCCAATTCAAAGCCATTTAGGAATTTCTAAAAGTTCCTATTAGATAAATGCTGAATTTTGAAACTGGGCTTGCATAGATTACTGGAGTTCAGATCTCCTCATTCCCCTGGGTTGACTGGATTTAACTGATCCTTGGGCACTTTGTGTGAGTTTCCATGTTTGCAAGTTACTGTGTGAATTCATAGGCAGCTCTTGAGATTGTGATTATAAGTGTTTTGTCCCATCTTTTGCAGTTAAAATGCTATTAAATTATTTGCATGTACGCAATGTCATTCAGTTTATTCTCTTTCCAAATCTCACATGCCTTGTTGCTACACTAGGTCAGGAATAGAAAAGCTACTGCACTTAGTTTGAGAGGTGTCAGGCAGGACACCTCTAACTATAGAACCCTTTGCCATCCCCACGACGTGTGCTCTTCAGGCATGACCTCACTAAGGAGCTCTAGTGGTCCTGAAATTCTTGATTGTTCTACTCATATTATGAGTGAAATTCTTCCAAAGAGATTATGGGCATATCTGCATTATTGTACAAAATTTAGTCCATGAGTAACTGTTTTTCAGCCAGACTGCTTCTGGGACCTTGACTATTTCTGTGCTGTGGTGCAGTCTGTGTGTACAATCAGCTTGGTTATGTGTGATTAACATTTTTGTTGAGCATCAGTGTAATACAAATGAGCTATACTCATTAATTTCCACTCAATGTGCTCAATCTATAGTGACTTGAAGAGCATTTCTGTAATAACCACAACAACATTGCTGTAGTGTTGACTAATTTGCACAGTTAAGGTATGGTATATAATTGTAAAGCAGTTGCTATCATTGTAGTATGGTAACAGTTGAAGGGTTTTGGTGTTGATAATGTGCTTCATGTTTTAAAGTTGTTCTTCTTAAGTGTAAAAACCAATACCTAGAGCTATAGTTTCAATACAGTATTGAATAATAACTTGTTTAACTCTAAAGATGTAGGGACAAGCGTTAATATCCATGTAGGAGTTATCCATGCAGCCCCAAACCTTTTAAAATGTTGATAGAATTATTTTTATGTATCACTTAACTCCCATTTAAAATATACATGTTTAAAAATGGTTTTCTTGGTGATACTCTAAAGTAGGCTGAATCTTGGAAAGTTAGAGCTCTCTTGACCATCCATAGTAGGAAGTGTTTATCCTCCTTTTGAGGAAGGATGGCACTTTGAGGTACCTCTTTTTTTGTGTGCGTCTCTGGAAGCAGAATGAGGATTTCTGTGTGGTTCTGCTGTTCTGAGAACTCGGTTTGACTATAAACTTTGTTTTGCTCGTGGTCCTGTGGTGGGTTTGTTTTGTTTTGTTAGTGCTTGGTAGTTAGGTGCCACACTGTCTAAGAATGTATTAGCCTGAGGACTGAAACTTGAGCACAAATTCATGACCATATTAGACTTACCTGTCAGAAGAAACTTCTAGAATACCTCGTGAATGAGTGTGCTAAAGTATTGAACTAGTTGTCAGTCACTAAATAGCTGGGCTTTTTGACAGCCCTGTTCCTGAGTGCTTAGCTTTAGTGGTTTCTGGCATATTGGTGAAAGACTTAAAAAGCTGTAATTTACAAGGAACTATGGTACTGTAATCAGGTTTAAATGAAATACCTATATTGTAATCAGACAAATTAATTAGCTCCTCAAACATTCTTGTGTTACAGCAATCAGTCTTGCTGTTCTCTTCAAAATTAGTGTTGCAATGGTTTTGCCCACTTCCTAAGATCCAGTTGGTAATCACCTTTTGTAAGTAAATTCTAGTCAGATAATTTAGAATGGGAAGTGCACAAGCCAATTTCTGCTCATGTTCAGAGTTCTCCATCGTAACCATTGAGAGCCATTATGTGAGCTGGTATTTTCCCTACAAAAATCTAAATAGGCTGTTTGGTGAAGTGCTGTCCTTCTATCTGCATAGTAATGTCACTTAAAAATTCTGTGTAACGCTTGGAATTTATCCTAATGGTTTTACATACCTGAAGAGTATGATGTAATTTTATTCGGAATATAACCACGCACCAGTTAACTTGCAACACCTGCCCATTGGAGGACCTGTTTTTAAAACATACATATTTATATAATATTCTGCATATATGATGGATTTCTCTCTAATAGTTGTTAGAGGTGCTTCCAAATCTTTGTCCTCAGTGAGGTTGTTTCCTTTTAACCTTTGGAATGTGGCAGGGTTATCACCTAGAATTACATTCTTATGCTCCCTAATTATGTATATCTTTTCCTTAACAAACCTTAAAAAAAGATTTCAGATGTTACAAGTCTAATTAAAGAGACAGACAAAGCACAGTTTATACTGTAGATTTTTTCTGCAGTTCAATTAATCAGCATGTTTTCTCTTTTAATTAAAACCATTTTAGTAAATTAAAGCCCACAGCAAAACACATATATAATTTGTTTGTAATTAGCTCTTAATTGGTGGTAGTTGAAGCTTAGCACCCTTGGTTTCTTTCTTCATGATTGCCATTTTATTAGCAGCCAGTCATTAATTAATCTTTTTTTCTAATTAGCTTATAAAACTGTTGATGGCACATTATTGTAAATGTGATTTTAAGTTCAAAGCTTGTTAATAAGCTTTCTTACTTAGAAGAACAGAGATAAAGAAATTGCTGAAAACAGTACTACAGTTCTTTTTTTAAAACTGCCTTTCTTATAAGGCAGCTGTGTAAAGCATCTAACAGCTTATAGTTAATTTTTTAATGCTGTGTTTTCTCATGAATGGAAGAAGTTGCTTGCATTTAAATGTTTAAATCTAGAGAAGAGCTTAAATGTTAGAACATTTCCCTGTCCTTGGTCCATTACTGTGTCATCTAAATATAATTTGGTGTTGTAATACACAGCATAAAAATACAACAAAGGTATTACAAACTATTTTACAGTGGAAGTTGAGCACATCATTGAAAGGGGACAATTTTCACTGCAAAATCCACTCAGTATTCTTGTTTGCTTTATATATTTTATATACGTCAGCAATGGATAACATTCCATAACGTAAAAGGAGAAAATCGTTGCTAAAGGCAAGCCTGAAATAACTAGATTCATACTTGATGAGAAACTGTAACACTATATCATAAGGCTGTTTGGCTTCTCCGATATGACCATAGGATATTTCAGGACCTGTTTGAATATAGATGTTTTGTTAGAGCTTCTGCGGGTTTAGCATTTTGTATGTCACACTTCAATATTTCTGGAGCAATTCTTGGATCTGTTGGATTCGTGTCATCGATGTGGGTATTTCACAACATGATTTTTTTAATGAAAAGTCTTTTATATTTTTTTCAAGTTAAATATGTCAAGATTTTCAAGTTTTCTCAAAGTTACAGTAGATTCTGTTGCAACTTAATAAAATGTTTACTCTTCTACTTGAACTTTACATACTATTCCAACTTCAGCCATTTCTTCGCTTGTTTTAAAAGTGTTTTATGATGCTGTGCAAGAAACACTAGAAAGGGATAGCTGACAAGGAAAAAATTAAAAATTGGATAAAAAGTAAATGAATAATGTCATATTACTAAAAAGATGAGAGGCTAATTTGTGCCGACTTTTTGCTAATTTTGTTCAAGCCTCAAAATGAGGAGCTGTCACCCGTTCTGTGTAGCACTGATGACAGTGCCAATGATCCATGAAATAAGCTGCCGCTGGCTTTGTTCTGATAAGAATGAACAAATCTGCACAATGTACGGCTCCCAGAATCTCATTTTCATACTTGCATGCAGGCTAAAAGAAATAAGCTGTTTGCAGGCTTGATTAATCAGACATTTGAGGGTTTTTTGTCTCTTTGATCTCTTTCGTCTCCTAGGTAACTTGCTTGACATTAATGTTGAGCTTGAGTAAAGACAATCAGGAATTGTAGACCAAACTGATATAAAAATTAAAGACCTTAACACTTTAAGTACTCCAGTAATGGTTCCGCTTTACTTCAGAAAACATCTGTTTTCATTTAATTAAAGAACAAAAGAAAGTGGCATAAATATTTTTCAGAGAAACCTGTTATTCCATAAAAAGTTAAAGTATGATAATTGCTACTTTTAAATAAATGCCTTGAAACTGTTCATAAAGAGAAAAAAAAGCTTTGGAAATTTGTTACAAGGTAACAATTTCGGATGAAAAATTTTATGAAAAATAATGGGAGAAGAAATTTCCATTTATGTTACATTAACATCTATAGTAAGATATTTGATACAATTATTGGTGAATTTCAAAAGGGGAAGCTTTTTTGCCCTGTAGAAATTCTTTTTTTTATTTTTTTTTTAAAGTTTGTCGTAAAAATATATATACAGTGTTACAAGGATGAACCATTATATCAGTTTTACTGCCCAATATGATTTACACACTTTAAACCTGTAAAATTGAAAGGAATTTAAAAAAAAATGTCGCAGTGCGTTTGCTTGAGGTTATGCAGACGCTTTTACAAATCTTCCAAGTGGCTGTAAAGATGAATGCCTCAAGGGTCTAGCCAGGGCCCTGCTTTTCCAACCAGCTAAAGCCCTTATCTTAAATCCAAGCAAAGTACCATTAATCTTTTTGAAAGACCTTTTATGGCTTTTAATATATCCCAAATTAGAACATTTTACACCCTTGGTTCCTGAAATATGGTGATAAAAAGCCTTTAGAGCTTAATTTTCCTTACTGCGTGCTCTGACCAATTTGCAGTTCTTTGTGATAATGTTTAGACACCTTAATTAAAATGCAGCAAAATATTGGATGTTCTATATGGAAAATGCTGATACTTTGACTACACAAGAAATTGTTGTATATATATTTTTTATTCATGTTTTCTCACTTCTTTTAACATTATATTTTATTGAGTTATCTGATGACCTGAAATGTGTGGGGATTTTTGTTGTTTTTATTAAATGAAAGCCCCATTGCCCAAGCTTTGGGGATTTCTTTTGGGAGGGGAAGTGAAGATGTATGTCTTGGTGTGGGAGCAGGTGGTGTTTAATCTGGCTAAAATTTGTCTGTGCGTTTATATGTGACACGTTTGTTTTCATGTCTTGCAAATGTTTTTCTATGTAGCCTAGAAATGATAACACTAATGCTGCAGAATGTGTCTCCTTTTCCTTCCACATTTACTACAGAGAATCTTCTTATCCTATTTTTCCATACCTTTCAAGACAGAAGAATTTATTCTGCCTTCCAAGAAATAAAAATCAAAAGATTTTTTTTTGTACTTGTATAGACCTCACTTACATTTAATTATATATGTTTCTATCTTTAATAGTCCTACTATAATATATTTTAAGGAGATAAAATAATTCCTTATGTGGTGAGAGTTAATTTTTGAGTATAGTAGATGATAAAATGCAATTCAGAAATAATATTTAAAGGCATATTTCTCCTGACTGAATACATTGTCCAGTCATCAAATTGCTGTGTTTTTGATCTAATAAGTAATCCAGTCTTAGTTAACAAATTATTTAAATACTTTAGTTGAGCTTTCTTGGGCATTTTTATAGCACAAGTGACACACAACTAGTAGCTGCTCTTAGGTTAGTCGGTGACTACCAGAGCGTGGCATTCTCTTATTTACATTGCCACTTAATGTATGGATGCCAAGGCTTAAATATTACTTTTGAATTACTAATAATATTAAATGCTGCTGCTCAGGAAAAAAAATAAACAATGATATCAAAGTTAAGTATGTGATCACATGATCTAGTTTGTACATCAAGATAATTCCATAGATGCATATTTATGACCTAAAATACATGCAGAAACTGGATAAAATAATTGTTTAGCTTTAGTCATTTTACACAATTCCTTTAATATTATGCATGATTTTAACTGTTTATTGCCCCAGTGCTTAGGGTCTCAAAGCACAAGCTGTTAGGGTACTCAGTGCTTTATGCAGCCTTTTGCTGAGTAGCTTCTTTCTTGAAAGGTGATGGTGCAATCAGCAAGATACAGATATATATATATATATATTTTTTTTTTTTCTCCCTGTCTTTCATCTTAAACTATTAATCAGGATTTCAACCTGAAGCTTTTCTAGATGGGAGAGTTCTGAGGATGGATGTGCTGGCATGTGTTCAACAGCCATCACTGGAAACATTCTTGAGTCGTCTCCCCTTATTTGGACAGTGCATCTTTCAGCACAAATATAGATGCAGCAGATTGACATATATTAGTATGAAGCAGAGAATTTTTACCAAAATTTTGGAGTCTTCTGTCAGTTAGTCCTCCTATGCCTCTTTTCTTTGATCCTCTGATGACTGTAAAATTTAGAAATATGATAGCTGACTTCAGTAGGCTTTGGATTAGGTAGAAGGAAAACCTGTTTTGCCAGCATAACAGCTCAGAGCAGTTTTGCTTAAATTCTTTTTGTCTTGGAGGAAAGGGGTAACTTTTGAAACCAAATTCTTCAGTAATTCATACTTCAGTTCCAAAAAATGTTAAGTAATTACAGTAATGGCAGAATGTAACTAAAATGAGCAATGTTACGAATGTTAACTGAAGAAAACGCTTTGGTCAAAGTTCATGTTATCATCCTTTTTTTTCCTTTTTTCTTCTCTTCCCCTTGATGTGTACTAATGTGAAATAATTTGTGATATAAATAAGTTAGTGAAAGTAAAGCAGTGTTCCCCTACAACCTATTAAGATCTTATGAAGCCAGATGGACTCTAAGGAGATACTGTTTCGTTAAAATATGACTGCAGGACCTCCAGGAAAAGGAGTAGTGTAGCCTGGCGCTACCACAGCTGAGGCTGCAGACTGGTCAAGTAGAGAGATGCAGAGATGGAAAGGAAGTGGAGAGTCATAGCCCTTGTCCTTGGCTTTTAGCTGTGTGCTTGCATTATTTTTGTTGTTGTGTGTGGCTTTTTTTTTTTTAATGGAGAGTTTTGGTGTGGAAAATGATGACCTGCTTAGGAGCCCACTCCTTGGTTATTTCTTGAGATGTTCTTGCCCATCCAAACTTTTAGTAGAACATCTGCCTAAATACTAAAATACTTGATGGCTTTTGAGAATCTATATTAGACTGATGATTTTTGTGGTGCTTATGTTTCACATGAGCCATATACTTCACTTTGACTTTCTTTTATTCCTTTTTTTTTGCCTCTTAGCTTGGAGTGAAAATTGCCAAAGCTACTGCTTGTCGCAACTTTGTAAAAGCTAAACAGGAAGCAGAGGCTGCCCAAGAAGCTCGAAGGAAAAAGAAGCTTGCTTGGGGGTGAGCCATTTTGAGTATGGAATTAGGCATTTCTGGTTTCATGGCACTAAATTTATACAATGAAATTTGCTAGTTTAACCTTGGGTTTCTTGCTTTGTTGTGGATTTGCCTTGTGTTGTTGAGACTGAATAAGAAGACCTTATTAGAGTCTTGATCATATTTATGGTGTTTTTTTTGTTTTGTTTTGTTTAAACAGGCAATACACACTGAAAAAGCTGTATGTGGCGGGCTTGTTTTTCTGTGGGTTTTTTTTTGAATTGTTATCACTAAGTATAGTATGGTTGAATTCTTGAAATATTACATGTTCATGATCCTTAATGTGCTTTTGTGTTCCATTTCAGATTTGAAGCTAAGAAAAGATGGGAAACAAAAAGCAACATGGGGTACATGTAACTCATGTTGTTTCCCTCGGGACTCACATGCCTGTTCTTATCTGAAGGATTTTTGTGGGTGACTTTCTTAAATTGAAATAAAAAAACAATGCAGTTATTAAAAAGGCATCAAATTCTTTGTGTTTCTTTTCATGCTGTTTGACTACAAGATCTTGTTTCAGGTCTCAGTTGTAAAACAGCAAATATGTAACAGTATCTTGAGACTTAGGTACTGTTCTCCAAAATGTGGAAATCTAGGATAAATCATTGTAGGTAATACCAAACTGGAGTCTGACGGAGTTCTTTAAAGTTATAATAAAATATTTGATTCAAATGTGTTCTGTGTCAGGGTGTAATTCTAAGTGTTATGTGGGTATAGGCAGAAGAATAAGTTGTCCCTTTATTTCCTTACTAAGTTATACGGACACACTGCAGTAAGTACTTTTCTTTTTTTTTTCTGCATTGAAGAGAGGGCTCAAGGTTTCTATTTAAAAAAAAAAAAAAATTGAGAGGGGGGGCACAGTAAACCCACCCTGTGTGTTTAAAATGACTGTTATTTCTGTGTATGGCTTTATTGCTTAGCAAATAGGGAAAAAAGAGGGAATAGGCTCTTTCCATTGTCTCTTGAAGATCTGCTACTATTCATCATATCTTTCATCATATCTTGGTACCTTGGTCTTCAAAATGGTTCAAACTTTTTTTTACAAGAGCTCAGATTTTGAAATCCCAGTGTCTTTGAGCAGATAAAGTGCAGATATCAACTGCACAATATAACAGATTTTAGATGCTTTCTTTGCACTCAAGAAAATGCAGGTTTTTATTCCCAGTGAAGTATTTTGCATATCCATTGTGACTTGAATGTTTGTTTTCATCAATTCCTGTTAGTATAATGTTTCTTTGAATTTTTTCAGTGAAAAGTTAGGATGCATTCAAAACTAATAACTCTTTTCCCTGAAGGTCTTTCCTGTATGTTTAGTCTCCAGTGTGCCTGAAGTGAATTGGTAAATGTCAGTTGTTGTTAACCAAGATTAATATGTTTCAGGCCAAAGGTATGGTATTAGTGTAATGGTGATTTACTATTCAAGTACTTTAGGCTAAAACAACTTGCCAACAAATAGCAATTTAAAGTTTTACGGCACCAATTCCGAAAGTTTACATTTGCAGTCTAACATATAACATATAGAATAGTGCATTTTTTGTTTATTAGCCCTCAGGAAAGTGATGTGTGTGGGTTCCCCTCCCCCTCTACACAAAACCACATTTCTTTCAGAAAGTTGTTTGCCATATGGTAATATGCAGTTGGCTGTAATTAGTCAAGATGAGAATTAAATACAATTGCTACAAGTGTAAATCGGGTACTAAAGAGGTTTCTGCAGTGGAATGCCATAAATCTATTGGTTGTTGTTTTTAAAAGTTAAAAATAAATATACTGACTTTGGAAACAAATGGCATCGCTTAAAAATGTTTATAAAAATTGCATTTTTACCTTTTGTTTAAAAAAGTAGATTGTACTATTCAACTTCATCTCTATCTCTGTTGTGTTCAGTAACACCATCTTTTAGTTTAACTGATTAGTAAAAACAAATGTCATATGAGTTCCTTAAAAATATCCTTAAAACAGTTCCAGAGCAGTATATTTGTGCAAAATGTTCTTGTTCAAAGCTCAAGGCTACAGGCACTCAGTACCATGGTGACTTTATGGTGACTTTATTTTTAAGCATTTGGTAGGTATTAGATGCAGTTGACCTTTTGCTTATAATCTACTGAAAAAACAAATGATGCTGCTCATTTTATGCTGAAAATATCAGTAATCTTCCATTCTGTAATTATTTACAGGTAACTTGTATTGGACAAAAATACAATAAATCTTCTCTTAATGGTTACTCGTCAAATACAGATCTTCATCTAATAAGAATGATTGATACAGAATATGTGGTATAAAAGAAAGAAACCATTTTAAAAAAAATCTGAGAACTTGCTTCTTTGTGTTCACCTGCGTACCCTTATGTAATACTTTTCACTTAAAATAACTAACTACTTTTATGGTAGGCCATTAATAATGTAATTATTTAGGAGGTGCAGAAAACATTTGCTTTGGGTTGCTCGTGTGATGAATTAAAAATACCACATTTCAAGCAGTTTGGTGTACCTAAAGTCTTCACTTAATGTCTGCTAATTCCCAGAGTTATGCCATCTTCAAAAATCTATTAAAATCTAATTAACAGCAAATACAGAAAACCTAATATGGCCACACAGAGATCTGAATATATAGAGACAACTTATGCACCTAATTGTTTCTTAATAAACATACTCCTAAATTGCTGATCTAATTTGTGCATATTTTACACTGCTGCCATTTTTATTGCATGGTTGTCCTCTGAATTTTGGCCAAAAAAGCTAAACTACCTTGCAAGCTATTAAATAAAAGACTCTTTTAAAGTCATTTTTAGATGATGTTTTTCCAAATCCTTGTTTTGGATCAGCAAAATGTCTTTATAATCAGCCTAAATTTGAGCTCTAAAAAGCAGCTTTTCCAATATAAATGAAAAGTTTCACCCCTGTCTTGTGGTTTATTGAAATTAAGAATTTAGAAAAATGTAGTTACTAATTTCAGTGCAATTGTTATGTGCAAGGTAAGTATTTATTACTATATCTTTGTTGTCTTGGATTGGGTCAGTAATTACAAAGGCCTAAGCTTCTTCCTGTACTCAGAAGCCTTAAGTAACTTAGGTCTGTGCATATTATTTTAATTTTACCCCATTTTTTTCCTCTATTAGTTTCATATTCTTATTATTAGTTTATTATTCATATTATTAGTTTCATATTTCTTCAAACTATCATGCTATTCCCTTAGCTACACTGAGTAACAGTTTCCCAAAGTTACATTCAAATTTACATTTCCCAAACAGTTCAACTCAACGTAGGGAGTGGGTTCTTTTGCCTTTGGTTTTGCAGTGGACTTGGGTGACAACTTGCAGCTCTCTGCCATTTCCCTGAGCAGTGCGGATGTCCCTTTACTTCAGGATAAGCTTCTTGCCCACATAGATGTCACATTTTTTCATTTCTACGCCGTCTGGTGATAGTCCAGATTGTTGTTCTTGCAGATCTATTGTGTTCCCAGGCCTAAAAAGCTAAGAGCAAAATAGTTTATAAACTCTGCTGATAAAATACACTTGGTTTAAAGTTTGACAACAGCACACTAATACAATTGCCAGTGTTTCAAAATACTGCATTCCTGAGCTCCTAAACCAAAGAGTGGCTGCAGGGACAGTTTGACAGATAAGTACATATATATAGTTTTTAGAGTTTTAATAGTTTTTTTGCCTGCAACCATAACTTGTATCATTATGGTTTTTAGTTTAATTCTGTTGGACAAGTTTCAAAGATAACTATAGTGTATAATAAGCCTTTGCAACCTCTAATTTGTGAAGGAGTGTCTGTCCAGTTAATACTTGTTCATTGAAGCAAGAGGTTTTGAAACAGCTGAAGTATGAACTGTAATTACTGATGTCTGTTTCCTATTCACCTATGGGTTTTGGCATTTGATCAAAAAAAAATTAATGTATTGCCTAATCTCAGAGCTTTCCCCACCTTCAAAAATATTTACTTCATGAGAACTGTACAGTACTGAATTTCTTCACCAAGACCAGAGTACATTTTTTATTTGGCATTGATTTTATATAGTTAATTTGCCAGCAAATATTTTTCCTGGTGCTCTGAATACTGTTAATTCAGATACTCGTGTGTTTATAGTGCACCCTTACTGCGAGTTCAAAGCAATTAAAAAGGCATTAGATATGCTGATGCTCTATACTGGAATCTGACAGCAAAGTGGCAAATAGTATCTGTTTCTGGTTTCTCTGTGTGCCTTTCTTCATAGCTATAAATAGAATGAAGAAAGAATCTCAAAAGAGCAAATATCAGACAGGTGCCCAAATCTCATTGAAAGACGTGGGATTTGGGCATCTCATTGCCATCTGTTCTACTGAAATGGTTAGAGACCAGGATTTTGAACCCTGATGTTCCAAGCATCAGAATTGCTTGGGGAAGTCCTTATTTCATTTAAAGTCTGTTATATCTCACCTAAAAAAGGCTGTGCTCTTTTGTCTGTTTTCAGCTGGTATATTCTACTGTTGAATCTTTTCTTTTCCAAGGAAACTGAACTGTGGAGACCTAGGTTGATTTTTTTTTTTTCTTTTTTTTTATAATCCAGGACATCAATATCATTTTGCACACAAAGTTTTGAATTTAAAAGATTTTTACAAGTGCAAGCAGTCAGCTTAAAGCTGCACAGATTTTGCGTGTGAAGACTTTTATCTTTTTTTGGTTATTTTCATAAATATGATGGGTGCTATCTGAGTAAGGAAAAAGCTATTTGCAGTGGAAATACAGCATCGTGCCAAGATGTTGGTTGAGTTCCAAATCATGGAGAAGCATGTCAGTTATTGAATCATCATCTTAACTTAAACACCCGTTTTGTTTTTCTTGGAGGCTTTCCAGGTAGGCTGACTGTTTGGCTTGTAGGGCTGATGTCATTTCAGGTCAACATAAAGTAGATGTAGATTGAAAAGAGCAGTTGTGCTCCAGTGTCGTATGAATTGCTGAGGTCAGCAGGGGCCTCTGGAGATCATTTGGTCCAACCCTCCTCAAGCAGAGCCAGGGGGTTGCCCAAGACCAGTCTGGTTTTGAACAACTGGAGACTCCACAACCCCTCTGGACAACCTGTTAACCTGTTCAGCCAACCTCATAAGGGAAACTATTTTCACAGCTCTTTCTGTACTCTTTTTACAGCAGCTGGGTGGAGAGTCGTGTGATGTAAGAGAAAAGATAGGATTCTCACTCAAATGAGAATCAACTGCCTTCTATTTGATAGCAGAATAGGGAGGTTTTTCCACTGATCCTTTTGGGTAGCTTGAGATGACCAAGATGTACCTTTATTTATACCTTCAATATACTTACTTGAGGTATATTGAGGAAAGTGAAATGCTGCTGTGGAATCTCCTAGCTGGGAAATATTCATGAATTCTTATGGTTTTTTTTTTTTTTGAGGTTTTCTGTCTAGAGCACTGGTTGCTGACCTTGTAGGAGCTTCCTTGATACTGAAATGCTGATTAGCCTTTACCAGGGGAGATGATTCCCAGCTAGTAACCCCATTGCTCTTCTAGTGTATTTGTTACCTCTTCTGCAATTTATTCTAAATACGTAAGCAGCTCTGCTAGCAGTGTACAAGAAAGTCCTAAATAAATGCAGGTAGAACATCCCAGTATAAAGTGTAACCTCCACAGAATACTACAGTGTGTGTACTGCATGATTCAGCTTCTCGTTACCATCGAAGAGCTGAGAATGGAGCTTTTGTTTTTCACGGAGGTAACTAGCTAATGTTGAGAGCAGTCTGCTAGCAGGTGCTGTCCTCTGTTATCTGCCAGGGGAGTGCAGGACATTTCGCAAACATATTTCTATGAAGAAAGAAAAAAATATTCAAACTTGGGACTGGTCTGGCTGACTGTCCCGGTTTTCAGCTCCTGTAAAAGAGGAGCTGTACCTTTCCTCCAAAACTGGGTGCACTGGAACAAAGAGGGAGGATGAAGTTTGTGTGAAAGCAAATAAGGCTGCATGTGAGGGCTGTGTTTGCTAAGGGCAATACCTGTTAGCTTCTATTTCAGTGGGTGTAGGAATCTCTGAGCTCGGAAGGAAACGGTTGGGTGGAGGAAATGAAGTGGATACTGCTGTGTTTGGTGCTGCCGAACCTAATTTAGCACTTAAACACTGGCACAGTCTGTAGAGAAACAGTTCTCCCACATGTTAGTTGCCTGACCTCCATTCTTCAACATTAATATTCATTGGCCTTGCACCTGCCAGAATTCTGGCAGATATTTGCAGATCCTCAACATGTAATTCCCGTTGGTTTTAATGGGCTCCATCAAAAGGTCTGGGCCTTAGTTCAGAGAGTTTCTGGACTTGGCTTTCTCGTAAGCTTTTAAGTAAGGAGAAGTGGAGCTGGTTGTAGAGGAGTTTTTAACTAATAGCCACAAGAGAATGTTGAGAGGCGTCCAGACTTTGAACCTGATTGCTTTGATGTAAGGAAAAGTGAATAATGAAACGGGGGGGAAAAAAATCTTAGAAAAGGAGCTGAAAAAGCTGGACGAATGGAGGCACAGGACGACAAATACTCAGTTGGTGGGAATCCAGCTCCACTAATGTCGGTGTCGAGGTAGTTTCTGTATAATGAAGAGCAGCTGCTTACTTTACACAGATTTAGAGTGTATCACTGGCTGTTATTTAGGTACAGGGAGGTGCTAAACAACTTACTCAAGGCCGCCGGGGTGGTGTTTGTGCTTCAGCATAGGAGCTCTGCAAAAAGCAACAGAAGAACCGTTTTAACAATAAAAAGGACTTTCCCAGAGATGTTTTGGTCTTGCTGAGTGAGAACGTATCAAAGCTGGCGTTATCTTCGTGTAAGAAGAACCAGGTGACTTCTAGCAGGGCTGAATCAGACTTTGGCAATGGTATCACCATCACTAGCACAGCAGATAGACTGGGAAGAGGTGTAACTGCAAGGCAGATTTATAGTGCCAGAAAGTACGTACGCCTTTACCAAGAGAGTAAATTCCTTTCGTTTAGAAGGAGGAAATTCTTGGTTTCTACCAGCTGATCATTTCATCAACTCATTTGCTCTAGTGTTAAAAGTATCTTACTGTGGACATGCAATGTAGAAAATAAAGCTCCAGCATAACCTCTGCTTACCGTGTCTGAGCTCTCTCTGGTGTAGGCAGAGCAAGTACAGACTACACAGGTGTGGGAAAAATATGATTTGCGTGGCAATTTCCCAGCCCCGACCACGTGCACAGCTCATACATAGGAATGTTGGTGCGCGAGGCCCCAGGTAGTAGGGCAAATACCGGATTCTTTTTTCTTCTAAAAGCATGGGCAGTCTAGGAGAGTTGGCTGAGGCCATAGAGAAAGCGACTCACTAGCCCCCAAAAGGCCCCATTATTGATCTTTGCATATTATTGATTTTGAAAGTCATCCACAATGATGACATTCTGAGACTTTTACTATTTTCAGAGTGCTGATTTACTAATATGATTGAACAGAAGCAGCTTTACATATTGCCTGCTATTTCAGATTGAGCACAACTGCATTGAAAAATGTTAATGCAATTGATATTTACAGCACGGCTCAGCAGTGCAATTAAACAGAGAACTCCATTTCTGGAAAAAGAGAGTAAGGAGTTTAAATGCTTAGATCACATAGACACCATTAGAAATAGGTTATTCATCTACTAATAAAATAAATGTGTGCATTCATCCTGAGGAAAGTGGATACAGCTCTACTGGAAAAAAATAGACTTCTAATATAAGCGGAGTTGCACACGTTTTCTCCAGGGGTGGGTTCAGCCCACTCTGCCTTTGTAGTCTGTGCTGAAATTCTTCAAGATAGAGAAAATTTACAGAGCGTTTGCATGCACTAAGTGGCTGGTATAGATCAGAGACTTTATTTCTTCCCTTTTGCTAGCAGTACAATCATTTAAAATTAAAGAAAAAATAAAACAAAGTAATTAATCCTGTATGAATGTTCAAACATTCTGTTACTGAGAGTTATTTTCTCCCTGTAGACCTCGGACTTCCTCTGTGTCTGATCCAAGAATGCTGGTAAAAGTCCTTTCCAGGAAAATACAATTTTCAAGTACCCTGATTGTGCTATGATACTTGTTCTACCTGAATCTTTTTAGATAACAGGCATCATGCTGTATTCGGTTCATTTATCTCTGATCGAAGAGCGCGGGAACATAGAAGTGGCAGTCAAGGAACATATTAAAGGTAGAGACACAATTTGTGATAGTAAGATCAAGCAAAACCTGTGAGAAGGAAAATTTTCTTCATCGAGAAATTCAGTTGTGTGCCTAATAAGATCCACCTTTACAAAGAAAAAGGAACGATCTGGAAGAAAAATTTTTTTCCTCCAAAAAAGCAAAGTCGGTTTGATCTTGGTTTTGAAGTGTGGATTGGGACTTGAGATATTTTTCCATGGTCTTTTGCAGGCCAGTCTAAGATCATCCTGCCCACAGTCCAAGCTGGCTTGCGAGCAGGCACTCTAGTCCAGGAATGCAGCTCTGTTAGTACCGTTACCCCCTTTATTAAATCTTGTGTTTGCAAAAACACATGGAAATTTAATTACTTATACAAAATGAAATTATGGAGGATCAGTCAGCTCCAGGATCCCTAGTAGCTCAGTGGCTGGATGTACTCTAGACTCCAAACCAGGCCATGAAGAAATAATCAAAAGCAAATCTTCATTACTCTGATTGCTATTTTAATGATAAATCTAATGTCTTGTAGAAGGCTGATTACTCTTGTTAATTCAGTCAACATATGCAAGAAGTACCTCTCAAAAGGTCTGCAGTCAGTTTGAGAGGCATGCCTATAAAATGCTTCCAAACTGTATTAAAGGCTGAGTATCAATTTTGTCCTGGTTTGAAGAGATGACCAATAAGATGGTTATTTATAGGAGCTATTAGATATAAAATTCCATTTAGAAACATTTATCTGATCTCTATGCTTGTGTAACAAAAGATACTCAGTGTTTTAGGGTAATAAGAAGTCTGTGAAATGACTTGTCTTTGTGGGGGGGAAAAAGGAAAACTGCTGCAATTTATTTTTTTTAACCCCACGGTGAGTGTTGTCCTTGCTGAAGAACTAAATATTGTAAAGTGAATAGCAGGGAGGATTAGAGCAAGGGTGAGTGGGATGTAGATGAAGCCAAGTTTTTGCCTCAAACTAGCCTGAAAATGGCTCCAAAATTAGAAATAAAGGTGACCACACCAAGGTGCTCCAGCCTCCAGCAGCACCAGGACGTCTTACCTGGCTTCTTATAATCTTGTTTGTATCACCACATGCCACGTGCAATGTGGATAAAATCCTGGAAAGTGTTTGGCAGTGTTTTATGGTCCTTAATACCTTCCCCTCTTACTGTGGAGAAGATCCCAGCTCCACTCAGCGAGTTCCTTGCAAGGAACTCCAAGCCTGCAAGTTTTAAATTAGGGCCATATCAGTGTTTGATTTAGTCCAGGTATCTTCTGACAAGTGAAACATGAGCATTGTTTTGGAGCTACTTTTCTAGGAGCTTCTCCAGAACCTTCAGCTTTCTGCAATGTCCTCATGGTCCATCTAGGATGTGGTGGGTGCCAGCTGCAGAGAAGACTGGATCTGGCAGCGGTAATTCTGCTTTTGGTTTTACTGAAATTGCGCAAAGAGGACAGACAAGGTGTATATATGTTAATATTATTATACTTGGAAATAATAATATATTCAGCAATCCCAGAACTCTGCAGTATCTGAAAAGGCATTATTTACAAAATGGCCCTATCTATGTATACCAATGAAAGCTGGTTTCTGAGTTTCATATTAATGCATATTAGCATCCTCAGAAACCGATCTGATAATACTTACACATGGAGACTTAAGCTCCTTAAGCAATGTTCACACCTCCATGAAAAAATAATACAGCTAAGTTCTTCCTTTAAATAAACTTTCTAAGCAAGTCTATTAACAGTTATCTGCTATCTGCCACAAGGGGAAACATGTAGACAGTTCTGTAGTGTCTTAAAGCTTGGGCTGCTCGTATTAGGTAGTAAATTAAATGAGAAGTGAGAGTGGCTTTCACTGGAGCCTCCTTCTTCACTGTACCACGTGGGAATGGTTGAGTTGAGTCCTAAAGAAACAATCTGCAGCCCCAAGAGATATGTTCTGACATACTGAGAAATGAGCCTACTATGTAGAAAGTGCTTTAAAATGTCTTTGTGGTAAAGACTTACCATGGCCTAAATGTACAGAGGTGCCTGCACTGGTGTCTTAGAGCGCTGTATCATTTTAGCGTGGGTACGGGCAGAGCGAGCGCGCTCATAAAATCTAACTTGAGCTATCTGGAGACGTTCACAGGCGTCAACAGCGAACAATAGCCTGTGGTTTGGCTCCTTCCAGACAGTTGGGCAACAGGAACTCAATTCCCAGGTCAGCTATTTCCTCTGCCTGTGGGCAATTCGCTTCATTCTGTGCTGCGCAGCTCGCCCTGGGATGGGTGGCGAGGACAGCGAGGGAGCACATTGCCACCCCTGTGATCTCCGTGGTGGCCACAGATCTCAGCTCTGGGAACTATGCAAGTGACTCGGTGGTAAGTGATTCTGGGCAGGGCCATAGAAATGATCAGAAATGCGATCTGCTGGACTATCAAATTACGCAAGATGCAAATCTAAAACTGGGATTTAATTATAAATTAAATTCTATAGACTTACTGTTTTCTGTTGGGCACATTTGTATGAAATCTTACTGTTTTATCCCATTGGTTGCTGCATGAATTTTCCATGGTGGAAAATTGTATTTAAATTTAATCTATTGTATTTAAAAAAAATAAAAAGAAGGAAAAGGAGGCCTTGGATACTAATCATAAAAGTTAAGCTACCTGGGTTTATAATATGCCATAATCAAGTGAAAAAACATAAACAGGGAACCAGACATGTACAGAGAACGCAGAACATAGATAATTTCTTTTAGGATTAAGCATATGGCCAGCAGCTGGCAGATCTCTGCAGATCTCTATGAAACTGTATGATAACGTAGACATCTTTTGCGGCATGTTCCTGGGTGACAATACCTGATAGGAGGGAAAAGGTTGGCCATTCATAATCTTTTATTTTATTTAGTGAGACTTTTATATCTGCTTCGAAGAGGGAGATGAAGAAGTATAAAGGGCAGGGGCTTCCTGGAAAGTATAAGCCTGTATAAAGGGCAACAAAGGAGCTTTTATTTTCTTTTAAAGACTTTAAATTAAACAGAACTTTCCAGCATATGTTAGTATTCATAGCTCTTACAGATCGTGCATCAGAACAGAAGATGCGTGATGATTATTATTTCTTTATATTGCGGTAGGTCCTAGAGATCAGGGTGCTATTATGCTAGTTGTTCATAATTAGAGATTGTGTACTCCCTGGAGTGGTGACTATCTCAATAAACAAGACAAAGGATGAGAAAAAGGAAGTATTATTGTTCTCATTTTACAAACAGAACACTGAGAAACAGGCAAATTAAATGATTTGCCTAAGTTCATGCAAAGTCTTTGGCAGAATTTGGAAGACAAAGGTTCTCCTGCTTTTGTTTGCCTTCTAGCAAGATTGCTAAAAATTAGGTATGGAGTTGATCCAAAAAAAGGAAATGAAAGATTATTTTAGTGTCAAAATTAATTACAAGTTTTAAAAAGGAGTGATTTCTGTTCTCTTCTGAATCTATTACTGATACATTATTTTTTATTTTTGAAATTTGTTCTCAAATATATGTGTCCAGATATCTTTCTTCAGTTTCTTCAGTTTATTTCCGTAATGTACTCTGCTGGAAAAGAAATGAGTAGGAAAACTAGGAGAGGAAACAATTGAGAAAAAACTTGATGAGGAAAAACAATGAACAAAGATTTTGGTAGAAAACAACACAATCCCCCCTGTAGCTTCCAGTACCACTTAAAATATCTGAAAATTTGTGAATGTTGGAAAAAGAGCTGCTTTTCATGAGAGGCACAATTCATTTACTCCTTATTTTTCCTTCTCCCACATTGTACTCAAGAACCAAAACTCACGATTGCGTTGAAGTCAGCAGAGAAATCTGGTTGTAGACGTGGGGAACTGCACATTGAACCCTGCTCATTCATGTGACTTTATTGTCATTTTGTGCAGAGATCCAGTGCGCTCCTGCCCAAAGCGTCAACCTGGCAGAAATGACAGTCAAGCTGGAGTGAGGACAAAGTTGGAGCTCAATTTGGAGATGGGAGAAGTTTTGTTACAGAGTAGGGTTATGTCAGGACTTGGGTTAGGAGACGGAAAGCTTTCAGCGAGGGAATTTGCTGCATCATGGGCGTTTCAGAAGGAATATTGTGGATCTTCTTGCACTCTTCTTGCTGCTTATGTGGTATCAAGAGTTCATAATGATCTTATTCTTGTGGCTTTCCAGCATCAACCATCTGAAATAGAGGTGGTAGCTGTAAAAGAGGAAGATCTGCTCTTCCATCCCTTGATCCAGCCTATCTCTTCTTTAATTCATTGGAGGTAATTGTGTAGTTGGTTTCTTTCTGTCCTTGGTTTCTTACTGCTTGTAACACTGAGGAATGACCCCTGTGCTCGTACTGAGTTCAGCAGGTTTCCCTCGCAGTTAAAGAGGAGAGTCCTTGGACATCATCCTGGAATTTCTGGTGGTGGTCACAAGCTTCTTCTGAAACCTTCTTGCCCATCATTTGAATGTTAACCTGATACTAATTTAACATTTTATAACACTGAGCAACTTATAAACTTGAAGGAAAAGCAATTAAATTAACAAAACAAAAACCATTGCTAAAACTGAATACTTTTTGGAATATTAAGTTGCTCTAACAATTTGATGCAAAAGTCTTCAGTGGCAACGTTGTATTCAGTCCTATTGAGGCTAAAATAACCTTACTCCTGTGTTAATACCTCGCCAGCATAGTAAATACTATTGGTTACAGAAAATTAAAACTTTTAAATAGTGAAACTACTTTTACTGCAGTAAAAGAAACCTCTTAAATCTAAGTGTTTTTCTTCTTTTAAAAAAGCATAATTTGTCAGACATTAAAATAACAAAAGGTCTTTGAAAAAGGATTATGGTTTCTGATGTTTCACTACTAGAATGGATTTACTTTATATCCTACTGATGTTGTAATCTTGAATTCTGAGGTAATGTTTTAGCCCTTTCTTTTCACATAAATAAAGATTTCAATGATAGCACTTCATTTCTTGTGTAGAACTTTCCTTTATTTTTCAAACTACTCATTTTCTCTCGCTTCAACCATTTCATCAGAATAACATACAAATTGGATGCAGTGCTTATTAGGAGGAGGGGAACAGCTAGAAAGGCAAAGCATTTCAAATCAATACACGGCTGACTGCTAGGTACATTTTAATTTCCACATTGCTTATAGAATTTCCACATTGCTTATAGAATTTCCTCTACAATGTACCTTTTAAAAGTCATATTTTTAAGGTTTCCTTATAAAACATATAAATGTGCATTTTTGAGTCCATCATGCCTTTTGTGGGTTGAAGTCCCCTGAACAACCTTGCTACAAGGAACATGGGTTTTTCCCATCAGTACCAATACTGAGTTTTAAGAATGAAAAAGCCTATTTCAACATGCTAAAGCATTTACTCCTCAGACTGCCTTTATCCTTTGGAAAGCAGTGCTATAGATACCTACATACTTATTTGGGTAGCACAGATATTAATTAGCATTAAATGTCTTTACAAATTCACCAAGTCCCCACTTTTCACTCAATTGGACTGTTTTTTTTTTCCTTTTAGGTAGCCTATGGGCCAGTGCATGGTGAGGACAGCAGTGTGTCCCTAAAGGTGGTGTTTATATCCCAGATTTTTTTCTTTATTATGTATAGTGGNGCATTAAATATCTTTGCAAATTCACCAAGTCCCCACCCTTCATTCAATTGGACTGTATTTTTCCCTTTTAGGTAGCCTATGTGCCCAGTGCGTGGTGGGGACAGCAGTGTGTCCCTAAAGGTGGTGTTTATATCCCAGATTTTTTTCTTTATTATGTATAGTGGAGCCTTTTCTGCTTCAGCAGAACCAGCAGGGAGGAAATATGTGTCGTAATTACCTTAAACAAGCTGGCAGTAAGGGCTGCCTCTCAAGCCGGGCAGTTTGAGGACACGATGAAAGGTGGAGGTGTCAGCACTTGGGGCCGTAGCACCCTCCGGGAAATGCAGCATCGCGGCGCTGGTCAAATAAAGTCAAATAGAACTGGACTTTTACCTGATATTTCCTTCTTGTTCTTCAAAATGTTCTTTTTCTAAATGTTTTGTTTTGCCGTGCGCCTAGAGCCGGCTCCTTGGCCTGGGAGCAGCACCCCCGCTGTCCGTGGCGAGACCATGGGGCCTCCTTGGAGGGAGAAGCCACCGGCGCTCTGTGAAATGGAGGACGTGGTGGTGCCCGCAGGGACTCGTGTCCCCTGTGCTGCCTGGAGCCCTTTGGAGCCCGGCCGTTGGACGTGGGCCTGGGGGCGGCTGTTGTCGCCCAGCCTTTGGGACTGACCGTTGGGGTCGGGCTGTTGGAGCCCACCATGGTGCTGGGCCCTTGGGGGCTCCTCAAGGGCCAGAGGAGCCGCGCTCCTCAGGGACACCATGAGGGGGCATCCCTCCTTCGGGGAGGCCCCATTGGGAGGTCAATGTGGGTTGTTCAGGCCCCATATGGGGCACAGGGCTGGAACCTGGCTGGGCGACACGTGTCCAGCTCCATGATCCCACTCGGCTCCATGATCCCGCCTGTCCCATGCCCTGCGGTGCCACCAAGCGCCCCCTGCTCCCCACAGCCGCTCTTCCCGGCACCCTTGAGGTGCGCAGCAGATTATTCCCGCTAATTTTTACATACCGAGTGTATCTGGTGTACTTATTGCTCCTAATTAATGCGAGAATAAAGAATCAAAGAGGGCATTCCTCCAATGAGTTGTTTCTGAAGAGTGACAAATTAATCCCCTTGGATATGGCTGAAGCCAGGCAAGATCGTTTTTGTTCTTCTAACGAACTGCAGCAATTAGATGTTCAAAACTCTTGTTTGCGATAAATAGATTTTAATAAATATTTATTTTCTAAGGGTAAGCCGGAATCCGGTGGCTCACTTCCTCAGCCAAACTTTCTCCCAGATAATTGCAAAGATTAGGATGTATTTTCAGTCACTTGGACCTGAGTTTATGCCCAAGCATAAATTAATCAGTGAGAAGTATATGTGCAGGGTTATATACATTCATTTACCTACTAAATACACTGCATTATTCTTTTCCTATACTGTTGTGGGCTTTGGACCCAGTCAATGCCCGATATGCTTGCACAGCTTTGTCTTAGAGGCACATTTTGAGCATGAGAAGGGATAATTTTATGGCTGCTTTTTTTTCTCATATAGTTTTCCCTGCAAATGCATCATGACATTTCAAGGGGACGCTTGTAATCTGCCTTAATAGGGATCAGGTGGCATTTACTAGAATGCATTCAGACTTCATAGGTACAACCTTAAATCTTCACCCGCTTGCTTAAGTCCGAAAGCTTTGACAATACTTGGGGCGATAAGCTGGAGATGAGATTATTTTTTTACCAGGGCTCCTTTTCGGATGGGATCTCGAGATAAGAGACGGGATGATTCTGATTTCCCGCTCCCAGGCCTAGGAATGAGGACACGGGGCTCGCTCTGTGCTGGTGTGATCAAAGCAGGGGACTTAGGGCTGCTCTAAATTATATCAGCCCGTAACAGGACTGCGTTGCTGCCCTTGCTTGTGCTGCATCCTGGATGTGTCCTCCATACCCTGGAGTGACACAGGACCGACGGTGCCACCGACTATTCCCTTGCAGCAGGATAATCCTCGCTTTACGAGGACCTTGTTGAGTGGGGTTGGAAGGTGATTTTTCCACTCTGGACAAGATACCTGGAGCCGTAAAGCCTTGGATCTTTGAAGGGCTTTTCCACCATGCTGCAAATGCCCCCTGTGGTGCTCTAGAATGCGTTACTACATTAATTTTACCAAACGTACTTTCCAAGGGAAAGTTAGGCTCACTGGAGGCAATGAAGATAATGCTTTAGTTTTGCTGCAATCAGTCAGGACAAAATAAAATGCAGTAAGAACCCCTCTGCAGTGTTCAAGTTTGGCAAAAGTGGTACATTCACAGGCTTTTCGCTTGGATATCAGACCTTTTTCAAATAGAACCAGGCTGTAAATAGCTGTGAAAATAATTGAGAAAGGGAATTTCTATGAAGCAGAGTTTGTCACAGGATGCCACATGAATGCAGACAAAGGAATATATGTTTGATGCTTTTTTTGTGTGTCACAACACACCACTTGAAATGTGTTTTTTAGTACCCTTAATTAACAAGAAGTTTTTCAACCGAATTACACAATGAAGTTTTAAAGCTAGCAGGAAGAACAAAGGGGAAAAGAGCAGTTCAGGCTAGCAGGAAAATGAGTCAGAGAAGATGCAATTTTAAAAGAAACGAATATTTAGTGCCATGGAGTGTTAGGACTGTTCCTAGCAACAAGGTTTGCAAAGCACAGAACAAGCAGCTCTATGATAGCCTAAGCTAAGAGTATGTTGTATTCCAATACTGTTTGGAGTTCTTGGGAAGCCTTTGGACCAGATTTTGTCTATTTTGCCCTGGAAACCCACCTAAGCTTTGAGGGTAGGTTGGTGTGGTCACATTTCTTTGAATGGGAGGCCCAAAATGCATATACGACACCAACAGGAATTTGGGAGGCCACAGAGTAAGGGAACTGATTGTCAAAACCAAGGAATGGATGAGGCACTGACGGAAAGTCTAGGGGTGTGTAGAGAAAAGTGAGAATGAAGATCAAGACAGCCACATATTGAGAGACACGAGGGAGACAGCCTAACTACATAAGCCCTTATTCCTTAGAACCATCCTAAAGGAGATGAATTTGCAAGATTTGGAAGCAGAGCTTTAAGCACAAACCAAAATATCCGAGCTCGACATACGCTTGTGGAACCACACTATAGTTCCTGGATCTCTGGTCAAACAAGGCCGACAACTGTCATCTGTTTGATTTCTCAACTCCTGCTATCCCAAGCCTTACCAATTTTCACCTAAATGAACAGAGAGGGTTGAACAGATCACGGTATTTCCTTCTTTCCTTCTACTTCTTTCCACCTGTGGCACTTGTAGTTCACACTGGCCTTGCCTTTTCCTCCGCATAAAATCTTGCTGTGGAAGAATTTGGCTAGACTGCAGTGCAAACACTTATCACTTTATTTTCTCCTGTGAGCAAGGAGTGGGAATGTCTCATCTGGAGTGTTGAACTCGGATCTAAGTGCTATAATGTTTACTGCTTTCAGTCGGCTCAGCAGGATACTTTGAGCAAAAGTGATGGTTGGCAGCCTGCTGCTGAGGGTGCAGTCCAACTCAGAGGTTTACAGCAAAACTCGCACCATATCTAAAACATTCGACTTTAATTATTTTAGGGGCTTGTTCCACAAGTACTTTGGATGATTTTCTGTTAGCATTTGACAACATCTCAGTATCTGAAATGAGATTACAGACTTTAGATTGTGGTCTAGGAATTTCTGATCAAATTCCAGTTCCCCTAATTAATGCATTCCAGCACCTACTTACTAGCATTCATAGCAACAAATAATTTCTGTTCTTCTCTGGTGATATGCACTGTACCTCCACGCTGGAATGTGGATAAATACATATATGTTTTGTTATTCTAGAAGAAAAATCCGTGTGCTGTGGGTAATGAATTGGAGGTTAAGTGACAATTTTCCTTTACAACCACTCATGTCTTACAGTCTGTGAACTGAAAACTGGATTAACCTTTAATTACCCCCAGTGATCTCTCAACCCTGAAACAACATCACCACTCCTCCTGGTGCTATTTGCATACAGCATTTAATGAGAGAAACATCTGTTTGCATATTTGGTATCATTAATATTATGCAGATGAGCTGAGTATTCATGTCGCAATAGGCAATTGTGCGGAAATCTCCTTTTCTCTCATTTTCGGTATATTTCCCTCCTCCTAACAATTCCGACTCACTTGTATTAATTAGAAAAAGAGCTGTCTGGTGCTAGTAGCCGTGCATATATAATGCACATCTGCTGTGTGATCTGAATGGCAGCACACTAATATGCTCCTGAATTTACAAAATACAGATTATCTGGCTTGATGCTGTTAGACAAACCTGTTGATATTTTTGAGGTAAACTTACTCATTGAAGAAAATATATTAGTATGGGTGGAAATGTAATGAATGCAACTAAGATTGCTAACAGAGGTTTTTACTCAGTTATTTTCATTAGTGTCATTTCTTTCTATCTAACAAGAGGAAGCACATTCATTAAGGATTGGATCCATCCACCATTTGCTTGATTATTATTTTGGTTAAAGCTTGCAAGGTCTGTCTGTGCTACCTGAAATGTTTCTTAGGGCCCTAAGATTAAACCTGTTCTCCACAGTCATTGGAATCTGATGGGCATAAAACTAAGGCTGCAGGAACCTTTCCTTGAGAAAGGATGAGGATTTGCCCTTTTTTTTGTGCTTGAACACTGTTTTCTTGAAGGTGTTGCTCAGAAGCATGTGAGCCATTGCTGATATTAAAGAATAGGAGAAGAATGTTTTGGGGAAATAGATGAATTTGGATCAATTGTGCAATTTGTTGTTGTGCAATTTATTCTTTTTCCTTTGCTTAGAATTGCACCTGAGCTAAATCTATCTTAAACCCTTCCTTTGTTGGAGAGAAATAAGTAGAAGTAGCTTCATGATGGCCTGCCTATGTTTATTTTATGACAGACCCAGAATTACTGCTAATTGCTTGGACTAAACTGTGAAAGCAAAACATTTTGCAATGTAATAAGATTTTAAGGCAAGAACAGTGTTCACATCTTCTATTTCTACTGCAGTGTGTTTCTTCCCATTTGGAAAACTTACTTCAGATCAAACTGACACTGTCTTGCTAATGTACTCATCAGGATCTCTGCTTCTGAGCAGCTGCTAATCAAAATAGCCCATCCTTCCCCAAACACATCTCGGGCTTGGCTGGTTTAACAAAAGGGAAATCCTTTTGACTTTTAGTATTTGAAAGGAACTTGAGATGGAGACAAGTGATGATCCAAGTCATCAAAGACTGGATAGCTGGTTTATTGAAGAATGAAACAGAAACTGGAAGAACCTTTATCTTTTATATAAATATACCAAAAGGTCAGTGTATTATGGCTAAAAAGGATTATTCTGGATCATGGGTGTTTTATCAGGATGGCTTCTTTGCAAATAAGTTATGATGACCCAGGCCTCAGTAGTCCAGTTAAACTGTGCCCTAAAACCTGTGACTGAGTTAAGATTAAATATGATTCATCAGGTGAATGTTGACATATTGTTTCTTTACAGACTCTGCTGCAAAGTGATAATACGCCTCATTCCATTCATACACAGTTTAGAGCTGGAATTTAGGGGGTTGTTTTGTGTGAGGTGAATCATTTTCATTTTCAGCTACAGAGACATTTTGTGAGAACACATTTTCCTCTAAAAGCAGATTTTTGTAGTTAAAGAGCTATTTGCAAAAGCAAGCTCGTATGTCTGTAGCTCTGACTTTCAGTACAATTACAGTGGCTTTGTACACAGGGCACAACTCTGGCATCTAGCAGGACTTTTAAGCAAACAAATCCTTAATGTAGGTAACTGGTATGCTGCAAATTATAGTCTTACTATGCCTGGAATTTAGGCATGAAAGTGAGTGCAATACTCTCCACTTGTAATTTGCTCACTCCATTACAAATAGGCTGACCCCCGAGTACCTGCAATACATTGGGCAGCTTCTGAAATCTGGATTTTTATTTTTTTTGAGTAAACCCATTGTGGAGGAATGAAACTTTATGTTGGTGTCTTTCTCTAAGTCCTTTCACTTTTAGAAACTACAATGTATGAGAAGGTGTATCTATCTCCTGTGTACAAACACAGAAACCTGGAGAGGTAAATGAGATTTGGCCAAGGGCATACAAAATCTTGAGAGAATTTGGGAATAGGGTATTGCTATTCCAAAGCTGTGTTTCGTGTTTCAGCCACACAAGCAAATTCTAGGTTGCCAGAAATTTTTGGATAAAAAAGATTGAGCCTATCATGGCAAGCTTTGTTTATGTGATGTTATTTAGATATTACTGATGTAAAGCAGATGGCCTTAATTCACTACAGTCTGCATTTTGTGGGTGAGGACTATCTTGAAAATCTTGGAGAGGAGTAAGAAGGCAAGGGGGCCTTTTCTCATTTGCCACAAACTCCTTATATATCCCAAGACTGACGCTTCCAAGGCCGTTTTCTGTTCCCACTGAATGCAATGCAATGATTTCCACAGCGAAGTAAAGGTTGTTGGTTGAGCTTTTTAAGAAATAATTCCCTTGATTGTTCAAGGGCTTTTGTCAAGATCTTTTGTCAAGATCAAATGAAATTTTGTTGGCCTGGGTGTATTTTTATACATTTTGACAAAGAAAAACAAAATCTGTAAGAGGTAGAAACATTGACTGTGCTCAGCACTGGCCAGAATTCTTGCTATTCTTAGCTCTTATTGCCAAAATTTATCTGAAAAAAATGGTACTTTTAATGCATCTTTGTGTTGGCATTTGATACACTGGTGCTATTCTCTGCACTAGTTTATGCTAAGAATTTTCTCTGCTTTTCCTTGGAGCAGGGGAATCACGCTATTATGAGTATTTTCCTCACTCCGCCGCTCAGCTGCTCCTTTGGAAAGTGCCCCTCCATGCAGCAGCCCTGTGTGTCCTGCTCCCATGCGTGTGGAGAAAATCACCAAGCAAGAAAAACAAGAATAATATCAGTGTCGTAACTGAGGTAAATGCCGTGCAATTTGTGTTAATAGAGGCTTTTACAGGCACTATTATATAACGAATTAAATTATATCTTTATTCTTATATCTAAGGTAAACAATAGGAATGTAATATATCAGTAATAGAAACCCTTGGCATTTAAGAAAGAATTGTGCTTTAATGCAAGGACATTTTTATACCTCAGTAATAAATTAACATTTCAAAAGTACTTTAGCCTGCTGCGATGGATCATTCTATGAGTATGGGTAACACCATGGACTCCAATAATTAGTGTAAATTGCCTTTGAATAATACAGAGCTGGGAACAACTTTCAGTGCTTAATGCCCCTTGCAGTACATGATGAAGAGTCCTTAATGGAGCTTGGAAAAACAAGTAATACCTATAAATCAAAGAAGAAAAGCCGTTTTTGATGCATTTGTCTGAGAGTGTGAGTTTTAAACCAAATTGTTAACACTCCTCCCTGCTGAGGGTCATGGATTAGCTAGGGTGGGAGTTTCTTATAGGATCTTTCACACTAACCGGCAGAGGTAGGGGGTTTCAAATACAAGTGTTTTCTTAACCCTAATCCCTGCCTCCCTGACCAGTAGAGCTCCAAATTTCTCTCTAATTAGGTGGAGAATTAGTAGGTGGATAAATGTGTTAGTGGATGAGGATGAAGTGATTAACTTGCCCCAGACTATGATAGTGAGTTCAAGGCGCTACTGAATTCATTTTGTTTCTAATAACTTTCTCCCCGTATTCTAGTGGCACCACAGCAGACTGCTTCAATTTATATCTCCGTAATCTTACAGCGCTGTATTTTGTTGCCTCTTTCCCAAAGCTTTATCTCTTTTATTTAAGCAGCACTGCAGTATATTTCCCAGTGTGCCAGTTCACATTTCTGTAAACTGCTTAATTATCTGAACAGCCTTGTAACCTAATCGAGATATATTGATGTTCCATAAGGCTGTACATTTGAGGGAAACATGAGGTTTCTTAGCAGATAATGGCACCGGGGTATTTTCTTCAAGTATTTGCCAGATGCACTTTAAAAACAAATAAATATCTGCCTCTCTGCACTGCTCTTTGTCCAGTGTGTGGGGCTTTGCTGTAAAGGACTGTTAATTTTTAACAGCACTGCAGCCACGTATGGTTGTGCTAACTTGGAATGATGCTGCTTTTCCCTCTTTAATGATGCGTTCCTGAGAGACGGGATGGGGAAGGGTTTGTCACCAAAGAGGACAGGGACTGTCCCCTATCAGGTCTCATCAGCAGGTTCGGCCACGGGAAAGCAGCCTGATTTCAGCGTGGGAATTCGGTGGGACCCTCTGTCCTTCCCCAGTGAAGCTGAATCATACCCAGTCACTGCTGCAAACTCGGTTTTCCTTACTTGTGGCTGCAGCAATGTTTTAGTTAAAGGTGAGGTGGGAGAAGAGACGCAAGAATGATTGGGAGTCCAGAAAACATGATGGAAGAGGTAAGACTAAGGATTAATAAAGGTTCTGATTAACCAGTTCATATTTTCTTGGAAAGGGGCGAGTTTAGCTGTCCCGTTGCAGAGCACAGGTCTGGCTGCAGAGCAGAGCGCTGTGGTCACCCTGGGCACATCCACCTGCATGACGGAGTCATCAGACTGCGCCTCGTGTGGGTATCCAGGATATCCTGGTATGTGGGTATCCCTCGTGTGGGTATCCGTGTGGGTATCAGGCAGGCTGGAAATTTACAGGAAGCAGGTTTCCATGCAGAGCAATCAAAGCTGATTTTATCCTTATCTCAGTAATTTGCTCCAGAGAGCATCGAGTGCCTGGTTTGATACTGGAGCAGGGCACGTTTGCTGAGAAATCTGGAGTTGGTGGAAACAACTTTCATTGTACAGGCACTTTGGGGCTGGTCTTTAGAGTGAAAAAACAGTTATTTCCACCACGGATGTCTGCAAACATCTGCCCAGGCTGCCTCACATCCCGGTTGTGTCGGGAGCAGCATTAGCTTTAGAGACCCTCGGCAACAGATCTGCCTTGAATGGACTCCTCTTCGTTTGTGCTGCTCTTTCCTTCTTTCCGTCACTTTTGCATGCAGAAGCCCCTGCCAAAGTGTCTCACTAATGAAACTCGAGCCACATCTGGGGAAATGAAACCCTTGTTTTGCTGTGTTTGTGGCTATGATTTGCAATGGTGATGTGATTTTGAGCAGTGGATCTGGGGGTAATGATGGAACTGTAACACTCCAATACACGGCTCCCCGGGATGAGTGTAAAATGCTGATTTTTAGGCAGTGTCTTATAAGACAACCTAGCCCACATCAGGGACTCTCTTTCCAACATTCAGCTGCCACTTTGCTTGAAAGATCATTTCTTTTTTCTTTCTTTTTTTTTTCATTACAGTAGAATACGGAGAATTATCTTGTTTTCTTTTATAACTGGCTACCCTACCCCTTGAAACAGTTTTATATATTTAAATGGACGAGGATGTAAATTGTATTTCCAAACTATTAAAGCCACATTATAATATGCTGTGAAAAGAAGATAGCTTCGGCCAGTAACTCTTAAGCCTAAATGACTTTCTCCTGAGAGGGGAACAGCTGCTTAAAGTACATATATTTAAAATTAAATTTCTTTATTACAAGTTACTTAGCGTATTTTGGACTTACACATTCCCTAGCTTAAATTTTTTTTTAATTGCACAAAGCTGTGGAAAATAATCGGTAGCTCAGTTAGCATTACAAATTGAAAATCAGAAATTATACCAATGTTTTTTTAGCTTCTCCAGTTACATAGGTATATTAACCCTCATTAGTCATTTCGTGGCAGTGGGAGATTTGAAAACAGAATTCCATTACAGTATTTATGGTCAAAATCTGATATGAGGAAATAATAGGTTTCCCAATAGAAATGTCTCTGTGCCATGTAGTAAACTTGATAATTGTAAGAATATATTTAATGCAGTAGAACTGAATACCGAACCAAGAGATTAATATTTCTGTTATATAATTACAAGTTCAAGGAGTTCAGCTTCTTATCATGCTGCAGTAAGTATAGAAAGTAGAAGTGATCCTCTTTAATTTGTAATTATTTAACTGAAATAGAATGTCTCCCAGTCTTTTCTTACTCCTCTACATTGCAGACATTGGTATGCAGAAACCATGCACTAAGGAAGAGTACACTATCAGAGCAGGACATGTTTGAGTATTCTTTAAAACCAACTAAGAGAAGTTAATCTCATTGAACTTCTTTTTATTCAACAAAAGAGTTAGATGTTGCCAAGTCTAATGTGACTATAATGTTCATTAAATGGACTTCTTTACACCTTTAAATGGATTAACTGTACATCTTCACAGTCTAATTATTATACATGTCGCTCACAAATCACAGATCTAATTCAAAGCGCTGCAAAAGCTCTGTTTATAAGCATTAAGAGAGGGGATACAGTGAGAATGGAGTGTGATTTTTATCTAGGTCATATAAAAGAGTAAGCATCATCCACATTAAAGTACAGAAATGCACGTTCACTCACTTGTTGAGTTTTCCTTCAACTTTGGCCACGTGATAGGCTTCTTTTAAAAGTTAAGCAGCAAACTGCTTGGCATCTACAATCTCTCTTTTGTCCACAGCCTGGATGATCCGATCTCGCTGGATCTTCTTGTGCTGCTGTGATTCGAAGTGCAAAAATCTTCAGTTCAGCCCCAGCAAGGTGCTGATGTTCACCCTTCACAGCTACCAACCTCAGTTAGGTAACTGGGTCTAAAATGAGCGATGTCTTTGAAACGAGGGATTTCTCGAGTAGGCGAATAGTTGTTTTTCTTGTATACTCATAGTATGGTGGCCAGAGCTGGCTGACTAAAGCAGATCGTTATATTTCAGTCTCAAACTAACGATCAGAAATAGGGTTTGTGGATGCTTGCCTTGGCAGACACCTGCTTCTATTCCATTCTCTTATGTGAAAAAGCATTTTAGTCCATAAAGTAAATAGCTACCTCCGTGTCTGCCTGCACCACAGGTCTCCCCCACCCCAGATATTTTTCCTGTCTTCAGTGGTGATCTTAAATATTTGCTCTGCCCTCTACATGAGCCTCTGTGTCCTAAGCGCCGGTGGCAGGTATGTTAGGTGCTATGAAAACCAGGTGTTCCCCCACAATTATTTAATTATGGGCAGACGTGATGGCTGGAACATCCGCTGCAGCAATTTAACAGTGATTTACCTGCCGCTGCCAGCTGCAGCAGGTAATCTGCCAGTATCTGGATCTGCAAACAGATTCCTTGGAGGAATTCCCTGCTCTGAGCTCTCCATGTGAAGCAGCAAGTTGCAGGCCTCCTGCAAAATGCCATGACTAAATCTATTGCACTGATGCAGCTTGTGGGGGCTCTGCAAGGTTTGCCCGGGAGGAGTCTCTCTAAAAATGCAACTTCAGGTGCCTTCACACTTCTCTAGAATTACACTAGGTAAATATTCTATACTAGGTAAATATTCTTCTAAGAATAGGAAATTTCTCCCACCATGGTATGTTCATGCAGTCCCTTGTACACCAGTGAAAAGATGCTCCCACAAGTAGGTTTTGTTCCCGAAAAACAACCCAGGTAGTAGCATACTGGCTCTGTGAGGGCTTTACTGTCTGAACTGTACCAGGACAAAAATGGGACCCTGAACAAAATGGATAAAGCAGCACAAAACATTTGTGAGATGGATCTGAGCAAAGGGCAGAAGCAGTTTTAGGTTGACCACGGCACCTCTGAGCAAACGGCTGGATGCAGCCCCAGCTTGCTGGCTGCTCTGCTGACTCTGGAACTGGGGGAAATGCATCTGCTGCTCGCTGGGATCCTACAGATGCGTCGTGCGTGGCTGGGGAACAGGATCACTGCTGTGGATTTGGTTTGAAATGCATGTATTTTACCAACAAATGTATTTTACCAACAGAATGGAAACTGAGAATTGTTCTCCTTTCAAACAAAATTTTTCTTTATAGAGAAAAAGCCGGAAAAACTTGGGACTAACTCATTTTTGACAGAAACAAAATCCCTTTTCCAGTGAATTCTTTATGACTTGGGTCCTGAAGCTTTCTATTATGAGCAAATGTAGACAGACTGTCGTTCTGCACTCCTCTTCCTTCCTAGACCTCCAAGATGCTCAGAACTACCCGGCGCCTTGGTCTCCTTCCAGGGAGGATGTTCCCAGGGGACACGGCCCGGTCGGCTGGCAGGAGATACTGGGAGATCTTCTTTGGTGTTCGGATTCCATGGGCTCTTCACAGGACAAATTAGGGTCAGTTTAAGATGAAATGCTGAAAATGTAACGTGTTTATAATTATAAAGCAATACCAATTCTGGAACCATCTAAGAGGCTATTCTGTTTTCTCTCCTGCAGAAATCATAATTTACAAATATGAGTCCCAGCTCAATTCCGCTCTACATGAGAGTGGCTCTACCTCAGCCCCATTAACCCACCCATGTCTTTATGATCAGAACTTGACTACAGTTGCACCAACTATTAAAAAACTTGAATCCTCCATTTGTAGCTGATCTTGACAGAGGTGTCAATTCAGTTAATGTTACAACAGGCTCTGCTAGCACAGAGCTGATGCTCTAGGTCGAGTCTGGGCTTGTCTGCTACCTGGCAAGCCTAAAAAAAGGTGAATACTAAATACTAGGTAACTCCATTAACTCATTCTTTCCTAGAAGGTTCAAATATTTTGAGTGCCTGGAAGCCTGCTAGAAAACTCACTGAATATTTCATTCTAATTCGTCACCCGATGCATCAGAATAACTAGGAGTTTGGGGAGCAGCTGGAGATTGCTGGCCACTTTTGGAAATTTTCATCTTAAGTTGTGCTAAAATATTATTTGAGCTGAAGTTTCCTACATCACTGGAAATGAGGGGAAAAAGAAGAAAAAACTTTTTTACTATGAACTTTATTACCAATCGATAAAAATGAAATTTCTTAGAACTGTTGAGGTGGAAAATGTGCAGAGTGTTCAGGAAAACGTGAGGGGAAGAGCATCCACATCTGTGTCAGCTAAAATCCATCTCAGAGTATTTGGCACCACTTGCTGCTGGAGGGGCTTAATCCTAGGAAGTTGATTCATCCGTCATACTGATTGTGCGGGAACAACATTGTGGAAGTGACTCTAAATGTAGATTATACAGATTTTTTATGATGTTGTTTGATGAGCAAAAGAATAACTAGTTCTTCCCTTTGTAAATAATTTTTTTTCAAATAAAGTTTTCTTCATTGCTGACAAATGTGACATCAGTTTTCAGACTGACCTACATGGTCACAAGAAAAGGCTGTGAAGAGACAGGAAGGTAAGTGGTTTAGAAGCCAGACAGCAAATGATGAAATCTAGGTTATTGTTTCTTTTAATTTGAAATTATCCCACACTGTCATAATTTCTTGAGAAGGCCTTTGAATGTTGTAGGTTTGGCAATGCTGCTTAACCATGGAATTAAATATGATAGTGTTAAGGAATGGATAAAAATTGGAAACAGTTTTTGTGGCTTATGTACTACGTAACCTGCATATAAAAATATTGATTTTTCTTTTGCAAGTCTGACTGATGAGTGTTCAAAATCCTGTGTATCTTGGCCTTTGTGGCATCTCTCCAAGAAGTTGGTGGGTCATTTTTTTGTTTCTTGATTTTTACATTTTCTGGGTTACCGTGTACTTTTCAATAGGGATTTGCATTTTGGAAGGCTAATTACACTGATAAAATGTTTTATCTTTGGACTCCACTCCAAAATGGCACAAGAGGTGCTTCTCCCATGGAGCTTCCTATGCAAGACAGAAAATTCTCTTCAGGTGAGAAGAATTGATAAAGTCCCAGGTCAAATCATTGTTTAAAAAAAAATAAAAAAAAAATTCTTTTGGCTCCTGGATATTTGGAACAAAGCAGTGCAGATTCCTACTGTCTGCTGGACCAATGCCATAATGTTTTGCCTGTCATATGGGAACTTATTTCTCAATCAGTTAGTTAATTTCTGTTTGATTCTTTGAAAAGCCCAATACAGCTGACATGCACAGTTACTAGGGACCCAATTTTAAAGTGATTTAAAATGCCTGGGTGAAGACTCTGCTGTCCAGTTAATTACTTCCCTGTTTTCTACTGAGCATGAAACAGCGATATTGCAATGTCAGTGCAAATCTTCTAGTAACTTATGCATACTTTAAATAAGCTTAAGGCTTAGTTTCAGTGTTGCACAGAAGTTTCCCTTGAGTCTGTACTTGCCGAGTTCTTGAAGCTTCGTGGGTTTCCTGGGACGCAGAGGATTTCAGGTACCCTTTTAGGTGCGTGGTACATTTTCCTAAAGATCCTATCGCTGCCTCCATATATCGAAAGACCTTTGCAAATTGGCCTCAGTGCCAGGACAGGAGGTAGTTGGGTCAAGGCTGTCCCCAATGTGTCCAACTGCTTTCTAACCAAATTGGAGATCCGGGGCTATAGGTTGTGCTCTGAGGAATTAAAGCCAAGTTTTTAATTACTGCTGCTTTGTAAGTATACAGAGACCTGCTGCTATATTTTGGGCTTCTGAAGCAGAAAAAAATGGATAGGAAAACTGGGGAACACATTTACTTGTGGGTAGGAAACGGGTCTTGCTGGTGGCTCACGGCTTGGTTTGCGGCATCCCGAACTGTGTCATCGGGGATCCTCTGCCGGCCCTTCCCAAAACGGAGCAGCCGGCTCCGGAGCATCATTCCCAGGGCTGCCCTACGGCAGCAAGCACAGCCCCAGCAGAACCAATAGCCCAGGATAGAACACAGCACGGAGGGACTGGAAGAATGTTGATGTCTCTCAAATTTTGGTGCATTAGGGTAATCCTACACTGTGCAGCTATGGGTCAATGAAAACAAATTACAGTTCATTCTCCAAACATAAAGATTAAGACACAGGAAGCTGCCTAGCGCTGTAGGCACTGGCCTTGGCTTCACAACTGAGCCAATTTGTGCTGCCTGTGGGGTTGTACAGATGTCAATGAGAAAGCAAATCTTCTCATTCAGAAGCTCCTCTTTTCTATTCTACTTTGTTCTCCTTTCAGACACCAGTGTTTGCTTCTGGAGAGAAAAAAAGCTAAAAAAAATATTTTGCACAGGCAAAATGCAAAGGCATTATATGTGCTCTGTGTTAAAACGCTTTCAATAAGGAATATTTACAAATGAATGAATTTGTGAGTGTTGACAAAAATCCAGAGAAAGACGAGCAAAACCATGAGAAATGGGGAGGTTTGGGAAAGAACTGAGTATTTCCTGATGGTGTGAGATTAGATCCGAGCTCACTACGGACTAGCCCACCTTCAGCCTCTCTTCTTTAGCAGAAAGCAAGCACCTTCTCTGGAGCAAGGAGTGGGAATCGGTAGGTTCTCAAAGGAAAAACCTAATTTGTAAGCCATTAACATCTTAACAAGCTATAAACAACAGTCTTGACTTCGAGCAGATCTGTTGACGCTGGAATGGCTGAAAATCGCAATGTTTTCCCAAAACCTTGTTCACTAATTTGTGGCCTGGTGTTCATTAGGACAACAAGCCTCAGGGGCCACTTATGCCTTAGGTTCCTCCACAAAGCTTCAAACCCAGGTTCTGCTGGTTTGGGGAATGGATGTTTGGAAGGGAGTTTGAGAAGAGGGATTTGGAAGTTCTGGTTTAGACTTGGATCTGGGGGCAGCAGGAGAGTGAGGAGCTAAACAGAAAACAAATACAAATAAAGGCACCAACAATAAGTGTTTGCTTCCTTCCACCCCAAAGGATGGATCGTTTATCATTTGTGCTTGTAGAAGCTACTGGCATTAGTTAGATTCCACACTGGTTCCTGTCTTCCATTCTTGGGGAAATGAGAAGAAACAAGACAATACTTGTCCTAACCTAGGGGCAATTTATGGAGCAGCCAGACTAGTCGCAGTAAGCGAGAGCAACGGCTGTATATCCTGTGCGGAAAATACAGGTTGGTCCTCAAAGTGGCAAAAGATAATGAAGTTGATGAGTAGATTTCCATAAGCACCTGGGACCGTGATTAGCACAAGCCCATTCCAGGCATGAGCTGGAGGGAGATAGCTTGGATTTTGACGTTACATGAAGTGCAAGATTTGTTGTAAAGCGTTGTGAGAAAGGCACAGCCTGCTTTAAACTCCCTCCAGAAAGCTGATTTACAAAATCAGAGAGTAAGAGGAGGCAACTCCATGAGTATGTGCTGAGAGAAAGAAAAAAAAAAGGTTGTGAAGAGAAATGAGGCATCATTTGTTTTTCCAGCATGCCTTAGGTAAATAGAAGTTTTCTCAATTAGATTTCTCTTTCCAGTCCATTAGGGTTAATGCAGTTTTAATTAGCACTTGATTTACAGCCTGTGAAGTATGGTTTAATGTGCCTTTTAGAGATTCCAAACCAAAGTACTGCAAGGAATTGAAGACAAATGAGCAAATTAAAATTTCTTCATACTCGTTTTTGTTTGTAGACGATTTCCCCTCCAGCTTTACTTTGCATGAAGGTGATCCTAAAAAAAGGGATCTTGATTTCTTTGTTGAAAAGACATTCAGTACAAAATACTCCATAAAAACCTTGATGAAAATCTTTGTCTCTCATGCAGTTACGCTGCCCTCAGATACTCTTGTTCTTCTGGCAAAGACCATTTCTTTTGCACTGCTGGAATTGAGGATAGCCAGGTCAGCAGCGGTGACGTTTCACTTATGTTCAGTAAACCCTTCCCCTAACTATGCCCAAATTATCAACTTTTTAACTGAATGTAGGATTAAGGTCAGCAGTGGTGACGTTGCATTTACGTTCAGTAAATCCTTCCCCTAGCTATGCCCAAATGCCCAAACTTTTTAACTGAATGTAGGATTAAGCCCAGTAGTTCCGTATGAATGTGTAACCCAAGGAATTCATCGTTTGCGATGAATAAGTCTGAAGTAGCCCACATGGGTGGTTCTGTGTCGCACCTGCCATCACGGTATTTGAGCTCCTGCAAAGATATACATTGCATGGGTGTTTCAAGTTCATGTAGACAGAGTCTAACTCCTGCTTCCTATTTTTTTAAATTTTATGTATAAAATATGTAGAAATACTTAAGTCCTGAGGGATCAAAAAAAAAAAATCAAAACAAAACCAGCTAAGAAGCAAAGACATTCTGTCCCGAATGGTTTGCCTGATTTTCAATAGAAACTGTTTCTTAGACCAAAATAATCATAATACAAAAATGTGCAAAATGAAATGAGTAATTGTGACACAAACCCAGAAAGCTGCTGCCTGTAGGGCAAAAGGCGATTTGAATGCAAAATCTGAAGCATCAGCATTAGGTTTGAAGCGCCAGGGTCACTGTGAGTACACGGGATTTGCAGGATCCTCGAGACTGTGGTGCATGTCACGGTGTCTGCCCTGTTGCTCCCCCTTGCAGCCTCTATTCACATCAACAGGTTCATCTCGTGCTGGAGGAGACTCCGTCCTCCCGCTCCGCTCTTGGCACGGGAACGCCTCGTGCAGGTGGATGAGCGAGTGCTTTGCTCTGGCCAGATGGCCGCCCGGCTTTAACGTTGATTAGACTTTATTATGGATTATTGATGTAATGCTGCTACCGGCTCTGCACAGCAGGACCTCATTAACGTCAGTGGAGCTCTGCATGGGCCCAAGGGTCTATCCGCAGGGGTCTTGCTAGCTGCAAGATCGGGGCCTTTATCTGTAAATAGTGGGATAAGATAAATGAGACGATACTTGATGGGGGATGGCTTCAGGCAAGTGGTTTATTTGAGTAGTTGGCTGGATACGTCTTAGTCTAACAGGAAAACAGTGTGTTGCTGCAGGAGATGCAATCCTCGGGAGTTGAAAAATGTGTTGAGCAATTCTGAAAATGGAACAAGTCTCTTGGGTCCGTGCAGGGGCAGAGACGAGCCCAAATCAGCCCTCTGGTTTTATATATTCCTGCTGGGGGTTGCCACCAGTTCTAAGAGAGAAGCTGGTGCGTGCAAGGGGAGAGCAGGGCATGAAAGGTGAAATTCCTCCCTTACTCACAGCCTGGCACTGCAGTGGAGCAGGGTTAAAGCAGACAGACAGGCTCAAGTCAGGGCAGCCCTGGATGCCTCCCTCAGTATCATTATCTAGGGAGATTTGCAGTTTATTTCAATCTTGTATCTACTGCCCTAATTTTCTGGTGGCCTTTGGGATTCTTGGTGCTCCATTCTCTGCTGGTCCACGTGATATTGTCGCGGGCCCTGCTGGTGCACAGTGCAGGAGCACAGTTGCTATCCATGCGGTATGAACCAGCAGGCAAGCTCCTACCCTCCCGCTGCCCCGTGTTCTCTGGCATGATCTTCACCCCTGTTATATTCTCTGGATATATTCTCTGATTTTCCTTTGGGCACAAGGTCTCTGGATGCATCTTGGTTTCGGCCTCGAGCCCCAGCACGGTTGATCTGCATCAGTGTAAGCAGATCTGGGGACTTTGGGGCAGATCTGCTGCTCAAATGCAACTTAATTGCAATAGCAGCTTAGCTAACGGGTTAGCACTCCTTCCCTTACCCAATCTAATGGGGTTTAGAGCAAAAACAACAGAAAAGCAGTTTTTTTAAATAAATCCCGGCGCAGGGGGCCCTGCTGCTGCCTCCTCGCAGGGTTGAGCACCAGCCCGAGCAGCCCCGCGGCCCGCGCACTTCTCCTCGCGNAGTGTAAGCGGAGCAAGCCCAGATTTGGGGGCTTTGGGGCAGATCTGCCGCTCAAATTCAACTTAATTGCAATAGCAGCTTAGCTAACGGGTTAGCACTCCTTCCCTTACCCAATCTAATGGGGGTTAGAGCAAAAACAACAGAAAAGCAGTTTTTTAAATAAATCCCGGTGCAGGGGGCCCTGCTGCTGCCTCCTCGCAGGGTTGAGCACCAGCCCGCTCGGCCCCGCGGCCCGCGCACTTCTCCTCGCGGCCACTAGATGGTATTTGACACCCACGTCTGCTCGCTGCCCTCCAAAAGCGCTTCCTGGCTAAAAACAATCCCAGCGATTCCTCCCTGCCTCTAATAAAACTCTTTCGATCATCTTTTATTCTCTTTTACGGTGATAACCTGCAGGCGGACAAAACCGCGCTTGCACTAGCCAGCTGAAACAGCCCAAACGGTCTGGAGAAGCGGGCGCCGCGGTGCTGGACCTGGCGAGCTGCAAGTGCCACCAGCTCGTCCCCTGCAGCGCTGTGGGCTCCGTTCCCTCTCCAAGGTGTTTTGGAGAGCCTCTTTTTTCCACGATGGAAGCCTTGGTTGTGCTGTCGTCGCTGGTGCAAGGCTTCCATCACATCCATTCAACCTCTGGATTCCAAGTCTACCGTGGACGTGGCCACGGTGTTGAGGAGCCCAACGCGTGGTTCAACCCCAACAGCACAACCCTCACGGGGACTTAGTTACTAGACAAAGCGAAAACTCCAAAGCTAGAGCCAAAATAATGAACAATTCGGGTCAGGCTACCTAAGGAAAGAGACTCGGACATGGGAAACTCCAGCTCTTAGGATCTAGCACTTCATACTTAACATTTTGGTTTTAACTGAGTGTTTGCTTTGTTTGTCTTGTTGTTGTCACTATAAAAGATGGACAGGACTCTGCCTCAAGCAGCGAGACTCTGATCTTCCCTGCTTTAATTGGGTAGTTAGTTGTAGCCTTTCTTCCCAAATTATTTGCAAGAAATTGCGATTTAATCCATTCTTCACTTAAGAAATTTAATCAATCATTAGAAATAACTGCCAATGATGGGAAAATATGGTAATTCATGTTAGTTTTGCAGACAAAGCACTGATATAAACAAAACATAATTAAACATGCCCTTTTTGTATACTTCATAAAAAGCCACAGTCCTTGGGTAATAAGTCTAAACTTATTTCTCTGATCTCAAGGCATAAAATGTGTTCTGTGAATTGTGTTACTTCTTGTAGGAAAACACTGATAATATTTGCCTTGCAGGCAGCATAAAACACAAAATGTAAAATAAAAATAAGTTATTAATCAGACTAACGGGCAACTTAAATAGAAAGCTGTCATCTATGTCACATTAAAAATGATAATGAGCAGCATTTCACAAGGCAATATTACCAAAAAAAAATCCACGTTATGCGCAGATTTCTCAATCCGTATCTATGTTGTAGTCTCCGAGGAGCAAACAAGAAGGACAAGTTCTGTAGCTGGTTATCGTGGGTAGGTTGCCGGAGGAATCCTTGCATTTCAGCGTGGCCATGGCTAAAACAGGTGTTGCTTTTTTATCTTGCAGCTAACCTAGCCTGGGGCAACACTGATCTTGTTTTTCTGTATTTGCCTCTGAGTAGAAACAAAGTTTTAGCTCAATTAAATACCTGTCATGGAGAGGAGGAGGGAGCAGGAAGATGTTGTGACACACAAGAACAAGAAGTGTTGTGTTTTTGAGAAAGAACTATTTTTTTATGACCTGTAACCAATGATATATATATATATAGTTTATATAAAGAAAATGTGTATATATATATATATATATAAAACAAAAAACAAGCAAACAAACAAACAAAACAATGCAAAAAGTAAAACTCTTCCCTAAGGGCAGGAATGTTGTCCTTTACTTACAACTTGGAAACTAAGAAACAGAATTTTTGAGAGAATATTAAGGTTCATTATGTCAAATTCAGTATGTTCTCCAGCTTAATTCATCTGCAGGGTGCAGGTGGGGTTTACTAATTCCTGAAAACTCTGAGCTAGATTCTTCATCTTTCTCCAACTTAATTTCACTTGAAATTTGGATTAAGGGCAATATTCCTATTCCAGAAAGATTATTAAATGCGTTCACTCAAAATGACCCTCTTGTGCCACTGGCTGGGTGCCTTGTAGGGGCAGCCCGATGCTTGAAGGCTAAATTTGCTGCATATTTTTTGCACAGAGAAACATTCTTTGCTAAGAGCTGCCTTGGGTAAAAGCAATTGGTGTTTCTAAGGAGTGGATGACTTGTGCTTAAAATGTAATCAAATCCTAAATCCAGTATTTTCTGGAATATGCTCAGAATATGTCCACATCAGAGCCTAATGTGCTTAGGTGCCTTCTCAGCTGTAGCTGTATTCAAAGCTAGAGACTGACTGAAATTGTCGTTTCCAATTAAAGTAACAACAGAAAATACTTCTGCTGGACAGATCTCTGCGCTTGGGGCTGGAACTGAGTTTTCCGATGTGCCTCATTCACCCCATTTAGCTTTAAGTTTAGTTTTTATTTATTTATCTGTCTCTTTCATCTCTTTCTCCCCAACTTCAAATGGGTGTATATTACAATTTAGTTATGTATCCCTACTGGAAGGAATAAATTTCTCTGTAAGCTGAATTTTGGGGTCACGTCTGCTGCACACAGGAACATAACTGAAGGTGCAGTGCTAAAATTGCAGGCTAACAGCCACAAATGATGCTATTACCCATAGTGTAGGCTACGGAGAATGATGGAAGTCCAACACATGAAAATTGAAATTATTTCTATATTACTGAACAGACCAGTTAAAAAAAATGTGTCATAGGGAGTGCTCTTGCATTGGCTTTAGGATGCACATAATATTCACTAGAAATAGAACTGCTCATGTGCATATGTGATGCAGATCTCCCAGGGACCTGCACATAGTCACAGTAGGTTTTCTGGAGATCCAGAAATTTGGGGAAATCTTGCTTTTACCAGGCAAATATTCTGAGTGAAGAGAGAGAAAGGAGAAATAAACAGAGTTTGAGGAAAGCCTGTGTGTTTTGGTTCTATCGCAGAGTCCAGAGCCTGTAACTGTGGAGTCTTTAACACTTGTTAAATGAAATGAACACTTGTTATATTGAAATGCCAGCAAGGGAGAGAGGAGCTGTTTCTCCCCATGCTCATCAACCAACACAGCTTCGTGTCTCTGCCCGTTAGTTGCAGTGGATGTTTCACACAAATCCCTGAAAGAAATGTTGACTTTCTGGAGGAAGGCGTGTGTGGAGGACAAGAGCACCCATTTGGGCACTAAGTCTGTGAGCGGATGCTATGGCAGATGTAAATTGGTGGTTTTAGTGTGTTGACTTCTGCAGTCCTTGAAGAGAATCATGCTGGATGCAGCTTGCAACAGACATGCCATGAATCTACACACTGCTTTGTGTTACAGGCAGAAAATTCTTTGTTTTTCCCTGGTTAGATAACTAGGTTGGCTAAAATTGGCCAAAATGTGTACACTGAAATTTTCCTTTTATTTATAAGCAGACTATAGCTTAACAATCCATTTGTTTCCTTATTTTTTAATTGATTAAAATGGGAGGTATTTTAATATAGGAATCAGGCCAACCTTCCCCTTTTTAAATCTGTTTTGACTGGGAGATGTGGGACGTGGACTGCTGTATATATTATAGATATGCAAGTCTGCATGCATGTATGTATATGCATGGCACAGAATATACTGACCTACCTGTGGGTGAGGTTTGAGGTGCTATAAGTGTTCGCCTTGCTTTTTGCTAGTCCCTCCCTGCACAGCAGATATCTGGGGGGCCGGTATCTTGCTAATGAATTGTCTTGAAGAGCAATTCATATTTTTCAGTCAAATGTATTAGAAGCGGAATCTCCTAACCCTGGCTTTTATTAAGAGCAACTTTGAAACCAGTTGAGCCCTTTGGTAAAGAAAGAAGAAATTGGCCCACAATGTGAATCTTGGAGGATGATATAATTTCTAGTGCTTCTTTCAATTTTAGTGGATAGCCTCCTTCTATGTATAATGTCAAGCTTTATTAAAGCCAGAAGGGAAATGATAGCTCTTGGTCCCATTAAAACTACATCACTGGAATCTATATAGACAGAATATTCATGTTTTGTCCAAATTAGTTAAAATTAGGAGTATGGTTTGCATCAGAGCAGAAGGCTATAGATAATAGAGCTGTAAATTTGAACTTCCTCCATTTTCAGTCATTTATTACCTCTTCTTTTTCCTCACTTAACAAAGGCCCCTTATCACAGGTTATAAATAATTTTTGCTTCGTGTCACTTTTTGCTTTCATTTGTTGTTTTTCCAGAAAGGTGTTGTTACAGCAGTAATTTTTCCATGACTTTTGTTCAAAGTTAAGAAAAGCAATGTAAAAATAATTAAAGAGAAAGGAATAAAGATGGGCTGGCTTTGAAAGGAAAAAAAAGAAAGAAGAGAGGAGCGTGAGCTATTAATGAAATGTAGACTCCACAAGTGATATATCTAATAAAAGGCTTAGGCCTGATTGAGCCATAGCTGTAGAAATATGCTTCTTGAGGATGAAAGACCCAAAGAAATGGGAAAGACTTAAGTCTTCAATTAGTTTAGCAATTGAGATGTTCAAGTAAGTCAGAAGAACTCTGTGGCAATGTAACGTCAATAATAAAAAATGAATGTAGTTCATCTTTTATTGCATCTCCTCCCAGGCACTGAGGATACATGGGCTGCCTTCTTTACTGCTTATGCATAAAAATCGCTTGTACTCCTAAAAATAATCTTTTGTGTTTAACAAAAAGCAAAACCAGATCATTTAAACCTAGGAAAAGCAGGAAATCCAAACAATGTGCTTCCTCTTCTGGGAGCTGTTTATGAGAAGTTGTATTTATAGGACAAAAGGATAATTCTTATTATATCAAACTTTTCACATCAAATACTACTAATGCATTTCGGTTCTTCTCCTTTTCTGTCTTTAACTTGTACCAGCTCATTGGCCACTTGCTGGAATGGAATAAGGGCCAAAGCTTTTTTATTTAAAAAAATATTATTATTATTTATATTTTCTTTCTTGACCACTGGAACAGAGTGGAAATGATCACTCTGAGAGCTCCTCCTGTGTAGATCCTGGTATCCCTTTCTGGCAGGTCCCTTTACTGAGATCATGCTGTAATTCCCTGGCCAGGTAAATGGGTTTTATTCCTTTTGGAGCGCTAGAAAGCCTTTCCTGACAGAACAGGGATCTATTTTTCTCCTAAGAAAAGAAATCCATTTTGTTGCTCAGATTAAAGAACCCCGAAGGATTTTCCCTGAAGGAAAAATGTTTCTACCGAAAAGTGTCTGTTGTTTTGGGCGCTGCCCTGTCCCAGGTGTGACTTACAGATCACCTGTGCGACAAGCAGGTGTCCGGGGAAGATGTGAGACTAACTCTTGAGTCGTAAAACATGAGACTAAGGACCAGAATTCAAGAAAAAGAGATCAAAAGAAGAAACAGACAAAATTTATTTTCAGAAATGGAACTATCCATGTACCTATCAGAATCCAGTGAACCATTACGAGCATTTTTATGTCTCCCAATATAAAAGATGTCACAGATGCCCTAGGGCAAATTGCTGTCGGTGCTTTTCACATGCACGAGTATTTTGCACAATTGCGCGGTTGACGGATGATATTTAGTTCCTGTATGGATGGATTCCTTAGCCTATGTGGGAAAGTTTGTTATTACACCTTGTTCTCCTCTTGAAAAGCTTTGTCTTTCCTAAGACAGGTCGTATGTCCTCTATAATCACGCATTCCCCAGCTTGTCAGCTCTGGGGCTTGTGGAAGGAACTGCCCTTCTCTATTCATTCTGCAGCTTCCCCTAGGGGTGAAACAACAGCATCTGCAACAGCTACAGGAGAAATATTTAGCATTTAATGACATGGTAAAGAGGAGTGGCACCTGAGGCAGAGGTAAAAGAAATTAGGAAAAGCAGATTGAATTTTACCAGGAATCACTATTTCTTGTGCCTCCTGACCTTGCAAAAAGAAGGGTATCTCGGAGCTCACATCTCTCTGCAAACTTGTTCTAATCCAAGAGAAGTCAGGAAAGAACATAAAGAGTTTGTTACCACTCAAAATGAAATTTCATTTGGACAATTAGAGAACTTTTCCTGCATGGTCTGTGCATCCGGCTGTCTACTGCTGAATAAAGAACAAGACATCATTTCAAACTCAAATGTTGTACTCAAACTGTTATATCACAGCTGAGTTTTTTGATCCTATGTAAAGATTTTGAATTTTCTGCTTTTGAAATCTCAATCAGTTAAAAGCAAAGTTGTTTTATTACAGCGAAATGGTAACTGTTTTGAATTCTAGAGCATGAGGTGTCTTGCCAGGTGTTTCTGCGTAGCAGAGAAACAAAGTTGTGTCAATCTGTGGAGGACGCACCCCACAAATTTACAATAGTTGCTGGCTTAGAGGAGCCCATCTAGTTCCAAAAGGTGCTTTGAGGAAAATAAAAGCCATTGTCCATGTTGCTGCAATTAAGGAAATCACCAGTATTTGTTCCTTACGGAATAAATGCTCTGCACTGGGCAGGCTTGCTCAGGGTTTACTGGTGTAACCCCCGCTTTCCCTCTGGGAAACCAGAAGCATTTTTGAAAACACAGAAGAATCTTTCAAGCAAAGCCATTTCACATCATATTGGAATAAAAAGCTCTCATACAAAAGGTAATATTGTTGCATTGTGCTTTGGAGAGTTGCATAGCTTAAGGATATAAGACTTTCTTCTTCCCTCGCTGTCATAATTCTACTGCTGTGTGTAATTTTTCCAGGTCTCCATCCTGCAGAGAAGAGAATCGGTCCCAGATCTGTTTTGCGCTGCAGTCGTGTCCATCTCCAGCTGGAGCTGTGCCCAAAGGAGGGAAGGATCCTTCTCCTACACGTGGTCCCGCTAAATGGGCTTTGTGCCAACCTCCTTTCCCCTTCTGCATGCTCAAGGTCTATGCAGGGGCTACAAAAAGCTGTATGGAAGAGCTCCTCACATCGCAACAAGGCCACAGAAGTGCCCATATAGGACCTCGTTTCCAGCACCAAGCTCTCATCAGGAGTGGTGTCATCGCCAGCAATTCCCGCAGCACCGTAGAACAAGAAAGAGCTGCGTGCTCTAATGATGATTAATTACATCTTCTCATATCTTTCCATCAATTAACGGGAAATATTTCTTTGTTTAATTAATTGTCTTTTGGTAAATAAATGCATAAACACTACTTAAAGCATTTTGGGGTCTAATTACACTTATCTGAAAGTTAGCAGATTCAGAATGTGATTTGTGTTTTAATTATTCTCATTTCTGGTAAGACATGGAGCTGGGTACTGATTCTCTGAACAGGCTGATCCCTGGTGAAGAAAATGAAAAGCTGCAAAAGATTCTCTATCAAAGCAAGTTATTTAATAGTATAAATAAATTCTGTGGATGAACCTATGTAAACACTGCAGATCATAAAATTTAAGGAGAGTCTAAAGGCTGCAGGTCCTTGCTCAGCAGTATTTTGCCCTAAGGTTAATTTAAGAGAGGAATTAGAAGGAGAACCATGTGCCAGTGGTGTGATGCTTGGAAGAACAGTCCTGTGGTGCCATGGGGTTGCTGTGGGTCCTAGCAAAAAGAAGCACGAAGTCTATTTAGTACCAAGAATTAGAGTCCATCCGTGCACACAACTGTGGTACTTGTGCCCTCCTGGGGCTTGATAGAGAAAAGTTCATTTCTCACCCAAATATACAAGATATCCACAATCAGGACCATCTCATAGGATATTATCTGCCCTGCATCTTTATCACCCTCTCTGCAAAACAAGGGTAACATTTTAGCAGTTCAGGATGATGTTGGGAGGTTAAAACTGCAAATCCTGAGAGTCAATCTGGCAGTAGAGTAAGGACAGCAGTGTAAATAAAGAGACCAGCTTTCTGCTATTTTTTGCCTACCAGAACCTTATTTGTGTGATTTTCTCAGTTTGACTCTTTTTTTTTCTTTCCCTGAGATAAGGGGAAGAGAAGGAAAGGAAGAAAAATCCTCCCACGCCTGCAAACAGAATTTGCATTTGACTGTATTAAATTTTTTTCCTAAATTGCAATTAAGCAATAAATCTTCACCAGTTGCAAAAATAAAGAGAGCGGAGTGGGGGAAATTTATTAGATAATGTAATCTTTCAGGCATTTTTTAATTTCCTTTTAAGATCTAGAATATCAGTCGGAGTCCCAGGTAAAATAGGATTCTACATTTCAGCCACAAGTTGTGACTCAAAGTGCTTAGCTAAATTAAACAGAACAGATGTGAAAAAAGGAAGATGAGAGCTATGCATATAGGACTCAAAGCGCCCTCCAACTCCCCCCATTGAAGAACCTGCAGTAATTCCCCTTAGTTGACCAAAGTCTGCAATTCGATCCTAAAAGCTTGTCAGAATTAGGTACAATGCTTAATATAAGTTTACATTTTAACTGTTTTTCTTTGATATTTGACAAGGACATGGGAAGTAGCTCCAGGACTTTCTCCTGGGCCAATTTGCTCAAGGTTGCTGTGAGTCCCGTGGGCCGCTCGCCCCAGGGACTGCACTTGAGACCTGGCACCTGTTAGCCAGGCAAAGCAATTAGGAAATAAATAAATAATAAAAAAAAACCTGTTTGCATTGCTCTGCAAAATCAGAGCTTGTGGGCTATGTGAAGGAACGTGGTTTTAGTTTTTTTTCCGCAAAAGAAAGTGACTTTTTACAAAATAATAGCCAAAGAGAAAGAGAAATGCTGGGATCGCTGGAGCCTTCCCATGTGCTTTGCTTTGGGCACCTTTTGGGATGGACTACAAGTTTTCTTACCGCCGTTATTTTGGGTTTTGGAGGACAAGTATTGTGGCATTTTTCACCAAGTAGCCGCGCGCTGCGGAGATAAGTGGACTTCAAAGGGCAAAACGCCAGGCGGGAGATGGGAGATGGCCACACAGAAAGCGGGGCTGCTTCTACAGACCCCTTTAGTAGCCAGACAAGGTCACTGATCAGGGTAATTTGCAGGAAAAGTCAATTTCTCAAGTACCCAAGGCAGGTGTTGTGCCATTCCGTGACAATTTACTGAAACTAAATTGAGGAAGTTGAAAAAAGCAAAGGTCATGAACCAGGGGAGGACTGGGGGGAGCGCAGCTCTTTGACTGTATTTTTAACTCCTTTTCAACCAGAGCACATTTGCAAAGCCCCGAGCCTGTTTCCACTTTAAAGAAAATCCCGCTTGGGCCATGGAGAGATGTTTATGGAAAGGGCTGTGGGGAGAGAGCTGGGACTGCAAGGGAAGCACGGAGGGATCCAGAGGCGACTCTTGGTGGCGCAAGGCTTGTCTTCTCGCAAGCAAATGATTCTCCAAGGTGGAGAATCTCCAATTTGTGGCAATGGAGAAAAAAAAGAAAGTAAAATAGGCAAAAATGGACAGGTTGGAAATGAAAAAGCTAAAAAAAAAAGTTAAAAAAAAAGGAATTTCAGGAATTTCACTGAAATAAATGACTGCAGGAAGGCGTTCTTAGCCAAAAGGCTTCAAAAGGCTTCTGGCCATTTCTCTGCTTTAGTTGCACTCCAAGGAAGGGTCTCTGATAGTCTGTGAAGAGAGCAGCTGCGGGTAGGGAACTAGGCTGCAAAGCAGGAGACCAACAGAAGGGAAGGTAGTGAAGACCTGGCCTCAGCAAACCTCCCCTTGGAGCTCCATATACGTTATTCAACTTGGACTTGGAAGAGCTGAATTCGATTCTGGGGCCTGGAGAAGATATAGATGACTTTCTGGCAGGTTCTAGTCTGATTTCCTGGAGCTGATTTCTTCTGTCACCACAGCTTATCCTTCCTGCGCAGATTTTTGAGTGCAAGCAGCCGTGCTGTGCCCAGGGCTGCATTGCATCCAGCCCATCCAACACGGCATTTCAATCAAAAAGGAGGGAAAAAGAAGAAAAAAACCTTCTGTCCTAACAGAACAAGTAGTTCTAAAAGTTTTGATGGCGACATGCACATAAATGTAGTCCTCCTTCCTATTCCCCGTTACAAGATTATTTACTTTATTCTACGTTGTTACAGGTCACTGGTGATGTGACCAGTGACACAGCGGGAGTGTCGTGTCCAGTCAGGACTTCTGTCTGCGGGTTCCCAAGGAGTGAAAGTTGTGGCGATGACCTCAAATGCCACAACAAAAGAGATTATTCCAGCAAATGAACTTTTATCTGAACACAGGTACCCAGCTCCGGTGTGCAGCCACGTGCCCCGAGCTCCAGGAGGTGCCACCGTCAGCACCGTAGGGCACAGCAGCAGCTCTGCCCTGCAGAAACACGATGAAGATCCGAATTTACAGTCACGTCAACAGCCCAGGTGTTCTGGAGTAGAGTCACTAGCCAAGGGGGCTAGGAAGGGTGTTGGAAAGGACTGGTTCTAGCTGAGAGCTGCAGCACTTTGGAAAGGCAGGCAGTGAGTGATCAGAGATGTGACAATCGCACTGCAACAGCTCCGTAAGTGGCACCTGCTTGTTCCAACTAATTGTTTGTTTATTTGTTTGTTTGGTTGGTTTTTGAGGTTTTTTCTCAGAAACCATCTGCAGTCGGGTCATCTTGCTTTGAGTGACAGCCTGTATTCTGACCTTGTATCTCTCCCACCATACAGAAGGCTCGGTAGAAAGACTATTTTAGGTGCAGATGATATAATTAGCTTCCAGAATGACTCTGGCCCCACTGCTGCATCACTTAGGCTGACTAAGGACCCCGTTTTGACACCAGGGGTAATTGTTTTCTGTGTTCTGGCTATTCCCAAGTGCTGGCGGTCTTATCAGCTTCTCGGTCAGACCTTCTAGAAACACAATCTGTGAATTCCTCGTAAGTGCAGGGCTATTTTTATTTAGCTATATCGGGGCCCCATTGCCTGAAAACCAATACAGTTGTTTAACTTTTAGGAAAAGTGCCCTAATCTCTTTTTCTTCCATCCCGTGTCTTTTACATCCTAAGACTGGAAACAATCTATATTCTAAACACTCGACGTTTGAGGAATGTTGAATCAGAAGGCTTTATCTGCAACGGGCGAGGGGACGTGAGTTGGTTAGCCAGGCAAATAAACACAGTAAAACACACAAATAAAGCCCCCACACCTGCAGGAATGTTAGATATGTTAAAAGGGGTTGCATCCCAAGGCGAGCCGCGGTGGTTCGCTTTTCATCACCAGTGACCGTGTTACACATGCAGCTGGTGGCTTTACTTAGCCTGCAGCAAGGTCAGAGCACACGGCAAGGGGAACAGAGGAAGATCTGTTCCCTGCTCGTAGCGAAAACAGGGCAAGGAGGGAGCTGAACTCCAGCTGCGACCAAGCAAAACCGCTGCTAAGGGCTTCCTCTTCGTGTAGGAGCACCTCGCTCCTGCAAGGCCACCTCTAAAGCAAACAAACAAGCACACGCACACATAGAGAACATCTAAAGCGCCTTTTTATCTCATGCAACCTTGTTTTTGAGGGCTCCCTGAAGTGTAGAGAAATGGTTATTTGGTGGAGGGTTAAAATACGAATTTTGTTATATTAGCTAGGCATTAAAATAAGTTAACTCGAGTGGCAAACTGGACTTAGAGGGCCAGATTCTGGAGTTACTTGACAGTACAAGGTTCACTTAAGTGCAAACAATTTTCATTTTGAAAAACTCCAAGTTTTGCCAATAGCTAAAGGGGTTAATAGAGGCTGTGCACGGAGAAGATAACCTAAGTTTAAAAAAACTATAGTCATCATTGTTCATTTATTCTCTTTATTGAGGTAATTTAATTATCATATAGACACAAACATTTGCTCCCATGCTGGGCTCTTCACATCTGTTAGTAGAGATTTGATTAGGTCTACACAAATGTGCTAGATTATACCATCTAGTTGGTGAAATTCAAGCCACCTGGATATTTTAGCAACATCAATAAGAATAATTCTCTTTTTCCAAATCAGTAAATCCAAGATATATTAAAAAGAATTAATTAATGAGTACCAGATAGGCAAAACAAACATTTGACAGTGAATCATATTATCAAAGGTTTTGTGGGAGATCCCTCTCAGCTTATGTTTAGATGTCAAATTATATTACCAAAACTAAACAATCTGTTAAACCGATCTCTTAATGCAATAAGTCTCTGCATCATACTCTCCTTTTTTCCCCAAAGTGCTTCACGATAACCAGCAGGGCAGTATTTATGGACAACGGTGGGTAAAGCACTAGCAATAACGTTACATTAGCAACTCATTAGTCCATACTAAATGATACATAATATAAAGCTTTTTATCACGCAGGACCTGACGATGAAAGCTGCTACTACGTGAGTCAAGGGGGTTTGACTGTGTGTGAGCATTGACCCCTCGAGCTCCTATGAACTAAAATTATGCTTTTAGAAAGCGAATGACAAAAAAAAAAAAAAAGCCTAACACAGAATATGTCATAAATATAACTGTTAAGAGCACATACAGTTAATTATATTAAATATAAAAAGAGATGAGGGAAAGCAGCTGTTGTCCACTGGAAGAATTCTTTCAGAGCTGGTTAGTAACTTACACAGATGTGTCATTTTTTATTTTTTTGCTGCAGAAGAAATCTACAAAGATTAATCTTTATTTAGGTTGAGTATCATTTGAGTATCTTTTGGGAAAAAAAAAATNTGTGAGCATCGACCCCTCGTGCTCCTGTGAGCTAAAATTATGCTTTTAGAAAGTGAATGACAAAAAAAAAAAAGCCTCACACAGAATTTGTCATAAATATAGCTGTTAAGAGCACATACAGTTAATTATATTAAATATAAAAAGAGATGAGGGAAAGCAGCTGTTGTCCACTGGAAGAATTCTTTCAGAGTTAGTTAGTAACTTACACAGATGTGTCATTTTTTATGTTTTTGCTGCAGAAGAAATCTACAAAGATTAATCTTTATTTAGGTTGAGTATCATTTGAGTATCTTTTGGGAAAAAAAAAATTCTTGGTTGGAGACAAAGAGAAAAAGCCTTTCAACTGGAAGTATTTATGAAAATGCTCAATTTTAGTCACTAAAAGTCACATAAGTGAATAATTTTAGTCACTTAGGTAGCTGTGCAGACATGGAACCACCACATGGCTCTGTGTTTGAATTAATTTTTAACAAGTTCTTCATGCTGAAAAGGAGAAACATACAGTGGTCACATCAGCAGTGCTATCAGTCCCTGGACGCCACCTATAGTCCCTACCTATATGTGATAAGTGTGAGTCCATATATAAATTCACGTGTGTTCTATTTCCAAGGTGGCTGTAGCTGCATATGTAAAATGGAGAATATATTACTGATTTGTTTTGATTATGAGGACTGTATAGGCTGTCAGAGTTGCTGTCATCTTGCTGGATGAAGAGCTTTCGCTTTGGATGCAAAACCTATGGCCATGGCCAGTGTGCAGTGATATATCCGTAGCTTCAGGTTTTCCAGAAATAGTCTTTAATCTGTGTTGTTGCTTCCGATGTGGGACTGGTACCAGTCTGTAGCCTGAAAATGGATGAGGTTTATGCAACATCCATGCTCACAGCTCACGTGTTCCCCCAGATGTCCTCACCCCAGTCCAGATGAAGTGGTGACACTCCAGATGAGGAGCAAACTCATTGCTGGTAACCAGAGAGAAGTGTTTATCTAGGCACAGCATTATGAGATGTGGTGTAAGGCTTAACGTCTAACTTGTCACTGCAAGAGCAAGTTTGGGTAAAAGCTTTCTAAATCCATATAATTGTACTTAATTATTTACATAATGAAATGATTTTTAAAAGAGAACAACTAAATGTTGATGATTCAGTCGAAAGAATTTTCTGAATCTCCAAACTAACCTCCTCTGGGAAGAGTCATTGGCCGAAGGACACGTCTTCACTCCGAAGCAGGTAGATATTTGTGAAATGTGTGCAGTCCATCAGCACACCTAAAGGAGGAAGCAGCCACATGGCTGACCCATCAGGCCACAGCTTTGAGAATCCTGAAGAAAATGATCAGCCTTGCATTGACTTTTTAATTCCAACTGAATATACAAGAAATGGGAGTTTCTTTTGCGAGCCCACAAGTTATGGAGAGATGCCGTAAAGGCACTAGAGATACCCATGGGGCTGAAACTTAGGCTGAGACTTTATTTTTTTATTGATGAGGTTGAACTCGGGAAGGGATAGAGATTTATGGACACTGATTTATGCCCTCGGTGTTCTGCTGTCAACAGGTTGGGGTGACGTTCAACCAGTTACCTGCTTTCTGCTGAATTTCTATGAAGATTTTAGAAAGCGACTATTAGATTTTTTTAAGAGAGTAGCATTTTTTTTCGGTAGTATAAGGGCACCTCTGTATTTGATGGGTGTTTCACATACTTTATTTCAAATAGGTACTAACATTTTAGTTATCTTGATGCTTGTGACAGGTCTTGCTCCTGTATCAAATCTGTGATGTTGGGGTCTTGAGAGCACCACTGGTCTGCACACCCTGCCCCATTTCAGCCCAGCCCGAGGCCATCGGTCCAGCCCAGTGACACTGTAATAGTGCTGATCTCCAGCCCTGCCACATCCCTGCCCCTGCCTGGTCACAGCCTTCATCTGTGGGGAGAACATGGGGAACAGGGTTATGACAAGGACCCAGCAATGAAAAGGTGGCTCCTCCAGAGCTATTCTAGCATCCCATGTGACAAAAGATGATAGAAAAATCTTTGTGTTGCGAACAGATGTTTTTCCCACCCTGTTCAAAACAGCAAGCCACAAGCTTTGTATATGATCAAACATCCTTCCATTCTAAGGTGTATCCAGAACTGAAATTTCAGTAAAAATAATAATATTGGGAAAGTCTATGGCTTTTGCTTTTTTTCTCTGGTATGACTTTTATAAGGATTCTGCAGCACTTAGTCACATGCAGGACTCTGTCCTTTGGTGATAAAAACACCCCTCATACATCTCCTTCCCCAACATATCCTAGGACAGTCAAGCTGCATCTTTTTGAAATGAGACACTGGAACTTATGTGGCAGTTTTGGGTGGGATTTTGGTTATTGCTGTTAGTGAGAGCTGCGCTGTCATAACCTACACCAATATTTTATAGTGAATGGAGATTCCTTCACTGAATAAAGAAAACCCAGAAGTTATCACCAGCAGGATAGTGAGAGTAAAAGATGCTGAGAAGAGAAAGAAGTATTGTTTCAACAGGAGAAATATAACATGAAGACTAGGAAAAGTGCTGCTCTAAAGTTTTTAATTGATAGTGTTAAACTTGCCTACACAAAATGCTACAAAAAAATGCTAATTGGAATTTCTCCAGTGCTTGAGCCCAGGAATGCATAGATGTGGCCTGCAGATGTGTCAGGTCCCTGCTCTACTCCCAGGCAACCTTTTACCCCAGTGTACTCTTTAGATGTAGACAAGAAATAAGCAAAAATTAACTGCATGTGGACATGTACGAGGTCGCATATGTAGCAACCATTTAGTGTGTCAAACCATGGCTATGGCACAGCAAAGGAGCTGGGCGGCTCTCAGCATCCACCCTTCAACAGAGCATCGCTAACCGGAGATGCTGAAAGAATATTAAAATACGGACGGCTGAATTGGAGCGTGTTCTTCTCTTCGTCTTTCCTGGTCTCAGCGAAACACTGCAGCGAGCTTGTTCTCTGCGCTGATAAACTTCCCGTTAATGAAAACTTTGGTGTCTGCCTGAAGCAAGGAGGCGGTTCATGGGAGCAGCAGAAAGTCTCGAATACCTTCAAGTGGGCTGCACATTGAACTGCACAAATATTGGGCTTTCTGATTGCCCAGGATCAAAGCCAAAACGAGCAGACTGATACGGAGCCTATAAAAATCAATTCTTTAGGAAGATGCCTGCCCGTATTTATTCTTTTGGAATAATAAATGAAGAAGTGATTTCAGCTGGAAGAGACACATTGTGGGCAGCTGCTGTGAGTTCAGGCAAGTGTTATTGTTGGGAGGTAACAATTGCATGGATTTTAATTGAAGAATAACTTGTTAGAAATAAGTTAAACAGTTTTCTGAGAAACTGGAGGCTGTTCACCACACAGGCCACACCAAACCAATGGCCTGGCCTCATAGCTCTGCTGCACGTATTTTGGATAGCATATTTATCCACAGAACTGATACATATTAAATGTCTTTTATTGTATTTTTAACTATTTTTTTTAAAGTAAACCTGAGGGAGGCCTAGCTAAGTTGATAGTAATCTAGAAAGACAGAACATTGGCCTTCCTGCCAGCCTGTGGTTAGTTATGGTAAACTGCTATCTGTAATTTACTCCTGCCCGCAATGGAAAAGAGAGTTTTGCTCAAATGTGTATTACATTACATGGGGTTACATCCCATGTGGTGACATGGCAGTGTGTAACTTCACACAACCAGATAAAACGCAACATGTTTTTTCAATGTATTTGAGCAGAATGTCCGGGTCCATTCCGATAGGAAAGGCATTTGCAGAGGGCCCAGTTCTATGTGCTTGGTTTATGCCAAATAGCAAGCCATTGCTCTAATGGAAATGCTAATCATCATGTTTTTCTGCAAATCTTGCAGAAGTAAATCCAGAGTATCTTTTAATTGGGAGCCTTTCTTTATGGTCTTCAGATGTTTAGAAATGTGCATAATCTAATCTTATTAGGGCCAGATTCTACATGCTGCACGCTCTGACAAAAGGGGAGAAAGTTCTTGCCTGCAGCCTCTACTCTGCTCTATTGTGCACTGATTGTTGCATTATGGAATTACAGCGTGCGGACACTTAACACAGCTCTCACTGCCAATCCTTTGTTCCTCCTCTCCTGTTGCAGAAAGGAGTGAGTGCACCAGCCTGTAGGACTTTGGGTAAAGCCAGTGGGAAAATCATTGAGGGAATAAAGCTTCATTGCAAAATGCACTCTAGTTGAAACAAAATTATTTCGTGTAATGGTATCATTCATAAGGGAACTGTGGATCAGAAAGGAAAAAAATCTTATAAAACTTAGCATATGTAAGCTTTCATTTTTAGAGTAGATATCTTTTAATATTAAGTAGTGCAGGAACCAAAATAAAATTTCTGAGTGCGGGTGAATGTAATAGTACTGTTGATTAAAGAAAGCCACAGAGATCGTCTAAATTTTGTCTTTCATTCAACAACTGAATTTAGTCGCATTTTAGAGTAACATATTCCTTTCAATACAGAATTCACACGGTTTCAGTTTAAGGAATTTCACTTACTACTAAGAAACTTTAGCAATAGTAAAATTGCTTAACTAACTTTCACACAGGTCTCCTGCCTGTTGCTTTGCTCTGTGCCTCCCAAAACAGCTAACTGGTAGGACAGAGGAGTCTGTGAATATGAGCTGAAATTTGGACTGACTGAATACATCCTTCTATCTCTTTCATAAGCTTCATTCGGTGGCTTACTTATGTCGACATATTTAGTCCTGTACCCATTTCTATATTAAATTTTGGCTCAGCTGGTTTAATAGCATCTTAAGAAACAAAAAAAGGACTGATCTCTAGTGGTCTGTATTTGGATTGGGACCTCTTTCCACCTCATCATTTTTCCTCCCCAAGAGGGATATAATACGGCCAAAGGCTGGTGGTGAAATCAAAAAAATCCATCACTTGTTCACAGTGTGCAAGCCGAGAAAGAATGAATGATCAGGAAAACGATTTTTTAAGTGTAAGGTAATGTCAACCCTAGCAGGAATAATTTGTGCCCTTCAGCATCTGCAGCTGCGTAATAGTCACAAGGGAGTTGTTGGACTGATTTTTTTTTTTTTTTGTTAAGTGTTAGCAAAGTCAGAACTCCAAATGCAAAATATATTGCTTGGGAACATTGGGAGGATTTGAGTCTGTCTCTAAAGACCACGGGTACAGACTGCAGTAAGAGACACAGATGCAGTATTTCGGTACCCTGATGGGGATACTGTCCTTGCAATGCTGCTCAAGTTAGGGAAAATAAAATTGCCACATTTTCCCAGGCCTGTAGCCTCAATCTGGTAAGAAGAAAAGTATCTCTAAGTAGAAATATACTAAAAAATGCCTATAGGAAATACTTAAGTCTTCACCCAGGACAAAGGAATTTGGCAGAAATACATAATGCTATTTTTGACAATATAACTGGTGATAGCACTGTCTTGTACACCCTTACAATACATAAAATGGGCCTTGCAGCATTATCTATAAGCAGGAACACCTGGGGCATGTGTCAGTGAAAGGAAAATGATGTATTTCTTGTTTGAGGCTTTAACTGCTCTAGCCTAAATTCAGTCTTGATCTGACTACTTTGATCTCCATTGCCGAATTTGGCACTTGGATGCCAGGCACTCCAGAAGATGCTGTAATTAGTAGAAATGAAATATAGTGTGATGCATTTTTCTGCAAAAAGAAAAAAAAAACTCCCTCTTGCAACTTGCCTGTCTATGGAAAGTCAACAGAAGTCTATATGTGATTGAGGTGTCCCTTGAGCCTTCTTCCCTTAAGTATTAGTGAGACTTCAGCACAGTGAGACTGGCTGTACTGTTTCAGAGAGAAAAAGAGGTAAGGAAGCATTCAGGACTCTGGGGAACTTAATGTAAGATGCAATAAATCAAGACCTCATAAATACAGAACAGGTAGCAATGCAACCAGGGACACAGCTGAACTGGATGTTCAAGTTCAAAGTTGTATCTCATATAGCACTGGCCCACCATAAAATATCTCCTGCTTCTATCCTCACTTGGTAACATCACAGGAGACCATGAGATGTCATTTCTTTCTCACTCCTAAACTTCATAATGATTCAAATTAGCTCAACTTTATGGAATACCAGTTTATGATTTTGACTTGGCGTTTGTGGAGGCATTTGTTGTATAATACTGTTTCTATCTGAAGTTTAGCGACACTCTCATGCCTGTCCTGCAGGTGATTCACATTTGTGATGCCTTTGCTATATATTTTCAGCTCACTCAAGGCAAATTCATGTTTTTTGCCACATGCAGAAGTAAAAGTTGTGATGGTACCTGCCTTATTGCTGTATTGTTGGTACCTGCTGTACTGGAAAAATTACCAGGTAGATAATTATATATATCCTGATGAAGATGCTATGATTATTGAAAATCCTTTATCAAATTCCAGTCCTGGCTTCGAATAAGCATCATCTCTACATTTAGAGCAGATCTATAGCTGCTCCAAGTGGATTTCACTGAAACCACTGAGCTAGAGCACTGATTCATCAGTGATGAATCTTACCCGAGGTGCTTTTTAAATTAGGGGTGAACTGTTTCCTTCCTTTTTTTTTGTAGGCACAAAAAATACCTATTTCCTTGTGCAAGGCTGAAGGAGCACTACAAGGATTGCACCTTCACATGGAATATGCAGTCCTCTGTATTGCAGTCAGGACTGTGCACCCATGTGAAGGCAGAATTTGGTCAGCCTGTACACACACAATTCCATATAAACATGAAGGCGCTCCTTTCTCTATCCATGATTGTTCTAGTGAAACAAAAAAAAATCATCAGAAGGTGAATCACTGCTGCAACTGATACTTGCCAAGACATGAAAAAATGGGGATGGCCTGTGAAATAAGATGCAATGGGAATAAGAGTGAAAACAAAGGAATTGCTCAAAAATACTAGATACTACTGCATGATAATGGAAAATAATTACCAAAATCTACAAATGTTACATCTCAATTGCTTTCTGCCCTTGTGTGGAAATTGGTGTATGTGTTTTAAAGTGTCATGCTGGAAATTAACAATGATAAAAATAAAACACTTGTAATGTAAAATATTACATGCCTTCTCTCAGGATTGAGACATAGCACTCAAGAGGATTAGCTTAAAAAAGTCAGATAATCCTCACAAGTGGGATAAATATATCTTATAAAAATTCCTGGAGCATACTCTCAAGAAGCAATTCACTAAAATTAAATTAGCAATATCATTAGGCTTCCTATAGAAATATTTTTAAAAAGTTGTTAAATATCAATCAAAAGTAGTACCCAACATTATTTTCTCATGTACCTGAATTTCATTTCTGCCTCTTTAGCGTTAGGTGTCTGTTCATCTTAGCAGTGACAGGAGCGATGAACAAATGAGATTTTGTGCTGGGATCCTTCCTTGTAAAATATTCCTTGGGTGGGAGAGGTAAACATGCTTATTTTGTTGCTTGATGCAGAGGAAATTGTAGCCTGTAAGAAGAAGGTTTGGGCTGCAGTTTGTAGCTTGTTGTCTCTTTGGGATGTCCCAAATGTGAAGAGGACAGAGGTTTTCAGCTGCTGTGGAGGAGAAAAGACTCCTGCCTAAGATTACAGCTCATCAGCAGGTTTTCACTTAGTGATTAGGCAGGCTGATTAGCTTAAAATTTAAGGACTCCAAATTACCAAATAATTAAGCAGCAAAATGTGGGGAAATTTATGAAGGAGAAAAGGAAGTGTTCTTATCTTCATCAAATGCAGTAGCAGGAAGAAATGTTGATAAAAAGAGAGGTGTCCCCCAAGACTAGGGAGTGTAATGGAGGCTGCATGTAGAAATTGGGTGACATATCCAAAAAAAAGAAATGCTAAGTAAGTGTCACTTTATGAAGTGTCACTTTATGGAGTGACACTTTCTTTTTATCACAAAAGAGTAGCTCTCAGGAGTAGTTGCGAAGCAAGAAAGAGTGGTGGAGTTCAGGTGAACATTCAAAGGTACAAGGAACAAAGCAAAAAAAAAGAAAAATGTCCATTTGCAGCTTAAAGTTTGACACAACCAGTAATGAAACAGTTTCACGGGAAAGGGAAAAGCAAGAAAGATAAGGCCAGAACTGGAAGGGCACAAGTGAGATGGGGCAACTGAGAGATAATAGAAGAAAGGATTCCCTGCTGAAGTAAGGAAAAAGAGATGGAAAAGACACAAGGAAGAAAAAGATGTGTTAAAATTGGATCAAATTGCAATGTTTTCTGGTGCAGTTTGGTTATTTTATGTTTTGGAGGGCAGTAAGATGATCCAAGCTGATGATCTCTGTCTCGCAATCTTCGGCCTTCAGCAACAAATGATGACTTGGCGAGAGCTCTAAATTGAAAGTTGAAGAAAGAAAATTTGGGTAACCAGGCTCACTAATCATGTACCTATGGCTGAGAAGAGTCAGGCGCGGATGCCTAGCATCGTGAGTACTTATCCACACTGTGCTGCTTTTATGTGCTTTCACCTCAATAAATGCTTGATGTGTTCACCTCATTCTGGCGGGATTATTGCCGAATCCTGAGCCCATCCGGAACAGCTACCAGGACAAAAGGCAAACAAATAGATGAACTGGAGGAGCTAAAGAAGTCTATGTTGTTATATATGATATAAACATGATATTAGCAAGGGAGAAAAATAAATGGAACAGAAATCATGACTTGCACATAGAAGTGAAGGAGGAGAGATGGTTCAGGAGAGAGATCTAAAGCTAGAATGCTTGAGTTATATTGTATGTTATTGATATAAGGCACTGGAAGGAACTCCAGAAATATTGTGGATAGAATTGGACTCTGTTCAAATCACTTTCGTGATAAAAGGTAGAAATGTTATACTGGTAGTATACTGGTGGCTGTCTCTAGACTTCCTGTTTACTTATAAATATGGAGAAAAGTCTGTGTCACAGTGAAGGTACCTGCTCAAAGTGGTCGCTTTGAGAATAATTACCTCCCCAGGTATATACTGAAGAAGAAGTGCCCCAGGAAATACATAACAATTCCTGAGGCTGCAGGAGACACATTTCTTCATCAGAGTGTAAATTAAAACAAAGAGTGTTGCTGTTTTACAGCTGAGATTTATAGGCAGAGAACTGAAGAGCAAGAGTTTGTAAGGTGGCCATAGGAAATAAATCCAAATTCAGTCATCATAAGTTTATGCAGTTTCAATTCTGTGATAAGGTAAAACTAAGGAAGTTGGCCTTTGCATTTCAAAATTGCTTATTTTCATATGTCCACTTATAAAAAAAGACCTTACAGTTGCAGAGCTGCAGTGACTTAATCTGGTAAAACCATGAATTTGTTTAAATCAAAATGAAAAAGGGGGCTGTAATCTTAATTTTTAGATCAAGGCTGAAAAGGTTACAGGCAAGTGCTCTGGTTTTACCTGCTTGAATGATGCATAGTCTGGAAAATATGTTTTATATCAAGAATATTACTTTTCAAATAGTAGGCAGAGTAAATGGTGCTGTACCAATCTGAAGGACATTAGCTGGCATTGCAACATGGAAAGAATAGAATCAGCCCAATTCTCAGGGACTCAGTGCAGTTAATGAAACAGAAAAACACCTCAGTATGCAATGACTAAACCTTTAATTACCTCTCTGACTGATGGAGAGAGGCTAAAATCTGATAAACATGTTTAATTACTGGCAATTACAAAATAATGAATCTTTTTGAAATATACGAGGTATTTTGCAATATCATTTTAACATTGGCAATGACAACTGTACTGCCGTTAGAAGCTGCCCAGAGAAGCTGTGGAGTCTGTAGAATAGAGAGGCTGTAGAATATTTATAAGTTATTGGCAAGGCTTGCAAGAAGGACAAGAGTTTTCACTGATTTCTGTACTCAGTGGCCATAAAGGGAATAAGAAGGGGGCATTTACTTTAAGGTTGGCAAAAATGAAAGAAAATCCCTGAGCTGATTTAATGTATGCTGCTGAGCCATTCAATATACATAAATTTTGACTGATAATGCAACACATCAACATCTTACAGTGTGCCTTCAGAAAGTGCATCAAATCTTACTGAAATGAGATACAATGGATTTGAATATGGCTGAAAAATTCAGGGATATTCAGGAAAGAGAATGAAACATCCGTCGGTGCCATGACCTCAGGCAGTGTTCAAGGGGATGGCTTTGTTAGGGACTCAAGTTGTTCCATGCATGACTATGTGAAAAAAAAATTTTATAAAAGACACATAACCAACCTGTCCTAGGTGTTTTCCATGTCCCCGTGTTCATCCATCTTCTGACAACCTCGTCATCTTTTATATAGTCAGTACTTCAACGAAGTGGGAAAACACTGTTATCTACAAGTGTTGGTGAAGGCTGTCTGGCCTTTAAAGAATAGCAGCACCTTAGAGCTCGGGTAGAGTTATAGGACCAGCAGGATTGAAAGTGTGAGTAGAAGACAATATAGCTGGTCAAGTGTGCTGGAGAATTTGCAAAGACGTTACCCTAGAAATGCATGTGGCTGTTGAGGTTAATTTGTTGTATGCGTTTGATGATATGGAGAAATAAAGCCTGAAGAGCAAGGGGCCAAAATCCTCCAGTCAGAGGGTGTTTTTAGTGTGTGACTGTGCCCGTAGTTGGGAACTGCCCGTCTTCCAAGAAAATCACCTAGGGATCTGCAGAAGAGGTAGAAATGCAGATTATAGCCATGGGAATAATTGACTGAGACTGCAAGGGGACATTTAGTGTGAGGCTACTACATTTTACTGTGATGCATAAACCCTTTAATATGCTATACATAAGGATGTGATGGTGATAAAGTATCAGTGGTAGCTTGTGCTTTTATAAGCAAGGAAAAAGTTTTAGGATTTGTTAAATTTTACACCGTGAATCCTTATGCAAAACCCTGACTCTTAACTTCCACTGGTGAGGTGACAATCTCCACATGTCTCCTCACTAAATTAAAATCACCAATCAGGAGGCAAAAAGCTGAGTCTAGTTAGAAGAAACTAGCACAGAACCCTAAGCTCTATTTGCATTTATTGCAAATAGGTACAGAAAGCTTTTATAGGGGATGAGAGAGGAGGAGGAGTGTGGTGTGGAATAGTGGGACTCAGGCTTGCTGCGATAGCTGCGCCTTGGCCAAGGCGTGATTGTTCATCCATACCTTAAATATACAAATCTGTGCAAATGAGAGAAGATAAAAATGTTTCATTTATGACCTGATGACTAAGCGTTTGGATGCGGTTGCTCTTCTGCCAGGAAAAGCTGAGTTTGAACTGGTGGACTTTCCCCTTCATCCATTTATGTTTGCATCTCAGAGGTCTATTTTCCTTCTCCTCTCACTCCAAAGGCAAGAAAAGCAGAGCGTTTTCCAATGCTTTTATGTACTGAATGAGCCCAGAGACTCCTATCATTCCTTAAGAGAGTTACTATTTGTTTGCTTGTTTGTTTTTTTACAGAAACTGTTTTTTCTGTTGGGTAGATGAGCAGTTGGGTCCCTTTAAAGACTTGTTTGCACATCATCTAACAGTCAACCTGTTCATGCCCTCCTTTTGCCCCAGCACGGCCTTTTTCCATTTATTCTAGGACTACCCTTACATCCTCTTTTAGCTGATGTTTGCCAATGGATGTTTGCCACTGTCTGTGACAGAAGGGAGAAACCTCTATTTATTCTTTTCCATCACATACATACATGTGTGGATATCTATATGTATTAAACAACCCTGTCTCAGCTATGTGCTCAGGAAAGAAGTGATGAAAAGTAGCCTCAAAATGAAGTATGATAAAAAAAGAAAGAAATTGTAGTATATTTTATTTTTACTAGTTGCTACTGATTAGTTCTGGAGTCTTTCTTATTATGCCCAACAATAAATATTTACCTGACATTGTCCATGCCACACACTATACTGTAACCTCTGCAGTACAAATATCAAGTGTCTGGGTTTTAACCACAGTAAACCCTATATCCATGAGACATTTTTATTTCCCAACATGTTGTAGGAGGTCTTATATTTCTTTCAGGACTATAATGGGAAAAACAGATTCACAGCGTTGGAATTCATTCTTTCTTGGTCTTAAAGTGCCTGCATTTCATGACATTCAGACATGTAGAAAGTTCACTTTTTCTCCCTGAGGCATTTGAAAATGACAAATAACTGTGGTGGTGGTGGGGAAATCACATTTTACTGTTATTATTATTACCTGTCTTACTAGTAATGGTTTATATTAAATTCTGCTGCTTTTCTTAAGTTATTACTTGAGATTAGGGCTGTGAAGAAAAAGAAAATTACTCAAAATATGGTTTAGATAGAACCAAAAGCATTTAAATGAAAACCAAGTATTACCAATGCTGGTCACAGAAAAGGTTCTCCTGAGATAGTAACAAATTAGTTTCCTTCCACAATGTGCTTCTGTAATAAAAGCAAAGCAATGCAAACCAAAGGGCAGTCCAATTCGCAGAGTGATGGGGCAGCAATGCCTGTCTTGAACGAGAGAGTCCAACCAAGCAAGGACATGACCACAGTGAGGGGATCAGGAGGAATTTCAGCCTCAGACCGCAAGGAAAATGCACTGTCATGGGGATGGCAGAGTGCATGGGAGCCTGTGCCATCCTCTGTTCGTGTTCAATGTTTCCCCTCAAAAACTATTTGAAAAAAATGGGACTAATTTCAGATTGCTTGGTAGAGAATTTCCTGGAATGGACTACTTATAGCAAAAAAAAAAAAAAACTTCTTTCAATTTTTAGGCTGATTTATTTTTAAATAGCAAGAGCAAAAAGGTCCATAAGGTTAGATTTTATAAAAATAAAAAAATGTATAGTTGTATTCTGCACTTATCATTAATATTGCAGTAATGTTTAAGAAGCCCTAGTTATAGACAGAAACCCATTATTCTAATCACTGTCTAAACAGAAACAAAAACTCAATTCCTTCCCTTAGTCACTTCTAGGCTAAGACAAGAAACAGCAGGTGGTCGTACGACAGGGAGGAGCACGAAGAAATAATTAGGTAAGAGTACCCAGTGATAAAAACTTCATTATAATTATTGCTAAGTGTTTTCCTCTGGACATTACGGGGAATTGGACATTGCTAGAGGCATTTGAGAGAAAACAAGGAGGTTTCCTGTTATTTACGGGAGCTTCTGCCATGCATGAAGGTTGGCACAGGAGCAAGGGCAAAGGTGCCTGTTGGCAAACGGAACAAATGGGTGATGATGGCAGGCACCGCTGGCTGATCAATGGAGGGGTTGACATGTTGAGAGCAAAGAAAAAATGAGAGGTGGAGTGTGGATGGGTCGTGAAGGATCTTTAGAGAGAAGATGAATAGTGTATGCTTGATGCAGTGACAAGTTCATGGATGATTCACTGTGTTTTCCTTTTTGAAAGTCTAAACTTCCACGTTATTTTTATGTGATTAATGTTATTGAATGGTTTTGACTTATTTTCTCATAATAACAAGCATTCCATTCATTTTACAAGAATCTGTTCAAAATAATTGATGGATTCAGTGAGCTAGTTGATGTCATGACATGTTGGTATTATCTGTTACAATAGCTCAGTGCATAGTAAAGAGCCTTTAAATTGCATAATATAAATTGCTTGATTGTTCCTAACTAAAGAGCATCAAACAGCTTGTGGTGTGCCCGAGATAGGTAGCATTAATTGCCTGGAAAAGACTTCTAATAAGTAGAGTTAAATATTGAAGGCTACCCAAAGGTAACAGTTGATAGGTGTTTGTATAGATGTACCTAGTTTTTTAACATGTTGTTTTCCATGAAGAATTCTTTTTAAGCCTTTCCAAGAATTGAAAATTTTGTTTCTGGGGGAACAGATCACAGTGTTCATCCTCGGTAATAATGAATACACTAAAGAAAACTCTAAAGATATTTTCTCAGCCTCATGTTAGCTGTTAACCCAACTCCCTCCTCCAAGTAGGTACATCCACGTGGTAGCTCAATGACCTTCATTTGTCCCACTTGCTACGAATACTTAGGTACATTCATAGTATTTAACTGTATTTATGTGCGCCTCCATAACCTATCTCCCTTTCCACCTTTTTTTGTGACGTTCATAAAATAACATGCTCATCCATGACTAGCTTCCCTAGGGAAGGGGAGAGGTTTGGCTTCCTTGGGCAGGCCTGGCAGTCTTTTATCCATCTTTCCTATGCTTCAATTGCTGATAAAGTCAAGGTAAATGTTCAATGTCTTCAGCTGGGCAGGATGAAGCTTATAATCCTGAATGACAGTTTATGAAAATCTTGGTGAGAATGTGCTTGCCAATGTTTCCATTGCACTTGCTTTGTTCAGACATAGCAATAAACTGGAATCCATCCATGAGCCCTGTTTATTAGAAGAATGGGAAAAAGATGTCTAAGCAACGGAGCTTGATAGTGGAGCACTGGAGTGCTATATTCTTACATGAAAAGTCTTCAGGATGGTCCACACAATTTCATGGTAGTTCCCTGCATATATATAGACATTTAGGTGTCCTGACCATGGTTAGTCAAACTCTGCTTCCTATTATATCCTGTAACACATGACTGGTGGCAATGGAAATGAGGGCAGTCTGGATTCCTTGAAAATCTGTGAGAAAGAAATGACAAGACCACAGGGGCTGGAAACTGAGATGAAAAAAATGGAGGTGGATGGAGGGGGTGAAGAACCCTCTACATTCTGAGAAGTATTTCTACAACATTCCTAAAAGCAGTCAGTTTTGTAGTAGTAGCAGCTGCTGTAAACTGTCACTTTTTCCCTTCAGTGGAGTGACATCAATTTATGTGACCTAGGATGTAGCCCTCTGAAAAGGTAAATTTGTGCCCTTTCCTTGAATGCTAAATATAGACTTGAATACCACACTGAAAACATTCAACTTTAATGATTTTGGCATACACTTTCTTCTCTCTGGATCTACATACCATCCCAAACACAGAGAAGCTCCTTCAATAAATGTTTTTGAAGTGCTGCAAGTCTAAGATTTTTTTTTTTGATACTTGCTTTTAGAGGAGCTTATATATAATCCCTTTTAAATTACTGTGCCTATGGATGTTTGCATGATAAGGCACTTTATAAATTAGACTGTATTATACTGTATTGAAAGTTGAAATATGAAGCTATATTGGCTAGACAATATCTTATAATTAGAGTTCAGTTTCACCATCTATGTGGAAGTGTTGACTACCCCTCAGCCTGGAGGTATTGCTCTCTGCTTAAGGTACAAGCCTAACTAAATCCCTGTACCTAAGAACTTCATATATTTATAGGTAGGTTTTCTAGCATGTAGTACTTGATTTTTATTTTTGCTCTGTGTATCTGTAGGCAAATGAAAGCTGAATGTTAAATAAGCCCAAGGTTTTCAGCAATATGAATCTAAAGTCAGTTTGTCATATTTGTATGTAGAACCCTCTACAGAAGAGCTGGACACTATATGATTCCTTTAGAGGTTATCAAGAGCTATTACCTGCTTATCATTAGTGAACCAGTCCACTTTCATTCCAAGATATACAAAGCTGACCGACACTTGCCACTGAATATTTTATCTGCATCAAAATGTGTGCTTTGGGCTTACGTTCAGGCCAAATACAAGACCTTTCCACACCCTTATCTCTGCAGGATTTTAGTGTAATAAAGTATTACACATATAAAGGCCAGAAACAATCTTATTACCTGACCAGCATCAGATGAGACTTTTTAAAACACAGAGATCAACAGCATTATGAAAGGAGGAAGAACACTTAAAAATGAAGAACAGTAGGAAATTTTGCATGAGAATTGACGGCTGTGGCCTTCAAAGTGAAGCAGCTTTCAAATTGGGCTAACAATGAACTGTGAATTCTACACGCGCCTCAAGGTAATCTGATTTCCTAGCCATGTAGCTATCCACACTTAACCATCTGAGGACTAGACCGCAAGTCCTTTGAAGCATCAGATGAGGTGGGTATTGCTGCAAATTTCCATGCTCTAGGAGGATGCTGCTGGTGGAAGCTGCTACTGAAAGGTATTTGAACCTCAATCTGTGACATGAATATGTTGCTGCAGAAAACGTCATTGCCAGCAGTCATTGGCTTGGAGTGATGACAAATGGTTATGCTGTTTCTTTCCATTGTGTGCATGGTTCTCTGATGTGATTCCATCCCCTCTGCTGTATCGCAAAGATCATTCAGCTTCTGATTGAAGTCCCTGGCATCTTACTTCCAATGCCCTGCGGCATTAACACATTGCATGGTTCTGTTTCAACAGCCTTTGCTTCTTGGCAGAGATTTCCTTGTATATCCAAGCCTAGACAGTGCATGAAAGGATTTTGGAGCTTTTATACAAGAATCTTGTTTTTTTTTTTTTTTTATTTATTTATTTTTTTTTTAGGTAGCGAATAACTAGTCTATCTTCCCATTAGCTGTAACGAAGACGTGAATTATATGGAGAGGTTATATGAAGGTAGATATCCCTGTAGGATTCAGCACAAATGTTTCTAGAAATAAAGCTTATGGAAATAGATTTCTTGAATAACTGAAATATTTGAAACCTCATATTTGTTTTGTTCAAAAAAAACAGATGAAGAAATATATCCATATGTGTACATATATGCATAGACACACATATACATACACATACGTTTTCACACACACCATGCACATTTGCAATGAACTCTGTTGAACCCATCATGATTTCTTAAAAGAAATATTTTTGTGAGATAGAATTTTCTGTGGCAAAACTGGTTTTCCAGATCTTTTCATACCTGTTGTAAGCAGAACCACAACAGATTTGACTGATTCAATTCTTGAAGCTGTTTGGAAGGCAGTTGGTAGAAGGGCATCCAAAAAGTCTGTGTTATGAACAAGTAGGATGTCCAGTTCCTCTGTCAGGAAACACTAATAATCTTGCGAGTACTCAGAAATCTCCCAAATAACCATTTCTGTCTTTCCTAGCATAATGCAGAGCACATTAGATGATAATAAAAGTAAACAGAAAACTCACACACCAGTATTTCCTGTAGCACATAACTGCATCCTCACCTAAATGCTAATCACAAGCTGATACTTGCCTGCATAAATCTAATCAGTTGCTTTCAGAATTGCATGAGGAGAGATTCCTTTCATCCACATGGGAAAACAGCCAAATCGAGTATCACATTTGTGTCCCTTAATAGCGCTGTTTTCTCTGAAATGTACAGTAACAGGCTCTCTACTTCTCACAAGTGTCCTGATAGACACATGCTCGTGCTCATTTTAATTTCCTAGGCATCCAGCTCTGAAGGCAGAAAGGTTTTTAAGTGCCTGGACATATATCCTGCCAGGTATTGAGCAATTCAACTTGAAGAAGGTGTTTTGTCACCATATAGGATTGGACGGAGTGTTGGTATTAGGTGTGATTAGATACCAAAGCAGAATTCTTCCCTGTGTGTCTGCCATCAGAAGAAAGGAGTCTGATCAGCTAAATAACAATACGAATGGTGTTGATTGCTGAGGAATTATTTTTAAAATAGGAAAGGCGGAGGGAAGCTGATTCAGCGAGGGTTTAAGTTTGATCTCTAGAACTGAACTTCATCTTCTCTCCTTGATCAGCTTCTCCCAGGGATGGACATTCTGGTCCTTCTACCCTCTGTCCTCTCCAGGTGATGGGAAATGGGAATATCCTGCATCTGCTCCGCAGGGGCACAAGTCTCCTTAGCTACACGCTGCTTTCTGCAGTTTCAGATATGAGGCTGAAAAGGGGGGTATCTTTCTAATTCATGAAGAGCAACTCACTTTCTGAACACCCTTGATCTCAGCAGGGTTCTTTTTTCAGGAAAACCACCCAGACTTCAGTGTTTTGTTGTGCCTGACCTCTACGGTAAACTGTCCCTTTCCTGAACCAGCATTTCACTCTGTCCATGTATCCTTTCCCCGAAACAGGGCATGAATGTCCCCTCAAAGAGGGGACACTACAAAAAGGTGCTGACATACTCAGACCTCATGGCACCTGTGGCCTTAAAGGGACTATAGAAAGCAGGGAAGGATATTTTGCATGCGTTCTTTCTTCATATACATTGTTTTTTTTTTAATCTGATCTCCATCAACTGTGTAACTCTAAAACTAGAATTTGTGCATTAAACCCAGAATGCAATTTAGCAGAGAATTAAAACAACACAGGATGAAAAATCTTCTGGGCTTTTTTCGTCGCACAGTTTTAAAAGTTGAGTGGAATAGCTGCTGCAAATTTTTTTTGTTGTCAAATTCCCCAAAAAGCAATTATGTTAGTCCTCATTACAAATGAAGGATCAGTATTGTTTTGTTTTATAAAATGGAAATGCTTGAGCATGGAGTTGCCTCTAAGTGTGCAAAAGAGCATGTATAAAACTGCTTCTGCTTTACCCTTTCATGACTCAAAAGTGGTTAAATAAATTACAGATACTAAACACCATTTTTAGTTTTAGAAAAAAAAAGTGAGGATAAGGCTTATTCATATGTAACTAAAATGGTGTTGTTGAGCAAGGTTTAGTAAACCACTGAAGGCAAGATTAACTTAACAGGAAAACTGCTTTATTTAATATTTACCAGATAATGTTATTCTCAATATCTTTAAAGTCAGTGCGCCTTAAATTGAAACTCTGACTTTCTGCTTTAAGAGAACTTGGAAGAGGTCATGTTTTGAGCATATGTGTAAAACAGCATTCCATAATTGATTTATTAACATATGAGGTCATATTTATGATTTTCTTTTTGAAATATATGAAAGCAAGCTATAACTCCATAATCCTGTATGATCTATTTGACCCAAAAAAAAAAAAAAGTTTCAAAAGTCCAAGAAGAGAGTGAAAAAGAAAAAAAGAAAAAAGTTAATATAGTGTTTTTAGTTACGGTTAAAGGTTATTCTCCAAAGAACAAATTAATATAATTTGTATTTGGTATGGATCATATTGGATATTTTATTTGCATTCTTTTACGTCTCAGGAGAGGTGTTGCTAAAGAAGTCCAAATGGGACAAAACATATATTTTTTACTCTAAAGGCAAACACGGCAGTTTTCAGACTATGAAGTCCCAACGTATATGGAGTTCTGAAACAGCCTCAAGGAGAGCACAGATGCCCAGCGCTACTGCAGACTTTCTTTTGTTTTTTTTTCCTTCTCTCTCTCTTTTCTTCCCTCCCCATCCCCCCATCTGTGAAGTCTTTCCTACATACAATTTCTGCAATCTGAAGCACATGCCTGGTTGTTCTGTAGCACAGGTCCCTCTTCGGCAGCCCCTGTTCACTCCCTATCAAAGTCAAAACCACCTTTGAAGTCCTGCGTTTGCCCGAGCGCTGTGTGCTGCAGCAGCGATGCCTCCTCTGCTGCGTGTCCTCCAGGGCAGGGACTGCTTTGATATCGGTTTTCATAGAGCCTGGCAGTGCCCTCGTATGTCTATTTAATTACCATTTAAATACGTGATTTGGATCAGCAGGTGCTCCTGACTACCCTGTATCTGGCTATAATTTGGTGACATTTCTACATTCACGCCTGAGACGCATCCTTGGGTCCTCTCAAGGGACGTAAGGAGCTAGCAGTGGTCCCTAAGATCACCCAAAGTCCCGTCAGTCATTCACATGTGCTTTTCCAAGGCTCTGCAGGGTGTTTGGGTGCTCTAGTCTTCTCCTTTAACCCTTCTGCTATGGTATTGCAGGAAAACACTGAATTTATCATGTTATTTTTTTAACTATCAGTTTAGCACAGGATTCTTTAGCCATAGGAATCCTTGAAATCGCTCAAGTATTAGACTTGGTAGAGACTGTCTTAGAGGTCAGAGAAATGCCCTGGTAATTATCATCTCTTAATCAGAGCAGAGCCTGTCTTAATATGAGTATTAATCCGAGTAAACCCCACCCATGCTCTTGAAACTGCCTATAGAGTAACGTCCCTTCCTTACAACTCATCCATCTCCGTGTCATATGCTCCAGAAGCAAACTCCAACCTTGCTCAGCTGCTCCAGGACCTTGTTCTCAGAGTCTGTTTTCCTCAAGAGGTCAATGGTGCAGGGACCAGCCGACCTGGGGCATCAGGTTATGGATTTGGTGGTCTCCCAGTGACAGTTCTCCAAGGGAGTGACAAGTGTCTCCCTTGGGCAGAGCCGCTCTCTCAATGCTATTTAATAGGCTTATGTTGGGCAAGTTTAGACATGAGTCAAACATATAATTTGAAGCGGAGCTCATAATTTCATACAAACAACCCTCTCTCAGTTACAATCCCCTCTCACAGGCTGCTGATGGATGAAGCTTGAGAAAAATAAGAGAGACAGAAGGACAAAATGAAATGAAGGAGGAAAAGTGATTTCCTCCAAGAATGCCGCAATAGGAAATTTGAAATTTGATGAAAGGTATTCTACTAACTGTGCATTTGCTTAAGAGCAAACTGTGAACTGTTTAATTTCTGATTAACTCTGATTTATTTATTAAAAAAGTAAAGACCGTTCCTTAGAAAACACATTTCATGTTCTGAAATTTTCTGTGCAAGAGCTAAATTTTAGGGAGCTTAAGTGATTGTGGAATTTTCCATTGTGAAAATAAAAATTATCATTATACACCTCTATAGAGATACTCAGTGGCTTCATTTCAAGACTTAGCTGTTTTCAAGGGATGCTCTTTATATGTAACTATCTTGTAGTTTCTGGAAAATATTCTGTAGCTGTCTTAGGCACAGCTTGTGTGTTGCCTGCTATAGAGATTATTGTGATATTTTAAGATGTTTGTGTGTGCTACAGAAGGAACTGTTATTTCCTACCTTCCTACATATCTTTCGCCACCTTCCGAGATGAAGTGATTCATGGTTAAACATGTCCTTAGACAAGAAGAGAGTAAAATACATGAAAATACATCTAATGGACTGTGGATGCTGCAGCCTGGCCATATGCTGGGGTCCTTCCTGAAAAGCTGTGCCCGGAGCAGGGCTCAGTGCGGACACTGGGTGCTTCCAGCCCAGAGCCAAGGCTTGGGAATGGAGAGCTGTGCATCATGACAAGGGACAAAAATAAATCTATCCAGAGCTTCTACAGCTGCTCCTGAGATCATATGGCAATAATGGATACCCTCTTTGAAGGAAAAACGCTTGTGTTTTTAAAGCTGTTTGTTGGCCTGTGGCAAAAAAAGATTGCTATGGGGAAAAGATACCCTGACAGACACATGAAAAACATTTCAAGTTGTCTTATACTGTAATTATCCTCTTGGAGTTAGGCATTCATACAGTTTTGGTATGACAGCGTGCTAGAATTATTTTCTTATGCTGTGATTTTTGTAGGGTTCTTATTTAACAAATAGCTTTTGTGCATTTCTCCCCTGCTCCCAACCTATTATTTTTAATCACTGATAGATACTTTGACTGATTCCCACGGTATTAGTCATTGATTCATTAGAACGAAAATATTTCTTTTGTGGGAATTTACTCTTGAGAATCCTTTAGACATTCCCAAATTCCTGAGAATTCCTAACAGGAACCATGTCCCTGCGTGCAAGCCCTTTCAAACATGTGGTCCTTGTTGACTCAAGAGCTAACCCATTACCTGGGGTAGACTGGAAGGCAGGTTCTGCAGCAGGTGTAGGAGACTAGGGATTGGAAACTGCAATAGTTAGAGTCTTGTTGAGCTTTCTGCATGATGCGGAGGCTTATTCCAGAGAGAAAATATAAAATGCAGGTGATTTAGATACGGCATTTTGTATACGGAAGGCAAAATTGTTGGTCATCTGGTTAATCAGATGAAGAAGGACCTAAAGACTGAGTATTTCACATTTGTTCAGTATATGGTTAAATTGATTATGAACTTTTTGGTGGGAAATTGCCATCCTGTGATATCTGAAATATTTTTGCAAACATCTTGGGCAAGATTTTTGGATTGAAGATGAGAAAATACAGACTGATCTCCATTCATGATGGTGAAGTAAGTAGTATACTCCCTCCAGGTAATCTGCCATCTTACCTGGCAGAGAAACTTTTCATTATCACAATGAGATTTTCATTTTATGTTTTTTCATTCATGAATTCTTTCATAAATTTTATTTTCATTACATGCTGGATGAAGATTTGGTTTTGAAAATTAATATTTGTGGATGAAACTAATTTGCTGCTTTCTAGTCCTTTCTATTTATCACACGGGTTTCCATTCATATTCCTCTAAAGTGTCTGTTACTAGCTAGAAGTATCTGAGGTTCATAGAAACCTCTTGCAATGATACCTACAGGAATAAAGTTCCTGGGGTTCCACGGGAGTACAGAGAAGGTTGCAGCTTTCATGATGTAGGGTACTGATGTGCCCTACATTACTAAGGGCATTGATATGCCCTTAAGGATTCTATGATTCTATGAATATCATAGATATGGAAAACATTTCAATTGTCTATCTTGTGGCTATAGCTGGCCGAAGATTAGGGTTTGGATTACACATTTTCTGTGTTAAAACTCATTCAAATCCTGCTTTGCAGTGCATGGCCTATTTCACCAGCTGGGTGCTGAGTGTTAGAGGCAGCTCAACCACTCCTTGGAGTCTGGATAACTATTTTCCCAGTCACCAGTACCACAGGTGATGATAAACGGCAAACAAAAAGGCAAAATCCAGTACCGTCTGCCTGAGCTTTGTGGAATTTCAAGCAATTCTCTGGAAATAGTTCAGATATTTATTTATCTGTTTGTTTATTGTCTTTATCTTAGGAAGTTGCAGAATGCTAATGAGATGTCTATATATTTACAGAAAATAAAGTGCATGGGGAAAGGTTTATGTATGTTATTCACTGGCAAGCTGATTTTATAGAGTGACAATTCTACAGAGAAAGTCTCACTTCCAGTACACTTGGGAAGTCAAAGCTGAGACAGAAAAGCTGGGCTGACTCCTTAAATTTTCAAGACAATTAATCCTCAATTCCTTCCCTTCATCTTATTTAATTGGTTTAACAACATTTCTGTGCCTTGATCTGGGTGCTGCAGGGTTAATATACGTAAAGTTCTTGAGATTCTTGGATGTAAGAACTTCTAATGTATTCACAGTGGCTTTAGGAAAGGACATTCATGCTAATATAGAATCATAGAATCATAGAATGCCTAAGGTTGGAAGGGACCTCTAGAGGTCATCTAGTCCAACCCCCCTGCACACGCAGGGCCACCCAGCGCACGTGGCACAGGGCTGCATCCAAGCGGGTCTTGAAGATCTCCAGAGAAGGAGACTCCACAACCTCTCTGGGCAGCCTGTTCCAGTGCTCTGTCACCCTCACCGTCAAGAAGTTCTTCCTTAAGTTCCCGTGGAACTTTTTATGCTTCAATTTATGGCCATTTCCTCTGGTTCTGTCAGTGACCACCAGTGAAAAGAGGCCAGCCCCATNATTTACAGAAAATAAAGTGTATGGGGAAAGGTTTATGTATGTTATTCACTGACAAGCTGATTTTATAGAGTGACAATTCTACAGAGAAAGTCTCACTTCCAGTACACTTGGGAAGTCAAAGCTGAGACAGAAAAGCTGGGCTGACTCCTTAAATTTTCAAGACAATTAATCCTCAATTCCTTCCCTTCATCTTATTTAATTGGTTTAACGACATTTCTGTGCCTTGCTCTGGGTGCTGCAGGATTAATATACGTAAAGTTCTTGAGATTCTTGGATGTAAGAACTTTTAATGTATTCACAATAGCTTTAGGAAAGGACGTTCACGCTAACGTAAAGCCTTAGGTTTTACAAAGTGGAAGGTCACCATTGCCATTATATCTTCTGCTGACATGGAGCTGGNCCCTCTCAGCCTTCTCTTCTCCAGGCTGAACAAGCCCAGCTCCCTCAGCCTCTCCTCATAGGGCAGATGTTCCAGGCCCCTGATCATCCTAGTCGCCCTGCGCTGGACTCTCTCCAGCAGCTCCACATCCCTCTGGTACTGTGGGGCCCAGAACTGGACACAGTACTCCAGATGTGGCCTCACCAGGGCTGAGTAGAGGGGCAGGATCACCTCCCTCGACCTGCTGGAGACGCTCCTCTTAATGCATCCCAGGATGCCATTGGCCTTCTTGGCCTTAGAAATTACAAAGCCTTAGAAATTACAAAGTGGAAGGTCACCATTGCTATTATATCTTCTGCTGACATGGAGCTGGAACTGGGGATGGTAGCCCCTCTCACTAGCAGATTAATTTTGAGTCAATTGTGCAGTCCCTACAGAGCTTCTACACCCTTTTCTTGTGCTGTAGATCATCCAGATTTCTACTGAGTGGCATGGGGGTAGCTTTTTGTGGCACATCAAATCCTGTCCTTGAAGCGCTGTGCTACAGATACAAAACTGGAGTTGGTCAGGAGGGGCCTGTAGACACATGAAAACTGAGATTCCCTTTGGAGTGAAACTGGAATGTAATGGTGGGGCTGGTGGTAACGTGCTTGATCATCTACAGAGTGCTTAGAAAGATCCTAACGCAACATAATGACTGGTGACTTGGCCCTCCTCCTCCCATACCATTGCCAATCACAAAACAACACTCGTTTGTGTTGGCAAACTGATTGGGCTCAATCTTTTCTGCTCAAGAAGACTTCAACTCAAGAGTTCAACTCAAGCACAACCCCCGTGTGCGTTTGCATCTCTGTGCAACACAGAGCAAGTAAGTCAGGGCCTGAGAACAGATTCAGGCCCAGTACCATGGACCGGGCAGACTAGCAAGTGCTGCAGGACACGTGCTGATGCTAGAGAGTGTTTCAATGTTTGGGTCTTTCTCCTTCTCTGTTCTCTCCTCTCCCTCCATCAGCTCCAAGACATAAATGAATTAGAAAAGAAGCTGCACTGAAGTTGTATGAATGCAAAATACATGTGGGTAGGTCTGTAATGCCTATTTATGCCTCAATCTTGACATTTACTTCACTATAGCATTGGAGCTCAATGTGTAATAAAATTAATATTTTCAGAAATAACTTCACTTTGAGACAAAGAGTCTTTCCTATCACACTTAGTTGTCACTGTATTTGAACTTTTGCCTGTGTCTTGAAGCCAAATCCTGGTCTCCTAAGTAAAACTTAGGGAAACATATTTTGCACTTGGGATGACTGTGAGGAATGAAATTCTCTCTGCAGACTCCAGCACGGCTCCAGCTACAGTTTGCAGTGAATAACAGTGTTTGCTTCTCCTGTGCTCTCTGCAGAGATGGTGTTGACCAATGGATATGCCATGCACTCACCTGCTTTTTTTTCCTCTTTTTTTGAATGGTTTATTTATTTTCTGTCATTGACATTCTGTCATGTTGACATTCTGTCAACAGTTGGGCCTGTGTTTAGCGCTAAGTGCTCCTTCCCACTGTCTGGAGAGGTTTCCTCGTCATACAAGCCGCCTGCTCTTGAGTACCCCTCCTTTCCTTGCCCAATCGTTAACATAAATCATAACCTAGCAGATGAAAAGAAATTTCCATGCTTTGTGATCTCCTGCCAGAGTTCTCCCAGTTTTCCTCTGTTTGGAAAAACAAATGTGCATTGCAGCATGTCCGGAGGGTTGACAAAATACAGACTGGCTTTCAGACCAGTAGGGAAGATGAATTTGGAAGATGAGGTCTGCTGTGGCGGCTGTGGGACCTCCACAAAGGGCCATGGGGACGGTCACCTTTGTGGTTAGGGTCTCCTCTTCTGCCAGGTGAGAAAATTGCTCTAATGCAAGTCGAACTGGGTCTCTAGGCTCATTTCCTTTCATACAAGGTTTGCTTTGCAAATCAGCAGTAATTCGGATGCACAGTCCTCAGGGAATTTGCCTGGATTGATGGTGTTTTCAGTTATGATCTAAACAAGATGTGATTCCAAGTGTAGAAATTACTTAGAGAAGAGGGTAGCTTTCTAAGAGGGGCTTCAGACAAGGAGCATGTTTTCAATAATCCCTTGAGAAGAGAAATCACTTCTAAAATGGTGTTAAAAGTCAATAAAAAGTTCAGATATTTGGTAGAAATGAAAAATTTATATAAGATTTGAAAAAAATTAAACAAGATTTGCAATATGCACAAGTAAACAATGTGCTACCCCCCTCTTCAACACAACTTCTGAGTCAGTTGACTGGAGATTTTGTGTTATGGTTAGTTTGTTTTGGTCTCTCTGGCACTGTGGCACTGTCTACTATATTATACTCTGGAGGAAAGTTGTATATTAAGGGGTACTCATGACTACAGCTTCACAGAAGTGAAGAATTTAACCTGGTAAATATTATCATGTATCATGTCAATAAAAACAGATAATAGCAGAATAACTGGCATCAGCCCTTCAAAGTAGCTTAATCTTAATAGTATGATTCAAGTCCATATGTTCTCATTTTACTACAAGCATGTTCCTAACTGCCTACTACACTGAATTTTGAAGTGGATTTTTGAAATGGATACGATCTCCACATTTATTTTACTCAGGAATTCAATTTTGCTGCTTGAAATTTTATCTTTCTTTGATTTTCTTTTTATTAGTGAAATACGTGTCATGTGATATGATTTTATTTGCTTGGCCAGACAGCCCACTTCAGTGACAGGAGGCATAGAGAAATCATTGTGGGGTTCTGTAGAGTTTCTCCCAGCTTATTAACTGAGCAGAACTTTACTTTAAACCCAGATCTTGGCCACCTAACAGATGTCTTGATTTATACAGATTTTAAAAATTCCTCAGCTGCTCTTTTTTCAGTGGCATAATACACCATATCCATAGTTTCATCACATCCGCTGTCCTCAGAAAACCTCAACTTCAAATCAAGGGGAAAGACAAAGAAGACCTATTTAGACCACTTTAGTTGACTTATTACTTCGTAGTTAAGTTCATGAATTAAACTTTGGTAGTTAAAGGAACGCAGTTGCTTTGACACTTATAATCTTTCTTCTCTTATGTCTCTTTAAACCCAGAATTGAGGGCGTTAGAGAAGCAACTGATTTCTGCCTCCACAGGGAAAAGCCATGCATGTAATTGAGTGTGTTATACACAGGATCAGGTTCCTGGTATGATTCTTGTCCTTATAATTTGATCTACCATGATAGGGCTCACAGCCTGACTGGCAGCTCTGAATGCTTCTGTAATACAAATAATAATTATAAAAACTTAGATGAAAAATAATATTCCAGCATATTTGCTGAAAATTTGTTCTTTTAGAGCCTGTCAAATCATTTGCAAAAATTCCTAGGAAAGTAAACACTAAAGTAATGTGAACATAGCAAAAATCCACTTGTTTAAGATTCAGATGAGTATTTTTAGGAAGTATGTTGCAGTTTCATTCAGCTTTACAAACAGGATTACATGAGTAATCTTCAAGTCATGTAGGGATGAATCATTTTTGGAAAAAGCCCCCAATGGTTTTTGGTAGCAGCAGCTTTCACTTGCTAGGAGGCATACATGCTTTCTGGCCCACCTCTCTTTTCAGTGTACAAAATACAAGGGAAATCACCCTCTTTAGGCCAAATTTGCTATAATCCTGATGAATATGCATTTCATGTGTAATTCTACAATATGCTCAGATACAATTTTATATTCCTGCATTTCTACGGTGAAACAAAAGCTTTCAAATGTTATTCACTATATATTTGTGTGTGTGTATTTATGTATATACTTCACCACCAGAATCTCATCTATCCAAGGAGTCCTCTGTCCTGAACTGTTAGTTAAAACTCAACATTTCAATTTTGTCTGTGTAGCTGTGGACACCAAAGGATGGATCTGTAGATGCAGATTACCTTGTACTCATCTGGGGCTTTGCTTCCCATCATCATATATTCTCATACCTTTACTTCTGAACTTACCATTTTGACTACTGCACTGTACAATCCCTACATAAATAAAAGGCAAAACTTCAGGTAGATAAAGCTTTGTCTGTCACAATGAACACAGCAATGATAATAAACTTGCTTCTCTCTTATTTTAGCTGCACAGATAATTTGATGAGCTCCTGAAAAGACATGAGGTCTTGTAACTGCAAGAATCAAGGCTGGGTTAAGGTGACTCCAATATATTTAAATACCACTATCTCAGTCGTGAATATTAGGAACAAAATTTCATCAATGATACTATTTTTAAAAATTATTTTACAATAGTTCTTTCCCAATCTGTCCTTTCAGAAGCTCCCGAATTAATTGAATATATGCTCTCTGGATTTTAAGATACAGTTGTGAACGCTTTACATGCATGCACCTAAGATGTTGGTTCAGTAATATATTCTTAGGGGCTCTTATTCAAGACTCTAAAATAACATTAAAAAAAGTAAAATAAGTGAAGTAAAAGTTAGTCCAGTTCTGGAAGAGCCTTTAGCATATGCACCTGCTCTCTACACAAAAATCTAAATTTTAATTAGTGATTTGGCATGGTCTGCTCTTTTTTAACTAGCAATGTCTTTTATTTCTTCATCTGACAACCTCCTCTCCCTCAGGGTATGATGGAAAATGATTCATTTTCATATAAGTTCACTGAATATATGACCTACGGATTTTCCTATTTTTTTATAATATAATGTACTTTGATGCATTTCAAAGATAATCTTATGATACTTTGCATATTCCTTCTTAATTGCAGCGTATCTCAAGGTGATTTAGTACATTCAGATAATTGTGAGATAGTCAACAGTTGTGCTATAGAGGCCATGCAATTCCATTAGTCATAGAGTTTGTAGGGAAAATTATGTGTGCATGTGGAAGGGGAAGGCACTGGCATGGGAGGAGTTGCAAATCAGAGAGCAATATATGACCCCCTTTTTACTTTTCATTGATATTAAGTCTTTCTGATGATTTCAGTATATTTTGGATAAAACTCAAATGCTGATTAAGCACAGTGCCACTTTGAGCCTCTCAAAAGAACTAGTGATGAGCAGAGGAACGTGAAAAAAAATATTCTAAAGAACTTTTTGAGCTTACTCATTTCCCTCTCTAGCTTTATATCATAATATTCTAGTAAATCTCAGATCTATTTTGGGGACAGAATGGTCTGGAATAGCATTTTGGCACTTTTTTGGACCATATGTGTTAGTGTTCCTGTGCCTCTCTCTACATCGACTTAGGCTGGAATGAAGTGATCAGCACTTGAGAGCTTTTCAAAGCCAGAGTAACGGATCCAGATTTTAAGGCCAGATGAGGACTGTGAGATCATCCAGGCTAACCTCCTCCATAAGACAGACCGTAGACGATTGCAAATAAATAAGCATTTTTTTCAGTCTTTCGCTGAACGCAGCAGCAGTGGGGGCACCTCAGCCCAAGGCAGGTGGAGGGTTCCAGAGGACCCACGGGCACTGGGGTTACATCTAAACCTGCAAACAATCCTGGAGTCTCCATGCTGAGCCATGTAGGCGATTCCATTCATAAACACAGGAAGAAAACAGTAAGATATTAAGTCATTCTCGAGGTAAAAAGGCATTGCTGGAATACAGGAATCCCTTGCATTAGATAATGGACCATATTTTATTTTAGCTCGTGGGGCTGTGGAGAGTGGATTACCACGATCCATTTATTTTTGGAATATTTTGCTCTCTCCAGGAATTCACTTATTTCCACCTCTGCAATCAAGCCTTAGCCTGGCAAAAGAGTTGTCTGTGAAACTTGCCGCACATCTGCTAATATCAAATGTCCACGAACAGGCAAAAGACTCGCTCTCCTTGCTTTCTTGTCAGATGGTTTCATTTAGAACCCAACGGGTCAGAAGTCACAGCATGACCTCATCAAATTAGACTCAACCGAGAGAGGTGTTTAGCACAACAAAAAGGAAGTAATCTGAAGGACATTAAATGCAAATGAGACTGCCATGTGCAAACTTCAAAAACACCTGATCCAAATGAACAGTGTTGACGGGGGTCGAAGGGGTGAGAAAGAAGGTTTCACATTTTGGTTGTTTTTTTTTTTTTTTTTTCCAGGACTATCAGCAATATTACATCCTGTAGGTTTAAAATCTCATAGGTATGTAAATATTTAAACATAAAAACACCCACTTATTTTTGCCAGGGGAAAACAGTTCAGAATTCACTAATAGGAATTTGGTTGGCTTTAGTTAAGACCCAGTAGCAACCCTTTTTTTTTTAGTGGATTTGTAACTAAACAAATCTCTTTATGCTGGGTTTACTATCGAATGAGTCTCATTTTTGGAAGGAAAGAAAAATTCATTTTGAATCCTTAATTGAAAAATTAAAAGGAAGCTTCAGCTGCTGATAGTTCTTTTTATACAGAAAAGAAAAAGCTAGTTAGAAGGTCTGCACATTTTCCCTTCAGGACATTAATCCATGCCCCATTGGCTGAGATGTCTTTCAGCCATGAAGGCAATGGGGCAGAGAAGGTCTTGTCATAATGGAACCAGGCTATTTCAAGATAATATGAGTCAAATTGACTTCAGGGATAGATCTGCTTTCCAGATGTTGGATAAAATCAAGTGGAGAAGGGAGACGGAGATGGCAGCTACGCATAAGGCGATTCTCGTAGTGAATAAGAAGTCAGAAGGGCTGTTTATAATGAGCAGTTTTGAGGTTTTAGAAATTTTGTGAAGCAGGTTGATAAATATTTATCGCCAGCAGACAGAACATTATCTAAGAGTATTTAGAAAAGGGTCTAAATAGGATCGAAATAGGAATGAAAGTGTTACTTCATTGGAGCTTGGAATCTGCATATGTCCTTAAGACAACAAAATGGTTGAAACGGTGGCGAACAGGAAGGGAAGGCCAATGTGCTTGCTCTTATAAGTCTAGAACTTGTAACAGAATCAATGAACACAAAAAGAAGAGATGTTTAGAAGATGTTTATGCATTGCAAGAACCGATAACAGTCCTGAAGACTGTAATATTTGATATAAAGCCTATGGAAGTCAGTACAAGCTTTGTGCAACTCTTCAGTTATAGGGACGTATTTTCTCTTTTTCTTTCTGTTTGACTCTAAATCTGCTCTTCCTCTTGGTTCGTCTGCATCCTGATAGCCAGGAGATCAGATGTAGCTGCCTATTGACTTACCAAGCTCTAGGTGCATCAGTGATGCTACATAAGATCTAATTAGATTTACATAAGATCTAATCACAAGATTTTAGAATTTTTTTATGGACAGTCTTTGAGATAGAGAAGTATAGGATGAGAAAACAGTGTTGCCAAGCAGGCTGAGAAATCCTTGTCCAAGTAGGAAGCAAAAGGTATATAATTCAGTGATAAGCAAACAGACAAATTGCATTACAGGCCAGCAGGAATCTCTTCCGATCCTCACTGCTCCCTTCGGTAGCTGGGGTGGTCACTGGTCCCGTCCTCTGCTCCTTTGAGGAATGCGCAGAACAAATCCGGCCACAAAGGCAGGGAAAGAGGGTCCGTGCGCATTCCTCGCGTGCCCTGTGGTAGGTGCTGCTTGTATTTCCTCAAGCTCGGAGCGGTTTTTCAAGACACAACCGAGCCCTCTGAGAGGGTGCAGCTCATGGGAACAAGACCAACCCCATGATCAGGTGTCATTTTCTTAACCCGGCCAGTGGGTCTTATCTGAGAATCAGGCCAGCTGGCAACAAGCTGAAGGCAATCGCTGGCGGTACGAGCAGGCAGGGGAGGTAGCGGGAGCTCCGTACGGCCGAGCGCGTACACGGAGGCTGTGGGGGCCCACATCTGGCTGCAAGATGCTTTGAACACTCTGTTGGACAAAGGCGCTTGGTCAAAAGAGGTCAGGGCAGGTTCAGTTGTACTGCCAAGGGTGAAAACTATAGTGAAAGTCAATAAAAGGCTCTCATGGCTTCTAGTTTACCCAAATAAGGACAGAGAAGAATTGTTAACATAGGGTTTTCCCTTACCTTTTCAAGGTCATAGGAAGGTTAGCGCAGCTTCAAATTGCTGCATAAGCTTGAAAGGAAGAATGACAAAATGCGGATTAGGGAAATACACGGTTTTATTTTTAAAAGGTTGTTCTACTGAAATGATGGAGGGTGGTGGTCATCAGGAGGGTGAAGTGCAGGCCGGACCGTGAGTAACGCTTGAAATCTTGTAGCATTTTTCTGCGTCTTGTGAAATGGCATAAGGAGACTGAAGACTTTGATGTTACAGCTGAATGAATTTCACTTACAAGTAAGGGGCGTATTTTTAACAGTGATAGTGATTATACATGGACAAAAACTCTACGGGAAATTACAGTCCATTTAGTTTGATTGTTTCTTGAAGATATGATTTAATTACAAAAAGAGTCACTGGGCATAATATAGGGCAGGTGAATGAAATCTTTTTACCAGGTGATCGAACAAGGTAATCTAGTAGGAGTTCTTGATATAGAAAGTAATTTTTAAACTACTCATATACAAGCAGAAACATCATGCGTAATCAAACTTTGCAAAATTTTCTAGTTCATTTTAGATCTGGCTTTAGAGACAGCAACTATGGCATAACTGAGGGAAGGAGTTATTTTCTCTGATTTTACTATTTAGATCTAGTGTTCTAAATGAACAGAAAAACCTGTGTATAAATGCCTATTTCTGTAACCTGATTTTTCACTATTTCCAAAGGTGCCCAAAGGGTTTGACACCCAATCCAGTGATAATTTAGTGGAGGCTGCATGTCCCAAATCAGCAAATTATCTTCAGGCAGTTCAGACATCAATCCACTCTAAAAATATATATTCCTTCATAAAGAAAAGGAAATTATTGAGGGAAGCAGAAGAAGATTGTATAGTCAGTTTGTGAGATGAGAACTATGAGTGTCTCTATTGGCTTCAGTGCAACTGTGCAAGCAGCAAGGGAGGTACCAGGCACTACCCCTCAGCGTTGCCTCTTCCCCTTCCAGTTATTCCAGTTGTTGATGCTGGCGCTCTCTGATTGTATCGTTGCTCTGGATAATAATACAAACAGAGAATTCAAAGAAACTCGTGAACAAATACTTTATGGTATTTACAAGGTGCATTTTTTATGAGTTGATTTTTCTTCTCTTTAAGCAATACTGTACCTAGTAGAGTTTTAGATGAGAAACAGTTTACTAGATACAGAAAATTAAATATAAATATTGGGTGAACATAATAGAAAACTGGGAAAAGAATTTAAAAAGAAACCAAAGAAGTCTTCATATAAAAAGCTATGAATAAATGAAAATTTGCATTCTCTTAATAAAATGTAGTTCATATGTATGTAGTTAGGAGAATGTCTATTTTCACATGCATTTAAGTGTGAGAACATATATATATTTGTGCTTTCATATAGCACAGCTATACATGTATACACATATTTCATATATTTATAACATATGTTTATTATACTGATATATGGATTTCAACACTGTTGTGTTGTTCAAAAATGAAAACTGTTCAAAAATGAAACTGCTTAATGCAAATCTGTAATACTTCATCTGGAGGTAAATGTCACCCTTCTAAAATAATGAGCTATAAATAGAGTTATTTCTTAACTGTTTACTTGAGATAAATGATATTTTTAACTAGTGCACTGTCCTGAGGACATGGAAGGTTTCCATACATATATACAAGATGTGACCATTATTTAGTGGAAGTAATACCAAATTACACGAGCGCTTGAAAGACACTAAGCAGCCCGAAGCATGATATGAGAGTTGAACTTGAAAGTTCAGTTCATTTGCAGAGATGTTACTGGTTCCAGCTGTGTTCTCCGCATAGGGGATAGGGAGAACGTATATCGTATCTGGGATAGAGAGAGTTACACACAAAAGCTCTGCGCTCTGACCCCGAAAACACACCAGAAACAGACCAAATAAATGCCTATGACATACAGCGTCCACTCGGAACAAAAGCAGCAGTAGTAGTCCATCATATCACAATAATCTGATACACTTTGCCTCCTACATTCTTCCAGGGAACTTCTTCAGAGACACTTTGTCTAATAATGCAAAAATAGTCATATATGTAACCTTTAAAATCTCCCTTAAAGTCTTGACTGATGTATTTTCATCACTGAAATTTATAGTAATACCAGCATTAGTAATTTATGTGTTTTAATTTAAAGCATCTGTTTTCAATTTAGATAGTTTAAGGATTTTTTTTATCAGCTGCCCATGAGTAAGCATTTGATCTTGATACTGTGTTTTGATTTTATATTTGATGACCATCCTCTGAGTGTGCGGGTTTTCATTAACAGCTAAAACATTGTGTCTCAAACCAAAAATCAGTTTTTCACAAATGAAGTGTTTGCTTTTAAACAACTGAAATGGCTGTTTCAGTCAGTTTGGACAATGGAAACAGACTAGTTCATCTCATTTTTGATTTTGGTCACTCTCACCTTCCTTTTTTATATTATAACCTGTTCAAGGCTGCTGTGTTGTATGGCATTGAGAAATGAAGGAGACACTGTAACAGAGAAGCTTTACTATTGATTTGCAAATAACAAACACACATGTTGCTTTCAGTTAAAAACCAAAGTTTTCTTTGGGAAACATAAAACAGCAGCATTCGGAGTTTCCCTTGTGGTTTTAGGATGACTCCTGAATTTTCATGTTTTTCTTGAAGACTCAGTTGCTGGAGTCCTGTGAATGTATTTGGATTGCATTTATTATTTTGAAATTAAAAAAAAAAAGAGGAAAGGATTTTCTAGCTATTTGTCTGCAAAGAACTGGTCAAGAATGCAAAGCCTGAAAGCTTAAATACATAAAGACAAATTAAAGGCATTTCTTAATCTGAAAATCCCACAGATGAGAAGGGCCCTTCTGAATTCATTGAACCAGCAGTACCACAAGTGGCTTGTGAAAGAACTCAGTAACAGCAATATTACTGAGTAATGTTATTATATCATCTTGAATGAGTGGTTGCTTTTCTGCATTGCTCTTTATGTTGGTGCAGGGTACTCAGATCAACAGGCTCTTGGTCCACGGGGTCTCCAATCTATGATTTGTGCCACATTTGTGTTCCGTCAGTCAAGAAGGAGGCACTAGAATTCAAATTTAAGAGAGGAAAAGTGCCTGCATTCATTTATATATTTATATATATATATATTCTTTAATTAATCCATTGATTATAAATTAGCTTCCTACATTTCATAATAGGAAGCTTTTTAATTATCCAAACTCCTGTGTAACATCCCAAAGAATTGTGCCTTCATTCACTCTCTTTCCCATAAATGATGATGTATATAAATGGGAGATTCAGTCGGGAATATGATTTTTTCAGAACTCATTTCTCTGCAAATCATGGTACCATATGTTACATTTAACCAGGAGTATGGCGGATTTCCAGAATTGGAAAAAAATTAAATCAGGACTGGGGGATCTCTCTCTAGCTGCTCTGCTTTCACTGATATGAGCCACATTAGTATAATCATAACCTTGGCCTGAATTTTTGGTTATTGGCATTTTTGAAGTAAACCCCCGTGATTTCTCATTTTAAAGAGTCTTGATTTCCTGCCCAGAAGCCTATCATGTTAGGAGGGCTTACTGGAGACTTTTATCTGTTTAGAATATTTATCAGGACCAGGGTTTATAACAGAACATTTTTATCTCGTGAACTCTTAGGCATCCAGAGCTGCCAAGGTGAATGTCCAGCTGCTTTTAACACGACAAAATGGGCCTCTTTAGAGAGTAATCCAGACTAATAGGCCACTGGGTATAAGAGCTGCTAGGAGTGACCATACCCCTGCACTAAGCCAGTTTAATCAGAGTCATGGTAGCAATTCTATTTCAAGAAATTTAAATTAATCTCTCTCCCTCTCTCAAAAAAAAAAAAAAGATTAACAAGTCCAAATCTTAATTAAATGCTATATTTTAAATTCTGTGAATAATATTGTTTAAGAAACATTTAATCATTGTATTTTCTTGTTTAGGATTAGCTGTTTAAAGACAAAAGACTCTAGGCTCCAATTAACTGCTGCCAAAAATTAATTTAAGTAGCCTAATTGACAACTTGCTTTAAGCTACATAAAATCTTGGCATAAAACTTATTGTCAGGGGAAAAATATTCCTAATTTATTACTTTATTATAAATGAAACTATTGACCAAAGTGCACTTGCTCTACTGCAGCTGTTATGTAAAACAACAATATGCAGATGATGACGATAATGAGTCCTTGTCCTTATGTGTAAACACAAGTTGCTCTAATATTGTGCGGGCTGTTAATGAATGTGAGGTACCGTGAGGCTGTAGAGCTACTACAGCGTTGGCAAAAATCATATTTTCGGCACTGGATCTCAGTCTTTTTGTATTGATGGTGTTTCTGGTGCTGTGAGACGGTGGGACCGGCCTCCTGGCTGCCTTTGGAGAGTGTCTGCGAGCCCGCTCGGCTCGCGGTGAAAGCTGAGCCCAAGCGCCTTGCCCCTCTATGCAAAAGAGACACGTAAACTGTTCCACATGTGGGAGCAGAACGTGCACACCGCGGGGAGAAGGGAGCCGCACTATTAAATGTAAAACCAGCACCGAACAATCAAAATACTTGTCCACGAGTGTGCGAGATACTCAGATATCTGCGAACAGGGGGGAGAAAATTAAAAGCTGTAAGTACATACTGTAAAGCTCTTTAGTTTCTTGTTTATGGTCGCAACGGGCCAACTTTCAAAGCCGCTTCTTGAACCGGTGCCCGTGGTTTTCCACCTGCAACGAGTTAGGCACACGAGCGCCGCGCTCGCCGCCCTGGCAGAGGCACTTTGCATCCCGAATACCCGGCGGGTCTCCGCGGCGCTGGGCTCTCGGGCTGGGCACAGCCCTGGCTCCCTGCACGGGGCTGGGAGCTGCGACACCTTCCACATTTGCCCTTCCCAGCTGCTCTTTTCTTTCCTATCCGTCCCTCTCAGCCCGCTGCATTTTTTTCACAGCGTTACCTACACTATTTAATGTCAAGTTAGCTTTTATATTTTGCCTCTTTCTCGTTTAGGGGAAAAAAAATAAAGATTGCATCGGGAAGGTAGCTTGCTGGTGTGCAGCTTTCCCAAGGAGCCTTTTTAAAGGCTAAAAAGGTTGCCTGAAAATATAGTATCTTGGCTCAATTTTCATTGTCTAGGCACATTTTATTTCGGAAAATCACAGGCTACCGACACAACCATGTCATTGCGATTTTTCAAGCATTTTCTTTCTGTGTGTGTGTGTGTGTGTGTGTGTATTTTCTATCTCGGTGAAGTCACGTCCCCCCCAGGCTATTGGAACAAGGCTCAGCTGAGAGCTGAACGTACCGAACGAAAGGAAATTACAAAAGTTAATGTCTAAAGCCATTAGGACGGGCACTTCTCCCACAGCCTCCGTGAACCCCGGGGCAGCACTGGAAGTTCACGTCGAGCAGAATCCTTGCTCGGAGAGACGGGCAATGTCCGGTCTTGTGCGGACCTGCAAAAGCAAAACCCTGCCAGCGAGCGGCAGGGCATCCATAAAACCTACGAGATGCTTTGGAAAAGCTCCCAGGGCACCGTGACCCTTCACACCCCTCCTCCTCTGAGCAAACTGCTTAAAGACCGAGATGTGTTGCTGAGATAACGAGCACGAAAAGAAATTACAGCAGGTGCTATTTGAAGAGACTGCGAACAATGCAGAATTACCTGTGCCCATTGAAGTCCATTAATCTTCCCCTGTAAAAATAGCAATAAACAGTGATTTAGAAGCAGAGAGGAGCGAAGCTGGGAGCCCTGGGGTAAAGCGATGCTTGTGGTTAATTTTCTCTCTCTGTGCGACAAGTGACAGAAGTGCCAAAAATGCGACTACAGGTAGAGCTAAGGAAATATCAGCTTGCTGTATCTGTTATTGTTCGTATTATTTAGCAGATATCTGACAAGAGGCTTCAAGCAAGTTATGCTAAGTGCGGCACAAGGAGGCAAGGGAAGGCGTCCTGTACGCAGGAAGGGTTGAGAAGCTGCAAAAACTCACAGAACCAGGAGGGAGCTGAGAGGTGAAACCCAGCGAAGGAACCACCATAGAGCTGGGCTAGAGCAGAACCCCCTGAAATCTGAAGGTAAGCAACAGCAGTTAATCACCGTAATTACCAACCGCTTAGTTATTACCTCCGTCACTGATGAAGATGCGGCCGCAGCATGTACCCTAATCCCAGGAAAAAACTCTTATTATGATGGATAGACTCTGATTTTTTAATCTTTGAGCGCCTGAAAAACTAGAGACCTGAGCAAAGATAGCTGGAGCCGAGGGGGATTCTTTTGCACTGGAACAAGCCCCGTGGCATTCAGAGCAATCAAGCAAGTGATTTATGCGAATACAGCAGTAGAATATTTTCTTTCCGAATGAAAACAAATGAGCTGGCAAAGTATTAATTTAAAATACTTGACTTGTTAATGAGCAGCGTCTATTATAAAGGTTGTTTCTTTATGTATTTTCTGCCTGTGCAGGTGTCTGTACGTCTGCCACAATCTGGTATGTGTGTGTCTTGTCCCACAGGTTCTCTGAAAAAGCCACGGACTGAGAAAAATGACCTGATTTTTGCCTTTGCTGGAAATACGCTTGGGTTTGTGATTCTGGAACAACTGCAGAAATTTTAATAAGCATCAGTGCTATGTGACAAGTCAAATTTAATTGCAAATGCCTTTACTTTATGTTAAAAAAAAAGTCTGAAATAATTTTTGGAACTAGCATTGTGTTTTTTCATGTGAACCGTGACTTTAGATTTAAGATTTAAATGTTTGCTGCAAAAACTCCCAGAATTAGCTGACCCTTTTAAGCCTGGCAAGTCCAGAACCAGTTAGGCACTGCTTTTCTATTCATTTTTAAAAAGCAACATACCTCTGACTTTGATCGTGTTTATGAAGGAAAGGATTGCAATTATTATCTTAATGAATGCCAAGTGGCTGCCTTTCCAATCTGGAGAGCTCAACCCGTCTCGACGTCGAATGCCACCGCGTTCGGCTCCAGGACTCGAGTGACTCTTTCACCCCACAGTAACATTGGGAAAGGCACAAGGCCCAGTGCTGGTGTGTGCTGGTTTTTGGAGCAAACTGGCCAAATATGGACCTCAAGGCTCTTTGTTGACAGTTCAAATGAAGTCTCCATCAAAGGGCGGGAGCTGCCTGGGCAATATCAGAGAAATCGGCTCGGCAGAGGGACGTGCTGGGGTTTAGGGAGAGCCAATAATCATGTGGGGTCTCCATGTCTCCATGCACTTCCCAGCTCCAGCCCTAAAATTGGAGCTATGTCTTGCTTTTGCTTCGCTGCATCTCCATAGGCTCAGGCCAGCCTCTTCTCTGGCTTTGGAGTCCCTTTCCACGCTCGTTTTCTTTTCCCTCTTCTGATCCATGTACTGTCCTACTGGATGGAGCCAGACCTTGGACCTTGTCCGTGCAGCCTCCAGACCAGAACAGTTCTCGAAGTGGAAAGTCTTCACTCCTCTCTCATGATGTCTGCTCTTGAATCACTATGTCTTCTTTTAGCTTTTTTTCCTCTAAGAGGAATGAGATGGAGCACAGAATCGCCAGAAACAGTGACAATAAAATTTTACAAATTGCATTTTTTTGAAGGTTGAAGGGATGTGCGAGGGAATCTGGAGTCCAGGTAAGATTTGCAGCAAAGCACTTAACAGAAATAGAGACTGGAGAAATAGCAAGTACTTCTAGAAATGTAGAGGCCTCTGCCATTCTGAAAAGCACCAGTTATTTCCCAATTTTGGTTCTGACTTACCAGAAAAGAATTCCCCTCCTCCAGATTCCTGATACAGATTAGTCCTCCAAAGTCCATCCGCAGAATAGCTGGGCAGAGGGGGATGTGGAACTCACCATTTACTAAACTTAGGTTTTATCCTGTGAAAAATCCTTTTTATTAAAGGCAAACTGTAGTATAATTGAGCTAAATCTCTAACCTCTGTTGGAGGTTGCAATGCAACGCAAAGTTCATTACAGTGTCGGCTGTCCGAGGGGTTTTATGAGATCGTATTTCATGAGGAAATGAATTTCCTCCTCCAGCTTGATGCAGTCAGTTTACCAAGTGGTAAATAGCTATGCGTAACCCCCGTGTTGTTTTGCAGAGTGTTTGCGGATCCCGTAGGATGAAAGTTGCCAAAGATAAGATCTTAATCACTGAAATCTTGAAAGAATGATTGAGAAAATGGCTCAATGAGGATTTCAGGGCAATTTCACTGGAGGAAGCTGGGGCATCCCCTGCAGACACGCAACGTGATCACTGACTACAGGAAACTGTTTCTCAAAGGTTGTGCCTGTCCCAGCACAACTAAGCTTAGACGATGGCTCTGGAGCACCAGCCTGCTCTGTAACTGCAGTCCCAAGGCACTGACTTAAATCTATTTATCTCCAAAATTCAGCTATGGTACGGAGCTCAAAATCTTTTGCTATAAGGGTACTCATTCCACTTCTCTTTTAAGAAGCAAAGTGAATAGGAAATCTTCACAAATAGCTATTCCTTTCCCCTGACAAAAGGACAGAGCCATCTGGGTCACCAGCACGTTTCTGACAGCTCCCTAAATAAATCTTAAGGATCTCTGTACTGAGAGAAGTGGGCAAATCAAAACTCCAGACTGGAATATGAATGTTGTCCTTGATGCATCAGTTTGGATACATCACTGCCAAAATAACACAGAAGACCTTCAAGAAATTCTAAGATGTGGACAAGAACATGAAGAAGTTCTACCAAAACTGGCCTTCTAGCCCACTGAAACAACACCTAGAGAATCTATCCTTCCTTGGATAAATCCTTGGGTTTAGAAGAGACAACTTGCTGCTAGTTCCTGCAAGTGAAACAGCAAAGGTCAAATTATTACTATATTTGGACTACTGAGATTAGTAGAGAAGGCCTTTCAATAAATACGTGGAGAATATTACTTTGGATTTTTTTTTCTCTAAGTGCTGTATCCCTGCACAAAAGCAAAACCCCTTGGGCTTTATGTTGGCTACTTGGTGTATGATAGGTCAGACACGACAGGCTCTTTTTTGTGCTGCACTGAAGGACTTTGGTGCCTGCAAACAAAATCAGATAGGCTAGAAATCTTCAAAGCTCACCCTTACTTTATGTTACTTCAAGGTACAGGTTGTGTATGACTTTTACAAATTATTACTATGTTACTACTACAACCTTTCTAAGTTTATCACACAGGACACACCTCTGCCTCTATTTCCTATCACTTTTTTGTAATCATTTTTTCCTTATTCCTCAGTGTTTTCCCAGTAAAAGGAGTGGTGTAAAAAAATCTATTCAAGATTTATATGTCTGTTTTATAAATCACACTTGCTATTTAGTGTTTCTTTAATGTGAATTTGTGAAATACCTAAAAGAAGGCCTGATCTTTAAAGATAAAGAGTGCTCAAATTACTATTGAGATCAGTGGCAATTATGTGTGTTAACACACACGTCATGAACCAAAATGCGTGGCCCTGAAAGAAACTCCACATTGGGTTCAAAGGGTGCTGAAATGGGAGGCTATCTCAAGCATTTTGATATGATATCCAAAGGATTTATCCAGGTCAGAGCAACCTCATGAATTCATTTGAAAGCGAATCTCCTTGGAACCTTTCCTTCATCCTAGAGAAAGCATTAGGGATCAGAAAAGGAGTTTTTTCACAGATAGTATGATATTCAGCTCAAGCAATCCTTCAAATACACAGGAGCAAATAGGACAGTGATGGGCTATGGGTTAGGAAATAATATTCTCTCCCTAGTACATTCACCATCTTTCCATCTTTCTTTTTGTGTTTTTCTTTTGTGTTTTTTTATTAGGAAATTTCCAAACCTTCCAAGGTGTTAAAATACGCATTAACAACAATCTAAATTAAAAACCCCTTGGGAAATGAATTAAGTTCAAGGGCTTTTCAGTCATCAATCAGGGCATGTGTTTGAATTCGCCTTAAAGGCTGGTTTTCTAAGGTGCCAAGGCTTCAGAAGTGATCTAAAGCTTCCCTTAAATACTGCTCACATGTCATTTTGATAGGCATTTTGCATGGCTTTGCTGGCTAACGTCAGCTTCTCAACAGAAATGTTGCACTTCTCTAAATACCCATCTCCCCTCCACCCTCTCCACTTTCCACTCTCCTCAGAAGATTATAAAATTTATAGGTAAGAGAAATGTTGATAGGCACTGCGGGGGTTGGGATTTATTTATTTTTTTTTAAACCTTCTGAGTTAACTTTACAGACATATAAAACACTCCCCTAATACACAATCATAATTCTGTATCATAACATAGTTTTAAAAATCATGCCCAATGTGGCTGGTGACCTACCTTTATCTATAACTCTCAAGGTGGTTCTTGGTGAGGTAGCCAGCCCAGCTGCAGGTTTGCATCTTGGCCCCTCGGATTGCAGTTTCCCTGCAGCCAGCTCTCCGGTCCCTTCTTGTCTTGGCCTAGGAAAGCCCCACTATGACTTACTGACCAGGCCTGAACTGCTTTTCTTTCCTCTCCAGGCTGGAGGAGTTCAGAAACCAGAAGTTTTTGCCTGTGGGAATCTGCTCTACCATACCCCAAGCAGCCCACGTAAAGTCAAAGGGGTTTTGCTTTCATGGAGGGACACAGCACTTACTTACAGAAAAATTATTCCAATGCAATGTTCTCTGTGTATTCCCTCAAAGGCCTTCTCCGTTAATCTCCATAGCCCTAATTTCTTTAGACATTCCAGGAGGATTTTGCGTCTCGGTCTAGACAAACTTCATCCGTGTGTTTTGAAAGAGAAGGCCTTTTGAAACCACCACGGCTCATTGTTTTCCTGCACTGAAGGGCTTTGGACTCTGTGAATAAAATAAGATAGGCGAGGAAGAAGGTGGGAGTCTTCAAAGCTTACCATTACCTTGCATGGTTTCAAGGCACAGGCTGCGTAGCCTGAGTTTCTATCCTCTTTATGCTTCTTATCTCTTAGAGTAAATAAAAACCTCTGATCCTGAGTTCTAGTCCTTCCTCAGGTTCTCTAATGTATCTGGACAGTCCCCTCATGTTTCTGTTTTCCACAAATATTCTTTTTCCTGTGCATATTAACAGGTAATGCCTGTAAGGTGTAAATAGTATTAGCTATCTAAACCAAAAAGGCATCATGAAGACTGTTTCCCTTTCTGTGTCTGAATTCATCTGGTGGAGAAGAAATCTTGCAAGGTTTAAATACCTTCTGCTGGGATTTTTGAGTAAGCAACATCCTCGGAAGGTATTGGCATCAAACAATGAGATCTGATTGATTTTTATCTTTTTTTAATCACACAGAAGTGCTCACGTATGCAAGAGAAACAAAACTTTTAAAGGTAGAGTGTTTTTAGAGAATGAAGTAAGCCATTTCCTAGAATCAATGAAAAGTGACAGCCACCGCGCTGGTCAGATCATTACACTGAGTGTCATTTTGGAATAAATAAGTCAGCAACATCTTAGACGCAACAGTAATGCCATGCAGTTATTATTTTCTTACATTTACATACAGTCTTCCTGAAAAATGTCACAAAGTGTGACTCATCACATCTGCATGAAGTTATGAAAAAAGTAAGCCTTGTTAACCTGCTGTTTGAAAACCAGAACACTTTTATCAGTTCATATAATTGCTAACCCCTTATTCACTGTTCAACACTGAAGGGTTCTTTGCCTCCTAAGATCCCACTAATTGCTGACAGATTTGATTTCTCTGTGACAGCAGGAGTCCTGTTTCTGGCCTTTACATCAAGTAATTGCTTTATTTTTCTCCCTCTGCTCTGAAAAACGGAATTCCCTTCTCCCCTGCTTGAACCTCTGTAATGACTTCTTTCTATGTTATTAAATCCTTGCCATTTAAATCACATTTAGAGATGTTTTGAATAACTGATTCCAATTACTAGGGCTCTTACTAAGGAGCAGCTGAAAACGCAAGTCATTACTTGCCCATAGACAAGCAGCTACACCTTGCAGCAAGGTCTCTGGTGGACTGTATTTTATTTCTGCTCAGTAAGGTGCAATTCATACTCACAGAAGGTGGGTGTTCAACAAATATACAGCTGCCGCAGCTTTCATAACTTGTCAGTCGTGCACAATAGAGGCCTGATTTTATATTTATTTTATAAATAGTGTTATTCCTTAAAGAAATCATCCTGTCCTTCCTGTAGTGACTCAGGAAGGCTGCTTGGAACAACAGTAGAGATGAGCAGTTGACCGACAGATGACCCATGGAAGGTTGCTATCCCGAGATCTAATAAAAAGGCATGGCAGGGTAAAAGGAAACACGACTACAGGTCGTGCATTCCTTCCGTGCGCTATGATCGGCTTCTGTTGTTCTTAACATTGTTTTTTGTACAGGTCACGATTCCTTGTGTCTACTAAGAACTTCCTAGCAATAACATTTTAGGTCAGTTATTAATCATGCTTGTAATCATTACAGCCTTTGTAGCAAAATATGTGCCAGGAGATGATTGTTTGACAAATTATTGCAGGGACTTGGTATAACGGCTTTGCTAATCCAATCAACCTAGAGTCATTATAAAAAAATATGGAGCAACTTTCAAAATGTTTCTGAAACACCCTGTTCTATAAATGAAAAGGAATTGGCTTTGGATAGTCAGCATGCAGTTTTCTTCACAAATACAGGCTCAGTTAATTTTCATATGCTGTTGTGTCATATGTAAGCAACTAATAAAGACAATTTATAATAATTGGGGGATTTGCAGTTCTCTAATCTGTAGATTTATGAAGAGGTGTGAAGGCTGCAAAGTTGGCTTTGGCTGAATCTGTTACTTGAATCTCTTCTGTTACCAGAATCTATTACTTGATGTACTTGTTTCTGTGACCAACTCTCATTTTCTTTTGGTGCAGTCTGAACTGGTGCGTTGGAATCTGTACAAGAAAAACACAATCACTCCTGCATACGTATATTAACTTCCTAGCACTTTCTTCAGTCTAGCCCTGGTAATTAGCTCTGCTAATCTATACAAAGGCCCTAGTTTACTTTTGACCATCAGAGTAAAACTACCACCATTAAATGAAATAAAAGCACAGTTTGACCATTGAACTTGCATCAGCGGCCAGGACTTCTGCCAGCACAGCTATACAGCAATGAAGATCTCTCCTTTTTCTAGCCCGACAACACAGAAACTAGCCTAAAAGTGAGTTAGTTGTTAGACCCTAAGGCTGTGTATGTGCTGTGAAGCAAAATTTGCTTCTCAATATACAACGGTGGTCTTAAAAAAAAAACTATTTGGCTTTGTGAGTACGTATATTCAATATTTAATATTTGGTTATATTTATTCTGAAAAGTTATATCTTATAGTGGGAAGTTTTCATATAATTTGGTTGGAGGGGTGTTGTGCTCTTTCAGATTGACTAAAAGTTCATGTACAACTAGTATCTATGCACCTCTGCATGCATTGCTCTTTCCTTTTTTAAAAATTACAAACGTTATAGGTTGATAGCTCTTCACTGATAATTATAATTAATGCTTAATCTTACTTTCGTTGAAGTAAAAGAGCATTTTACCACTGACTTCACTAGGAAAATATATGAATTCAGAACCCAACTGCTGCTATTAATTTTGCCCTAATAATATGATTTCATGCATATAAAATCATAGTTAATGAGCAAACAAAAGTAGGTGGTCTCACTAGGTATTCACAGCTATGTTTTCTAAATATATAAATTAAAATAAAAATCAAAGTTTGATGTTTATAAGAAGGGAGCTGTTTTCTATCCTTTCCTTGTGGATGTTATTCAAAGCCTTCCCTTCCTATGTAAAAAATAAGAGAAGGTTGAATTTACTTGCTGTTGTTTTAGAAAAGCTTTGCATCCAGACAAGTTGTCCAATATTGCTTGTGGGTTGTATCTGATCGTGCACTGCTCAGTTGTTGGGAATGCCTTGGCCATGGGCTAATGAGGGAACTCACCTAGGCATGCCAAACCCCAGCTGAGAAAAAAAGGCTGGTTCAGTGCTGAAAGTCCTGCCTTTCATGTGTTTTAATTAACCCCATTACTGGTTTTAATTAGAGATGCTTAAGAGAATAATCTCTGAGTTTTGATCTGTTCTCTATAAAGAGGTAGTGGCATCTGAAGGGGTTTCAGTTGTCTCCCCGTAATAGAAATCGTGTGTCAGCATTTCCAGAGAGCAGGGGATATCCATATACGTGGGAAAAAAATGGGTTTTAGATCATGATAGAAGGGTAAATTTTCATGTCTGCCCTGTGCAAAGGCCTGCAAGTCAGTAAATTTGAAGCCAGTGCCAGAATTTGGGAGCAGAGCAGCTATGTTTGTGCAAGAAGGTGCCCAAGCTCATACGACAACATTGGTGTGAACCACTGCCAGCTCAGAGCATCTCTGCTCCTGATCCGCTGGAACGAATTATGTAGATCTACCTTTGGATACCTGAAATTAGCCCCGTAAGGGCAAATTTCCCAAAATGTTTGGAAAAGAACAGCAACATTTTCAAAAGAGCCAAGATGTCAAACTTCACTTTTGAAAATCTCCCCAGGAATCCCATCTATCTGCCTTTTTAGTCACTTTGAAGGTTGGTGATTAAATCCATACTTACAGTGTGATTCTCCCACACATGGGGAGCAATGGGAGCTTTGTCATCACCACTAATGGGGACAGGATTGGGAGGAATGAAATATGCCAGGAGTATGCGAGGAAAAAAAAAAAAAAAAAGGCTTGAAATTATCAAATGAAAGGAGCCAGTGGAGTTTTTAATTTTTGCTCATGCTTCAATTACTGAAAATGATAGAATCACTTCATTATTTCTTAATGGTTAAGTTTAATGGTGCTCAGGGTTGGCTGTTTGTTTCTTTTGGGAGCGACTTACAATAACCGAAAGATATAAATCAAGTCATGGTTTTGCTTCTCTTTTCTTCTGCAGCCGCAGCTGAAACAACCGAACAGCGGGGCCGCGGCGCGGCGGCCTGGAGTCCCGCTGGGCGCTGGAACGGGCTGCGCGGGCACGGCCGGGACGAGGGCTCCTTCCACCACGGGGAGGACACTGAAAGCTAAAAGGTAGCCCGGATTCTGTGACTGCATCTGGTGAAGTCCTCGCTCAGGCTTTACAACCTATATTTGAGGGGTAAACGTAGGAAATTTAATCTCCATGTGAGGAAGAACTTCTTTCCTGTGAGGGTGACAGAGCCCTGGCTCAGGTTGCCCAGAGAGGCTGTGGAGGCTCCTTCTCTGGAGATCTTCTAACCCGCCTGGATGCCACCCTGTGCCCTGGGGTCTGGGTGTCCCTGTTGGAGCAGGGGTTGGACTGGATGATCCCTAGACGTCCCTTCCAACCTCAACCATTCTGGAATTCCCACTTCAGCTGGGAAGTGTGATAGATTTTGCACCTGAATCTTCCTCTTCTTCACCCATCTCCCTGAATCTTCTAGCTCTCCTTATTCTTAGATACATACCTTAATATGTAGAACATATCCTCATCGCTTGTGGAGTGAGAGCTCACAGCGCCCTGTTAATGGTTGGTGGCTGGAGCCTGTAGAGCTGCACACAAGCAGTAGTAAGTTGCTATCTTGCATGCAGGTAGAAGCAGAGCAGCGCTGGCTTGGTGGGGACCAGCCAAAGCTCTCTGTCGCGCTCAAAGTTGGGATCTATCACCATAGTCTTGATCCGCCCCTTTAGTTTTCCAACCTTCCCTCTGCCAGCAAAATACGTCAGCTAGCAAAGAAGGCCGCTGGCATAGCTGGTGTGTGATACGTGAAGTCAATCTCATAGAGCCCTACGTTTGTGCCCTCCGCTCAAACAAGCAGCAGGAGGTGGCCAAAGTCGAGACCTGGTCCCTGCTGTCCAGGCAGCTGCGGTCGTGACAGAAGGATCCACTGCAGCGCCGGCAGGATCTCAGCCTGCTGTCTCCTCAGTATCTTGATTTTCTGTTTGCAAAACGAAAATAGTAGCTCTTCTGCGTCTCACAGGCATACTGTGAGGATAAATGTATTAAAGATGTGCGGTAGTCGGAGTCCGCATCAGGGCAAAAAAAAATCTCAGAGAAGATAAATATGCCTGTAGACACCAAGTAGGCTCCTTCTTTGATGCTTTAAAGCTTTTATGGCCAATAAAGAAAACGTGAGTTTTACAAAGGCTGTCTGGCAGCTCTAATATTAGCATCCGTAGCACAGCTACTTCTCTGTTTGCAACACTGTGCGGTGCTGATATCGTTGATAGCATTTGTAAGATTAACCAAACTACAAACCTGGTGTGTGTTTGACAGTGCATTGGTTTGTAAAAATGAAGCAAAATGCAGTTCAGCCATTTGAGGTATGAGAATAGCAAGAAATCCCCAAATTTCTATGTTCAGTGACAAAGTGTGGAAGTTGTTTCTTCACAGGGAGCAGCTGTGGGAAGAACACTGTAACTTGGAAAAGGAGTAGATATTTAGTAGAAATGCTGGTGTATATTTATATTTCCTTTGGCTTTGGATCAACTAAGCTAGCAGCCTCTCCTGATAAATTTAGTGCAAGCTGTAAATTGACGAGACAAAGTTGCCGTGAGAACCTATGGTGTGATCGCCGTCTCCCTGGTTCTGCGAAGCTGCGCTCTGTGTGAGCTGCTCCCTTCCTATTTCATAAGGGAAACAGGGCTATAAGGGATTTTACATATCCTTAATGTAGCCATATGCTTGTATACTAGATTGTAAATGATTGTGTAATCAATCATCCACACCAGGGATAAAGTTAAGCTGCATGTACAACTTTACTGTTGTAATGTCTTGCTTCTGGAATCTTATCCATACAATCACAGCTGTCTCAAAGTGGAGTTTGTTTGTTTTCTTTTTTTCTTTATTCTTTTTTTTTTCCTGGAACATTTGACTAAATCACATTTGCAGATATTTTATTTTTTTCCTTCGCGTAACACCTGAGCTTTATTTACTTTGGAAATAAGTCATCTCATTAACAGAATTCATTATCCATTATTACTGTCATGTCATTCTTGTAATAAAAGCAGTGACTGTAGAAGCATTCAGTGGCTTAGCTGGTAGCATAGTGAGCTATTATGCTGCAGACCTGCATTCACGCTGTACATTGGTATGCCAAGGCTGGCAGAAACCAGGAGCATCAATGAGGTAATAGTCTTAATCTCCGAGGGGAGGATTATGTTGTGCTGCACTGAAAATACCTCCTACTGCTCGCAGGATAATACTTCAGATGGAGCTATAAATTGTTCAACAAATAAGGACAGGTGCTGGGAAGAGGGTGAAAAAAAAAACCCTGCAACGTTCCACCATTATCTGCAGATAAGAGGTGGAAAAACTGTCGTTCTCACTGTTTAACTATTATCACTCGTTCTCTATTTAATTTGCCAGCGTGGCATGGGCAGCCACTTAAAATGAAGTGCATCTGTAGTAGCTGGAGCTCCTCTTCCCAGAAATACTGTTTGCTTTTGTGGATTGAACAGATGCCAGGCGTGGGTGTGCGTGGCATGGACGCGGATGGGACGCCCCAGCCACACTGTTACTTTCCTCCATGCAGTCCTAAGGCCTCTCCTCCACACAGGGCTAACATCCCTGATACGAAATTCCAAAAAGACAGTCCATAAGCTCTGCATCTTCTAAAGGAGATTTTGCTACTTCTGTGGCCTTTAGAGCAGAGGTTAAAGATGAAGTCAGAGTGGATATTCCTTACTGAATCATTTTGTGCTAGGGATCATCTATTAGCAAGCATTAACACCAAGTTGGCTTCACTAATCCCGTCTCTTCAAGTCAGCAGCCACTATGCTGCTCGCTGCTCAGAGGAAGTTTCTAACTGTTCTTTTGCAAGCTTTTATGTTTAGGTAATATCAGTGCTTTATAGAATATAGACACTCTAGGTTCGCCTTCAGCGGGCTAGGAGGACACGAGCCATCCAGTTGAAGGAGATACTTTAATCATGTCCTTGGCCTTGTGGTTTGGGTCCAGTCCCACAGCAGGTCCGAGCGCTCACTGAGAAATCTCATTTGCTAGGGAAAAAAAAATTGGCAAGATTTTCTTTTTTAAAAGGAAATGTACTTTCCAGGAGATCTTTTGCTTTAGGATGTCAGTGAGCTTCATGAGGCCCTTTTTAAAGAGAGTGGAAATGGAAATTAAGATATGAGATAGACATCAAGAGGTATTTAAGCAGCGGTGGGAGAAATTTTGTGCGATCAGTTGAGTGACATCTGAAAGATGATGCTATATCACAAAACAGCAGAAGGGAGGAGAGGGCATTCACTGGCAGTATACATACCACCTCTTCAGGCTAAAATCAGGTCGGGTTTTGCTGAAATGCTGAATTTTACGAGTAGCAGTAATTTGCCATGGCCACTGCACTTGCCCCTAGCACTACCTCGTCGTTCTTCCCAGGGTGAGAATCTGTGCATGATCCAAAGCCACATCCAGCAATTTTCATTGGGGAGCAGTATTTTCAGCATCATGGGAAGGCCTCCCTGCCTGGAAAGCTTCACCTTGAATCAAACTAATATTAATTGTTTATATTTGCTTGGGTTACTGCTTAAGAAACAGAAGGGCTTTTTCCTGGTGTGCCAAGCAACAAATAAGGGACATGATCTTTCATCAAGACCATAACTCCCAGGATGTAAATAGAACTTTTTTTTTCTTTTTTTTTTCCTTTTGCCTCTTCACTACGTGAAATAATTTGTCTTGATTAGAAATGTCTACAGACAATTTCCAGGTCCTAGGTTCAACAATTTTTAAATAGTTTGTTCCATAGAAAAGTTCATCATTCACAAATAATGTCCGCTTTTGGAAGGACAGCAAAGGTTGGAACTCACAAGTACCAATCCGATTGAAATTCCCTTTGAAATTTCATCGGAGCTCACACTTGTCCAGTCCTTGAGAAGTGGGAAGAGAGACCTCTTTTGGGCAAACTCTTAGCAACACAGGAATTAAAAAATGTCCCAATTTTGGGTCTAGCTCCGTTCCCCGTTGTATAAATGGAGACAGCAACTCCCTCCTATATGAGTCATCTTTCATTATAGACCAAAGGAGAATCCAGCTCACAAAGTAGGTGGGGGAATGAGGCATGAGAAGCAGTAGGACAAATGCAAATGCAAAGTTTTGAATTTTGTGCACTTTCCTCCTCCTTTTCTTCTTCAGGAAGCGTGTACAGGACTGCAGAGAAAAGTAAGTGGTTTTCTATGCTGAAACGTTGAGCCTTCCCCAATACCCTGTGCATCTCTATCATTTGGTTGGTTTTCAGCAGTCTGGGGAAGCACTTTTATCTTTCTGCCACTCTGATTTAAGATACAGTGTTACTTAAAACCCCTTAACAGGCAACTAAATGTCAGAAGATGAAAAAATAAATTTCCATCAGGCTCTGCTTTTTATAAAAATCTATCAATTTAATAACTTGGTTTAAAGAAAAACAGAATGATCATGTTAAAATACTGCCAAATTTATAAACTTTGACAGTCCCACATACTGAGATGAACAGGCAAATTTATTTCATAAGAAATAAAATACACTTTCTCTCTGTATTCATTGAAATAAAAAGACTCACACATCTGTCCCAAATTTCTTTTAAGGAACAGAATGGCTGCTAGTTGCTAGAAAATAGTGCCTTTCTGCTGGCTTACCTCAAGATAAATTTACAGCTTCACTGTAACAGTATCAAAATTCAAAAAGTAATCAGTTCAAGTAGCACCAGATCAAACATTTTCATCCACATTAACTCTTTGATGTCACGATTCAATGTCTCACGATGAAAGACGTGTATGTAAAATGCAGGAGCGTTTTTGCAAGTCTTGGTTCTTGCTGTTTCAAAAGCTCAGAGATCTGTGGGGTCTGTTGCACAGGAGTGCATGTTCACATGGACATGTGCAGCAGCGATCGTAGGGAACTACCCTATTTTGGCAGTTTTGGACATGTGTGTTTTTTGAAGGATGCAATCCTTGGCATCCCTCACAGCCTTGCTGTCCAGGTACCGCTTAGGGACCTAAAAGACCATTCCTAAATCCGCCCGTTGAACCATCCTGATGGATATAGAAAGTGCTCTAAGTAAGTGAAATATTAAATAATATATCCTCTGCCTTTGTGAAGAGCAGCTTTTGGCCAGAAGGGCTCCCTTAGGCAGGGTCTAGAACATACAGTGAAAGCAGGAAAGAAAGGAACAAGCTTGTACTGTAGCAGGTCAAGATCCCTGGATTCCCTAAGGCTATTCCTTTGCTAATCAAAGCACTTTGCTCTCTGTGAAACAGAGATATTGTATGTAATTGTCTGCTGAGAAGCAGCCAAAGTGATGTAACCTGCCACAGTGAAATGAAGACTTCCATGAGATATTCCCAGAGGAAAAATTAGTGGCCCTTAATACACCTGGCTGGGACAAAGCGTGTGTCCTCGAAGGAATAGACAGGCCAGAGTCTGCATCTGCTTGAACAGTCAGAGCACAATTCCTTGAAAAATAAAACTAAAAACTGATTACCTGGATAATGGTCACAGAATCCATCACTTTGTAGCTAGGGCTTATGAGAGCAAGTGAGTATCAGGCAGATACGACACGTATGACCTGCCATAATCCAAATAAACCACAGCTGCACATAAAAATTTATTCTGCAGAGCTGCCTGATTTTTAGAACATTCCCAGCGCTAGAGTATAACTGCTGTATGGCAAAAACATCTATTCCAAAGCAACTTCCAGCTTTCTTCAGAACTGGCATATAGCAGGAACTATAAACTGAGGAGACTAAACAGTTGTGATTCAGAATAGCCCGTTTGCCTCGCTGGGTTTGCCAGCTGAGATTTGGAGAGGGGAGAATTTAAATCTCTTTTAACACCATACATTTTCCTATTTAGCCAGCACTTTCTTTCATAATTGCTTGCAGGTTTGAAGGGCATTTGGACCCAGACCAGACAAAGCTCGTGAGTATTCCCACGAGTTTGGAAGTCAGTAGGATTACTGCCTTATTCAAGAGCTGTAAGGAGCAAGGGAAGCGAGGTTCATAGGGAGAGGTAATGTATTTTATGAGGAAAACTGATATCACTGGAAAAAATGGAGACAAGCTTTAGAGGACACACGTTATAAGCATGATCCTTGTCAAAGACTTTGACTCCTGGTGCAGACAGGCTCCCTGGTTCACACCTCTTGGTGCCTCGAAGCAGCTCAGGCCCAGCCTTCTCCCATTCTCAGGCACTTGGCTGGGGTGTCTTTTATCACAGAGTTGTCAATAAGAGCTGAACTGCTCTGCAGAGCAGGGTTTTTTCCCCATCTTTTTCGCCCAGAAGGTCTGAGGCACCTCTTAAATTATGTACTTACAATTCAGGGGATTTAGGACACCAGACGTGTCATATAACATTATAAAATCATATCCCAGATCGTGGCTGTCAACATCTAAGATCCAGCAATCCTAGACGCAATGATTTCAGGCTCAACTTCATTTTTGGTTTCATCGTGGTTCTTTGGCCGATGATTAGTTGCAACAAAACACAAATCTAAAAACCTGGCTCTGAACTCTCCATAGCTCAACGCTCTAATCCACCTCCTCATAATCTGCTACATCTCGCAGCCTTCCTGTAGGTGATTGAGCTCCATTATGTGAACACCCACACAGCCCCAGCAGACAGAGTGGTGCTGCAGATCTTATTGCTGCACAGAAGTCAAGCTCTAGCATCCTTCCTCTCCCCATATACATTTCCCCTTCATCGATGTTCTCTTCTTTAGTACACTCCAGTGCCAGAGAATCTGTTCCTACAGTCCAAACGTGCTGCACTCCCTGCTCTGAATCTGCTCTAGCAAGACCCAAGACAGACTGTGCATTTGCCATCACCAGAACAGCAGGTTTCCAGCTGTGCGGGTGAGTTTGGAAATACGATGTTCTGTGGATGGCATCGTACAAATCCTTGCACCGATGGTTATTCTTCATGGAGATGGACAGAGAAGAGGGGAAAGCAGCGGATAAGGCTTTTATTTTAGTATTATCCGTTTCCTCCAGATATTTCACTGCATTTGACATGCAAGCTCTTCATTTAATTAAGTATCTGTTAGGGAGAATGAAATGACCACTCATGGTATGTAAGACTTGAATGTTAAAATGTTCATGTTGAATGTTAAAAACAATATATCAAGAGCCTCCAACCACCCAAAAAAAAGTCAGGAATAAATTGCACAAAAGCCTCCTATTCTTACATAAATCTACACTGTTATTAAAAAAATGTGTACTAAAGAAGACTGAATCCCTAGCAGTTTTCAGTTCAAGAAACGCTTTTTTAACCAAAGAAGCAATGTCAATAGGATGCAGTGGAATGGCAATACGTGTAATGGGTGTCACATATCTGAAGGACACTATTCTAATATTTGAAATCTACTTAAAAATTATTACCAAATGTCACATTAGCTGATTGCAAAATCTATTTCAACAGCTTAGAACTTTTTCATATCACTAGGGGAGCACAGCTTCCTAAGAGAGTATAATTTCAATTTGTTTCTTAATTAACATGACTGCATAAATAAAAAGTATCCTGTTTTAGCCCTTATCAGACATGTTTTCCTGGGTGCCCATAAAGACAAAAATAGTTTAAGCCATTCATATTGTGAAGGATTTGAGAGCCAGACTTGATAACGGGCTACAGGGGCTAATCAGGAAAATGTGTGCTAGTAAATTTATATCAGGAAAGAATCAAAACTCTCCATGAAAAGTAATGTCAGTAATTCTAGTACTGCAAAGCAATGGCAATTTAAGTAACTCTGGTAGGTCACTGTCCACTCTGGGCCTGGCTGACTCAACATGATGATCTAGGCAACAAAAAGGGACTCAGAGCAAGAATCAGTGTGCATTGAGGAAAGAATAAATCAACCTGTGTCATAAATCAGATTTATTTTTGCAGAAAAAAACCTCAGAGATACTCATGCAAGGAATTCCTTTACTCATGAAGTAAAGTCAACACAGTCAAACTCATCTACAAGGACATCTCAAGTCCTAGAATGTGTTTTCCCCCACAGTGACGACTTGTCTGGATTTCTGGATATTCACAGCTCAGTCACAGCTATTGCTTCAAGTATCATCCAGGTACCAGAGACCCAGAAATCCCAGACAAATGACTGAAGTCTCTCTATCCTGGTAACACTTCCAGGAAGAAAAAGCAGGTTATACTGTAGGAACCTATGTGGGATTTGTTTTTTTTTTTTTCTTTTTTCTTTNGGGTTAAACTGTAGGAATCTATGTGGGATTTGTTGTTTTTTTTTTCTTTTTTCTTTTTCTTTTTTTTTTGTTGTTTTTCAGTAATAGACATTCTTATTCTAAAATTCATAGTCACATCATTACCAGATATAATTTAAGCCAACTGTCTGGATTAGTAAATCAAAATAATGAAATTGTGAAAGATCTTCCTACAATCAAGAACAGGAAATAAAAAAAAGAGAGAGAATCTTTGGGCTTTCCTTTTCCATTTGCAGTGATGAGCTTGCCAATCAATTCTTGTTGTGTAGGGAATAGAAAAGAACCAATTATGTGATTTATGTTTTTTTTTTTTACATGACTTAGAATTTTTTTCTTTTTAAATTTCAGAACAAAGAAAATATAATAATTGTTGGTCCTGAGAACTTAAATATAGAACATGCTGTAATTCAGAGTTCATTATGACTTCAGGGACTGGTAATAATAAGGCATTATGCAGTCCTAAAGAACTTCATATCTAGAAGGTAAATACTTAAAAGCCAGGGTACACCAGCAAATCCGGCGGTAGGAACAGAGATTATTATGGTTTTAGGTGTGGGAACGTTATTACTCTTTTTTAAATCAACTCTAAATTTGATTGCTGAACTTGATTTCGAAAGGGAGATTTGGTGTTCAGCAACAAGGGAAGGACTTGCATTTCAGATAGATACTTTCTGCTACTTTCTTTTTGGTATTCCACAGTACAAACAGCCTGAAACTCATTTAAGATCACACAAAATAAAGATAAAAGCTTTGGTTGTGTAGCAGAAATAGGAAACTGGTGCTTTTCCTTTATTGCTTTGCCCTCAGACCAAAACCAGTGAAATTTTTAGTCATTGCTTTGTGCCATTTTTATAATTTTGTTTGTTTACACCATGGACAGTGTTCTGATTATCTGAGTTCAGATCTTGAACACAGAAGGGCCCTCACTGCAAAAAGCAACCTCACAACTGCCCTTGTTTCTGATGAGCTAAAGGTTAAAGATACTGCATTAACCCCTGATCCTTAAAGCAATGAATAGTGTCTGAGGCTGGGGACAGCCTTGGGTGCAGGATGGTGGAGTTCAGATCCTGCAAGGAGGGAGCAAGGGAATAAGTAAGATCATAACCCTGGATTTGAGGAGAGTAAACTTTGGTCCACAGACCTGGCCACAAATTAAACAGAGGAAGTTCCATGCAAATATGAGGAAAAACGTCTTTCCTGTGAGGGTGACAGAGCCCTGGCACAGGCTGCCCAGGAAGGCTGTGGAATCTCCTTTTCTGGAGATCTTCCAAACCCACCTGGATGCCACCCTGTGCCCCGTGCTCCTCTTGTTAAGATGCTGGTTCTCCGCAAGACACAGGAGTAGCACAAGTCACAAAACGCATTAGTTAGCACAAATATTCCATTTTTATAATGTTTCACTTTGGTGGCTTTCCAGATTTATCATTGATGAGTGACAAAGAGTGACAAAGCTGAGACTGACCCATCTTACTAGAGAAAACAAGCTTGCTTGGGCAGCGAGGGACTCTGGCAATGTTCTGTAAGGGTGTTCTAAGGGTGGAAAAGACAAGACCGTAAAAGCATGCCAAGAAATCCCTGAATTGAGGGAAAGGTAACAGCTGGATTAATGTTCAACTGCTTCATTTTGGGGTTTGCCATGAATAATTAAGTGCAATTAATAAATGGTGCCCTGAAGACAGGATCAAATAGTCTTTGGGTGCGGTGCTTAATCCTTCCTGAGTTGGGGAGCAAGGCCAGCAGCCTACAATGGATTTAACTAATTCTCTTAATTGCAGCTTCATTTGCCTGATCTTTCTAAATGATATTAATCTAATGATTTGCAGAATAAGCACTTGGAAAAGACTTCCCAAGACCACATTAGAATCTTAGAGATGTATTTCTGTTCTTAGACTTTTTTAGTAGTAGAAGAGGTTTCATCAACAACGCACATTCTAGTAGTGTGGTTAAGCATGAACAGGTTTCACAAAAAGAATTTGAATTGTTATTAACAAATTCAAACTTCAGAATTGATTTTGTAATGACAAGTTCAGCAGGGCTCCTTTATTTATTATTTTATGTATTAGGGCTCATTTACTTATTTATAGATTAAATATTTTGTAGAGGACTCAGAATGTCAACATTTCACTTTTTTCCCACTCTGGGTAGTGATGCAATGTGTAGATCTTTGTGTTTTGTAGAGCTATTCAAAAGAAACATTTTCTACCTATTGGTGATAAAACAAGAGATGAAGACGACTGCCAACAACTTCCTTCTTGGGCACAACTGAAAAAATGTCCTCTGACAGCAAAGCTTGTCCAGGATAAACTTAAGAGTTTGTGTGGAAAGAAGTGAAGATAAATTAATGCCATTAGGTTGCCACAGGTGACTAAATCTAACTATTTGGAAGTTTTTTCAGCCACTTTGGGTTTGGCTCCTTTGGATTTTTCAAAGAATAGAGTAGATGGGGAAAAGGCAGTATTCCTAGACTTGGACCCCCAAATTAAGGTGTCAGTGCTCAGTACATATCTTGAATGTGTCCTCAAGAGTTTTAATACTATACCATAAAACTATACCATAAGTGTAACTGTATACACACCTGTGCTGGCTTAATGTATGTTCACACTGCTTTTCCTTTTCCTTCCTATGATTTGCTGTCTCCACTGTTATGTTTTGCCTTCATTAGGGTTATTATGAAAGGCTATTTTTTATCCAGTATTTATATAGTCTCAAGCACAGGGACTCTAAAGACACCTCACACTAGCGTCCTATGTAATTAATAACACTAATACGGCAGTTAATAACTGAGAACAATTATTATTTTATTCCATCATCAAATCAAAGAAAGAACGCTGCTTTGAAGCAAATAATACATGCTGTCAGAAGCAGCAAAGCACTTGCGATACCCATAGCCCTTTTGCTGCTCTTAGATAGCCACTAACTCACTTAATTTTGTGTAGTTTAGCACATTACAAGATTGTTCAAGAGTGCCATAAATGATGTCAGGCACCATCAGAAACCACTTCAGAAAATCATTGCCTGTAGCCAGATCAAAAGGTGAACACCTGGAAACTCGCAGTGCTGGGAAAGCAGAATAAATCTTTTTTTTTTCTTTCTCTTCCTCTTGGAGATTTGTTTCTTTTTGCCTTAAAGAATTTGAAAGGTTTATTTACAGCTTTTCAAATGACCCCTAATCTATTTAGAAAAACATAGCATGGCAAATTCATCTCGGGTGTAACTCCATTTGTTGACTTAAGCAGACTTGTACCAGAAGGGAGCCTGGCCCAGGAGCTCCTCGGTGGAAAAAAACAAAGCACTTGGACATAACAGTTAATTGAATTGTTGAGTCCCATCACAGACTGTCCTGGAATATATTTATTAAAGGCAATTCTTTTATTTTGGTAAGATTTTATCAGCCCATTGAAACTCACTTATGGCATAGCTTTAAAACCCTTCATCTACAGGCTTCGCTGCTTGAGGCTGATAATTTTCACAGCACCTGACAACATTTAGAGACATTGTATTATGTAGTTTAGTGAAAACTAAGATCATAAATAACGTGGAAAGTTGCTTATTCTGTCAGATATCAGCCTTATAATTAATTAAATAATCCATCAGGATCAACTTTTGGGAAGTAATATAAAAAGTTATTTATTGTGGTAATGCAGAATTTAGAGACGTACTGGGATTCTGTTGCAAAGAGTCCATAAATAATATTAAAATGATGTCTGGTTTAGATAATTTAATCAAAATACAATGTTTGTTTAAACTTACAAATTGCTGTCTTTTTTTTCTCTTAGTCAGGTATATATTGATTTATTATTTTTCTCAAAATGGGTCCAAACCCTGAGTCCAGAAATATGAATATTTTTATGAACTCACAAGCCCCCAGAAAAAGCACCTGGGGTTAAGACAACCCTCAGAACTCGTAGTTGCTACTTTTGATGTACTACTTAGAGAGCATAGATCTGCCATATGGTATATATGGGAGTAGGTACACGAGCTGGAAAGAAATTGGATGAAAGGACTGGCAAAAGGATAGATAAAAAGGAGACACAAAAGAAGGAAGGGAGAAGATAAGGGAGGGGAGGAAGAAAGATGCTTTGGAAAGAGGAAGTCAGCAAGAATAAGTGGGAGGAAGAGACGAGGGCAAAGCAGCAGTGGGCACCACTCCTCCTACGTGCCCGCTGATGGATAAACAGTTTATGGGATGAATCTGTCCTGTTCGGTACCAAGAACAAGCCCTAATTAACAAAAGGTGATGAAGTCAATAAACCACTGGTGAATAACCTGTGTCAGAGCATGCATTTTCCATCCTTGCTTTGAAGAAATCAGTTGCGGTGGTTTAATTTAAATGCTGAAGACTTAGTGGCTGTTAGAGTGAAGGGCTTTCTAACTACACAAAATCCTCACAGTCATAATTATTTTAGTGTGAAAGGGAAACAATGACCTCACCTTAAAAAGCAGATTTTGGCTATTTGTGTCTTAACAAGTTTTCCATCCCTTTCTTCTGACTCAGCCAAAGGTTGTGCCATACCACGACGAATGCGTTGTGCTTACTGCACTATCCCGGCCTCCCATCATCTCTAATGTATAATGCTTATTAAAGAAGCTGGTTAGGTATATGCATATGCCTTGTTGCTAACTATACTTGTTTTATTGTACATGAAATTTCAGCCTGACAGAAATATTATAAGGAAAAAATAAAGCAGGAGTCTGCAGGAGGCTGATTTGATATATACTAATCTACTAACTTTTGAATTTACACATACACAGAGAAAGAAAGCTCTTTTTCTCATATGAAGCAACAGCATGCAATTTAAAAGCAATGCTACTGAAAAGTGAACGGTTGTTTTGATATAACCTAAATGAAATGCCCAATGCCCAAACTTCTGCATGAATCTGATCATACATCTTCACTGGGACTTTAAAACTGGGATTTTAAAACTGACTTCTTGAGCAACATCAGGCTCTGTAGCAATGACGGTATTACAGACTATATTTTAATCTGGAATTATAAAGTCTAAAAACTTTTATGGATTCACTCTGACAAACTCTTGTATGAGCCACAGTTACAAGCCTTTCAGCAGTACATTAGCAGCAGTCATTAGAAATGACAAATCTAATCTAAACAAAACATTTATATGTTTGAAGTTTACTGTAATAAAAGCTTTATTCAGTTAGACTACTTAAGCTTTTTAATAGAGTAAATACTTAACACATATATCTTTTTATTTCTAAAAGTTGCATCTCTATGAAAGCTTGAAATGATAAATAATCTGAATAGAGAATAATACCTCTCAGTATTTGCCCTATAGTTTATATGTATTACTATTGCATAATAAATAGATGTTTTAAATATTTGTTCGCAGAGGTCTTTTCTTGAACTTAAGCATAAGTTATCCAAACAGTTGAAAAAGATTTATAGTTATGAAGAGGCCTGTATGTCAAGCAAAGTTTTATGATATGTTCCATAATAAATTAGCAATAAATGGATACAGGTGACTGTGGAATTTATGGCCTTTAATGTTTTAATGCTTCACTAAAGAAAAGCCTATTATTAAGGTCCTAAAGGGTAATACAAGAATACCATCTACAAATTGTCAAATTAAATAGTTGTTGCTGGGTATTTGAGCAGTGGAACGCTGCAGTTTGGCCATTAGCAGGGGCAGACAGTGGGGAAATTACCGGAAAACGAGAGCGTAGCAGAAACACACATGAAAATCTCGTCCCGTGACCCCTCTTCGGGAATGTCGCTTCTGCTCACGCTAGATGAGGCTGATGGGCCTGATCCCGCAGCCATCGCTTACTTAAATAATCTGTAATTATCCATGTAATCACACTAAGTCTCCTCATAGGGCTGTAAATTACTCACGCAAGCTAAAGGCTGCAGGATTCATCCCAGTTTAACTAAGCACTTTGGCCCACGCTGTTTGATTGAGACCTTTGTAAGCCTTTCTGCCTATGGCAAAACTACTGCCTGAATGCAAGAACTGAAAACGCCGTGGAAAAGTGTTCTAACACCAACTAACATTCAGCTAA